>CM051362.1:16194345-16519345 GCA_028015245.1 Cardamine occulta
AGGGTGACAGCTCCATATGGTAACACTTCCTTAATGTCAAATGGTCCGGACCACCTAGACTTCAGTTTTCCGGGAAAGAGCTTAAGTCTTGAGTTAAATAAGAGAACTTGATCTCCAGCCTTGAAGTCTCTGCGCAAAATTTTCTTGTCATGGAAAGCCTTAGTTCTCTCCTTGTAAACTTTTGAGCTTTCATAGGCTTCAAGTCTGATTTCTTCCAGCTCATGTAGGTCTACCACTCTCTTCTCTTGAGCTGTCTTGATGTCAGGATTTAGGAGCTTTGTTGCCCATAATGCTTGATACTCGATTTCAACAGGTAGGTGACAGGCCTTTCCATACAGCAGCTGAAATGGAGTCCTTCCAATTGGAGTCTTAAAAGCGGTTCTGTAAGCCCATAGAGCTTCATCGAGTTTGGTTGACCAATCTCTTCTAGAAACGCCTACTACCCTTGCTAAGATAGCCTTGATCTGCCTGTTAGAGACTTCAACCTGGCCACTGGTTTGAGGAGGGTAAGGTGTTGCCACCTTATGCTTTACTCCATGCTTCCTTAGTAGATTCTCAAAGACCTTGTTGATGAAATGAGAACCTCCATCGCTGATCACGACTCTGGGAACTCCAAATCTGGGGAAGATGATAGTTTTGAACATCTTCAGTACCACCTTTGCATCGTTAGTGGGACTAGCTATGGCTTCTACCCATTTTGAGACGTAGTTTACCGCAACCAATATGTAGCTATTCCCATAAGAAGGTGGGTTGAAGGGTCCCATGAAGTCAATACCCCAAACGTCAAAAATTTCAACTTCAAGGATAGGGTTCTGAGGCATCTCGTTTCTTTTGCCTATGTTCCCTATCCTTTGGCATGTATCACACTTGGATATGAAAGCGTGTGCGTCTTTGAACATGCTCGGCCAACAAAGACCAGCTTGGAGTATTTTCTGCATTGTCGTGAATGTAGCAAAGTGGCCTCCATATAGGGAACCATGACAATGTTCTAGCATTCCTCTGACTTCTTCCTCTGCTATGCATCTTCTAAATAAACCATCTGAACCTTTCTTGTAGAGATACGGTTCATCCCAGTAGTAATGGTTGACGTCTCTGAAAAACTTGTTCCCGTTGTATGTAATAAGACCGCTAGGAATTTCACTACTTACTAAGTAGTTAGCTAGGTCTGCAAACCATGGCAACTTCTCTTCTTTTATTGCTAAGACTTCCTTGAAGTCTGCTCTGGTGCGCTGGGTCCCTTCAAAGGTCTTGACTAACATCAATTGTTCCTCTGGCATGGAATCATCGATTGGCAATGCATCTTCAATCCTCATCCTAGATAAGTGATCAGCTACCCCATTTTCGACCCCCTTCTTGTCAACTATTTCCATGTCGAATTCTTGGAGTAGAAGGATCCATCTCAGTAACCTGGGCTTGGTGTCTTTCTTGGCATAAATGTGTCTTAATGCGGCGTGATCAGTGTAGACTATCACCTTTGATCCTACGAAGTAACTTCTGAATTTCTCAAAAGCGAAGACTACAGCAAGCAACTATTTTTCCATAGTAGCATATCTCCCTTGAGCTTCATCTAAGGTCCTGCTTGCATAGTAGATCACATTAAGCTTCTTTTCTATTCTCTGACCCAAAACTGCTCCAACTGCATAGTCCAAAGCATCACACATAATTTCGAAAGGGTTGTCCCAATTCGGAGCTTGGACTATTGGGGATGAGATTAATGCTCCCTTTATCAGTTGGAAAGCCTTCAAGCACTCAGAATTGAAGTTGAACTCCTGCTCCTTGTAAAGTAGCCTAGTGAGTGGTCTAGCTATTTTAGAGAAATCCTTAATGAACCGCCTGTAGAACCCAACATGTCCAAGGAAACTCTTGATGTCCTTGACGTTCTTAGGTGGTTGTAGCTACATCATCACATCTACCTTGGCCTTGTCTACCTCTATTCCATTCTCAAAAATCTTGTGCCCCAAGACAATCCCTTCTCTGACCATAAAATTGCATTTCTCCCAATTCAGGACCAGATTTGTCTCCTCACACCTAGTAAGCACCCTGCACAAATTCAACAAACAGGAGGAGAAGGAGGAGCCATACACGGAAAAATCATCCATGAAGACTTCCACCATCTCCTCTATCAAATCTGAAAAGATAGAGGTCATACACCTCTGAAATGTTGCAGGTGCATTGCATAAACCAAAGGGCATTCTTCTGTAAGCAAAAGTTCCGTATGGGCAAGTAAAGGTGGTTTTTTCTTGGTCATTTGGATGTATTGGGATCTGAAAGAACCCACTATATCCATCTAAGAAATAGTAGTAAGGGTGGTTTGCAAGCCTCTCTAGCATTTGATCAATAAATGGCAAAGGAAAGTGATATTTTCTAGATGCTGCATTTAACTTTCTATAGTCTATACACATCCTATGACCATTTATTGTCCTAGTGGGTATAAGCTCATCTTTGTCATTCCTTACTACTGTTATACCACCTTTCTTAGGGACGCAATGCACTGGAGATATCCACGTACTATCAGAGATAGGGTAGATAATTCCAGCATTTAACAACTTAAGAATTTTTTTTTTAACTACTTCCTTGAGGTTAGAGTTTAGTTTTCTCTGAGGTTCAATACTAGAGTATGACTCATTTTCAAGATTAATTCTATGAGTGCATAAACTTGGTGATATTCCTTTAATGTCATCAAGAGGATACCCAATTGCTCTCCTATACTTTCTCAATTCAGTCAACAGCAAATGCAACTCATCATCACTAAGTTTATCATTTACTATGACAGGGTAAGTTGAGTTAGGACCAAGAAAAGCGTACCTTAGCCCTGTTGAAAGTGGTTTGAGCTCAACTTTAGGTGCTCTAAGTTCTTACCAGTCATCCAAGTGAGTGGACTCGAGCTGTATGTCGAGTTCTTGGGTCGAGCCTGCACTGTCTGGGTCCGACGGGGTCGGTCTCGAGCTGCTGCTCAAACTTAAACGCTGAGTTTTGCCAGTTTCAGCCTCAATTGATGCGATGCCCTCTCCATTTAGCTCAACCAGGATTTCAAAGACTTCTGCACCTTCAATTTCCTTGTATGAGTCTAACATTATCTCATAGCCCAAAGTTTCCTTGTGTAAGTAGCCATCTTTACCATCCTTGGTCAAAGCTGTCTGGAGATGATCTTCTTGATTAAGCTCTTCAAGTAACTGGTCTTCGAGCTAATCCATTTCTTCAATCCAAAAGAGCCGACCCTCTATCGTAGGCTTCTTCATTGTGTCTTTGATGTCAAAATGCATCTTGAGATCTTTTCCCATATTGAGTTCAATTTTTCCGTTCTTGACGTTAATGAGAGCTCTAGCAGTGGCAAGGAGGGGTCTTCCTAAGATCAAGGGATCCCTTGGCTCTTCATCCATCTCTAACACCACAAAGTCAGTGGGGATCTCTATAGCTCCAATTCTGAGAGGCAAGTCTTCTAACATGCCATGCGGTATCCTTACGGACCTATCAGCCAAGACAAGAAAAATGTTGATGGCCTTGAACTTGCTGAAACCCAACCTCTTAGCTACTGAAAGTGGCATGAGGCTTATGGATGCTCCTAAGTCGCAAAGACAATTTTTAAAGGTCAATGGACCTAGAGAGCATGGCAATGTGAAACAACCTGGGTCTTCTAGCTTGACAACCTTCCTTTGTATGATAGCGCTACACTCATGACTCACTACTACCATTCCTTGCACTTCTTGGATCCTTTCCACAATTGCATCTTTTATCCACTTATGAGATTGAGGTAGAAGTGCTAATGCGTCTAGTATGGGCATCTTGACTTCAATTTCTTTAATATGCTTGTCGAAGATAGCTTTGTACTTCTCCAATCTGTCCTTCTTGAATCTTCCTGGGAAGGGAAGTTTAGGTTTGTAAGGAGGGGGAACAAATGGTGCTTTCTTCTCTTTCGCAGCTGCAGCTTTTTCAACTGGGGAAGGCTGGACTCGACTGGGAGGTCGAGTTGGTGTGTCAAGTTGGTCAAGCAAGTGCAAGTTTGTCTTTTCAGCTTGTTTTTCTTCTTGGCAAAAATCTTCCCCATCTTGGTCTTCGCTGTCCGCAGTGATGGGCGTTAGTCCTTCCCTTGCAGGTAGCTCTCTTCCGCTCCTTAGGGTGATGGCGTTGATTGGAGCAAAAACCTTAGGGTTTTGGATTGCTTTTCCTGGCAGCTGTCCCATAGGCTTTGTGGACGAAGTGGATGCGGTATTGGTCTCCATGAATTTAATTTTGGAGTGCAGCGTCTCAATCTTGCTATTGAGATCATTGTAGGAGTAATCCATCTGATTTTTCATTTCAGCAAGCTTCTTTGTAGTTTCCATTGTACCGGTCGCTTGCCCTTGGAGTAGCTGCTGCATCATGGCCCGTAGGTCCTGATCTGGGGCAATAGAGGGTTGAGCTTGCTGCGGCGCAAAACCAGGTGGGGTACCCATTACGCCTTGCTGTTGGTAGCTACGTTGGAAATTTTGCTTAGGAACAAAACCTTGAGTTTGACTGTAAGGGACAAAAGGCTTGTTCTGGTTCTGTTGTTGTTGGGGATAGACTTGGTCTTGCGGGTTGGCCACGTTGGTACTTCTATAAGACAAGTTGGGATTGTTTTTGTAGTTGATAAAGCCCTTGTTGTAGCTACCTTGGTTCTGAACATAGCTGACTTCTTCCATTTGATCACCCTCCCCATCTTGAACTTGAAAGATCTCTTCCTCACTTGCAAAATAAACGTGCTTCTACTGGCTGAGAAGGATATCCAACTTCTCATTCATAGCTTTGAGATCCTTCTTAGTTTTTTCATCAGAATCAACACTTCTTCTCATGCTGCGGTCGTAATCCTCATTGTAGTTCCCATCTGATTGAGCAAGGTTCTCAATGAGTTCCCAACCTTCATCAACATCCTTGTTGAGGAAGTTACCATTGCTTGCTGTATCCAAAAGCATTCTTATTCTTGGGAGAACTCCTTTATAAAGGGTGCTGAGTAAGGATTCATTGCTGAAGCCATAGTGAGGACATCGAGTGGTGTAACCTTTGAATTTTTCCCAGGCTTCACAAAAGGTTTCCCCATTTTTCTGGGCAAGGCTGGATATTTCATTCCGAAGTGT
Organism: Cardamine occulta; assembly: GCA_028015245.1. NCBI lineage: Eukaryota > Viridiplantae > Streptophyta > Magnoliopsida > Brassicales > Brassicaceae > Cardamine > Cardamine occulta. The sequence continues at coordinate 16,199,439 of CM051362.1, forward strand.
AGCTGTTCGAGCATTGGAGAAAAAATTGGCAAGGAAAACTTTCTTGCAGTCATCCCAGGAGGTGATGGAGCCATGAGGTAAATTCTTCTCCCACAGATGAGCTTTGTCACCAAGAGAGAAGGGAAAAAGTCTCAACTTGAGGCCATCTTCACTGACTCCATTGATCTTTGTGAGGCTGCAGGGCCTATCAAACTCGTCCAAGTGATCAAGAGGGTCCTCCATAGGCAACCCATGGAATTTGTTGCCTTGCACCATAGCTATTAAGCCACTCTTGATTTCAAAGTTGTTGTTTTGGATTGTAGGGGGTACAATCCCTTGCCTCTGAGTGTGAGTGTTAGGAGCATCTCCTGCTCCAATCAATCTTGGCCTCCTCTGAGGTTGTTCTGCCATTGTGTTTTGTTGTGCTACTCTGATCCACTCTGCTTACGCACGGAGCTGATGAAGTAACTTAGTCCAATTAACGTTATCAATGAAAGGTAGATGGTTCTGGTTTCCGTGTGATCGAGTTTGCATACAGGTGAAGCTATAACGGTTTGTGCTTACAGGTACCTGAGATGCAAAAACAAAGAAGGGAACACTAGGTAAGTATCCAAGTAACGTGGAAAAGAACTTGATCTTAAAAGATCTGAAATCCTAATTGTAACAAACAACACCCAAATGGCAACGGCGCCAAATTGATAATAGTGTTTTTACTCACGGACTACTTCTGTGGGCAAGGAAAATCTAGCAGTAGGAACTTGTCCTACTGGATGTAAATTCCCTGTCAGTTTTACAATCCCCAAGTAAAAACAATGGATCTTAAGTATGTGTGTGCATGCAGAAGGATGTATCAATTCCCTAGCATTATCATTGTAATACTAAGGTGTCAATCCAAATGGGTGTGGTGCTAGCAATTAAGATGTGATCAGATGCAACTAATTTAAGCCAGATAAAAAGGAAATGTTTGTCTAACAACCTAAGTGAAATATAAACGAAATGCAGTAAGATGGGTGCTTGACTCGAGTCCTAGACCGAGTCAAGTGATCGAGTCAATGCAGAAAAAAATGACAAAAAGGTGCACTCGACCACTCTGAACGAGTCAATGAGATCGAGTGGAGCGTAAAAACGACGAACAACTATGCATTCGAGTAGAGCCTAAAAACGACGAACAACTATGCACTCGAGTGGAGCCTAAAAACGACGAACAACTATGCACTCGGGGTCAAGACCGAGTTGAGAGAGATTAAAGGCAAAGTGCAATTGAACAAGTAAATGACTTAGGACAAGCTGATAAAGCAAGAAGATGTAAATAGGGGTCTAAGGATGGGGGTCGAAATGTGATTCTTCTTGGTCTCTCCTAGGTGCTTAACAAAACTTCTTAGAAGCTATCTCTAGATAATGAACATCAAGGTAAGGTGACTCCACTTTCTTGACAAACACCAACAAGCCTATACCACTTCCTAATCTTAATATCTAGTCAAAGATACAAGGAAACTTAGAGCAGATATCAATGAAACATAATATAGGCAAGCATTAAGAACCAATTCATTAACGTCAAAATACAGCTAGAACCTCTTAAGCCATGGGTTAAAGCTATAAATCTCTGGTATTAGTTGGTTCAAACATTTCATCAACACCTTTTGAGTGGGAAATGCCTGAGATCAAAATTACCAATGTCTTGGCTAACTAAGCATTAAGAACACCTAATCCAGAAGAGATCTATGCAATCTAAAGCTGAAACATCTAAGGAGACCAAGAATCCTACACAAATCTGACCCATCCTTTGAAACCCTAAATCACTACTCAAGAACACCAATCATCATCATCAAGAACATAAACCCAGAAAAATCAAACATCTCAGAATTCATTGAAAATAGTTTAGAAAGATAGATTAGGATGAGAATAGTAAGATTGCAAAGAATTAAAGCAAACTAAGTACTAGATTAAGAGAGATCTGAATTACAAAATAAAGAACACCAAGAACATCAAGAACAAGGTTTGGAGGCAGAGAAAAACCCTAAAAATAAAAGACATGTCCGCTGGATAATACCAAACAATGGTATTTATAGTAAAATATGGAAAACCCTAAAACAGAAAAAGACAGAAAAAATAGCTAAGTCTTCGCGGATGGTGCAGCTCGACCAAGTCTGGTCGAGTATGTTGAGTGGAGTGGGGACTCCAGTGCCAGCGTCGAGTGGTAACGTTGAGTGCAGTATCGAATGGATTGTCGTGGAGCTGAGGTAGAGTCGGGGATATGATGTCGAGTGCGGACTCGAATGGAGGTGGGCTCAAGCAGAGAGCGTCGCATGGCAGGGCTCGAGTGGGGTCTCGAGTGGGGTGGCAAGCGCGGGCTTAAGTGGGGTCTCGAGTGGGGTGGCAAGCGCAGACTCGAGTGAGGTCTCAATTGGGTGTCAAGCGCTGGCTCGAGTGGTGTCTCGAGTGGGGTGGCAGGCGCGGGCTCGAGTGTGGTCTCAAGTGGGGTGGCAAGCATGGACTCGAGTGAGGTCTCGAGTGGGGTGGCAAGCGCGGGCTCAAGTGGGACACGTGTGGGATTCGAGCTGTCCTAGCATCCATGCTCCAAGTTGTACCTGTTTTAGCTCCAAAATGCAACATGTATGCAAATGCTAGTGCAAATTCTCCTAAGTGCAAAAACATATGAAATTGGACTAGAAATGCTGTGAACTCAAGGTGAAACTAAGCAAATAGAAAGAAAAATGTATGCATAAATCATGTAAAATACTGACATATCAACTCCCCCAAACTTAATCCTTGCTTGCCCTCAAGCAATAAAACAAGCATAAGCTGGAGGAGAAGTGTGAAGTTGGGGATTCAGAACCTAAGCAATGCAGCCTTAAAAGATGATCAAATTTTCGAGAAGCTATCCTGAATGCAATGCTAACAAGTTTTACTTTTAAAGTCTTAGCCATGCTCGTCGCATCACTACTTAACAATGACCTTAGCTTACACAAGTGTTCAGATTCTTCATATCCTTTAACATTCATTAAGCAGTGAACATGAATCAAATTTATGCAGAGTCATTGAACTCCTTTGGCTAAGGGAATGGTCAAAGGACAAAGATGGTCCCTTCATGTAACTGGTTACACTCATCCTCACTCAGGGGACTCTCAAAGAAAAACTGAGCTTTAGAAGAAGGCTAAAGGTCAGGGCCAACCGATGCATACAAGGATAGACTCCCATCTACCCATCAATATACATAATCAAACCCAAACCCCTAAATCTAAACCCAGAAATGATCCTACTACTACCCTTTGGCACTTTGTTGCCTTGAATTTCTTTGATCAATCTTTTCTTTTTCTTTGTGTTCTAAGGGGGTTCCTTTTTTTTTGATTACTCTAGCGGATTGGGTTAATATATGAGGCTCTATCTCTTATGCAACTCTCCCCGGCAACGGCGCCAAATTGATAATAGTGTTTTTACTCAGGGACTACTTCTGTGGGCAAGGAAAATCTAGCAGTAGGAAATTGTCCTACTGGATGTAGATTCCCTCTCAGTTTTGCAATCCCCAAGTAAAAACAATGGATCTTAAGTATGTGTGTGCATGCAGAAAGATGTATCAATTCCCTAGTATTGTCATTGTAATACTAAGGTGCAATCCAAATGGGTGTGATGCTAGCAATTAAGATGTGATCAGATGCAACTAAGTTAAGCCAGATAAAAAGGAAATGTTTGTCTAACAACCTAAGTGAAATATAAACGAAATGCAGTAAGATGGGTGTTTGACTCGAGTCCTAGACCGAGTTAAGTGATCGAGTCAATGCAGAAAAAAATGACAAAAAGGTGCACTCGACCACTCTGAATGAGTCAATGAGATCGAGTGGAGCCTAAAAACGACGAACAACTATGCACTCGAGTGGAGCCTAAAAATGATGAACAACTATGCACTCGAGTGGAGCCTAAAAACGATGAACAACTATGCACTCGGGGTCAAGACCGAGTTGAGAGAGATGAAAGGCAAAGTGCAATTGAACAAGTAAATGACTTAGGACAAGCTGATAAAGCAAGAAGATGTAAATAGGGGTCTAAGGATGGGGGGTCGAAATGTGATTCTCCTTGGTCTCTCCTAGGTGCTTAACAAAACTTCATAGAAGCTATCTCTAGATAATGAACATCAAGGTAAGGTGACTCCACTTTCTTGACAAACACCAGCAAGCCGATACCACTTCCTAATCTTAATATCTAGTCAAAGATACAAGGAAACTTAGAGCAGATATCACTGAAACATAATATAGGCAAGCATTAAGAACCAATTCATTAACGTCAAAATACAGCTAGAACCTCTTAAACCATGGGTTAAAGCTATAAATCTCTTGTATTAGTTGGTTCAAGCATTTCATCAACACCTTCTGAGTGGGAAATGCCTGAGATCAAAATTACCAATGTCTTGGCTAACTAAGCATTAAGAACACCTAATCCAGAAGAGATCTATGCAATCTAAAGCTCAAACATCTAAGAAGACCAAGAATCCTACACAAATCTGACTCATCCTTTGAAACCCTAAATCAGTACTCAAGAACACCAATCATCATCATCAAGAACATAAACCCAGAAAAAGCAAACATCTCAGAATTCATTGAAAATAGTTTAGAAAGATAGATTAGGATGAGAATAGTAAGACTGCAAAGAATTAAAGCAAACTAAGTACTAGATTAAGAGAGATCTGAATTACAAAATGAAGAACACCAAGAACAAGGTTTGGAGGCAGAGAAAAACCCTAAAAATAAAAGACATGTCCGTTGGATAATACCAAACAATGGTATTTATAGTAATATATGGAAAACCCTAAAACAGAAAAAGACAAAGAAAAAATAGCTAAGTCTTTGCGGATGGTGCAGCTCGACCAAGTCTGGTCGAGTGTGTTGAGTGGAGTGGGGACTCCAGTGCCAGCGTCGAGTGGTAACGTTGAGTGCAGCATTGAGTGGATTGTCGTGGAGCTGAGGTAGAGTCGGGGATGCGATGTCGAGTGCGGACTCGAATGGAGGTGGGCTCAAGCGGAGAACGTTGCATGGCAGGGCTCGAGTGGGGTCTCGAGTGGGGTGGGAAGCGCGGGCTCCAGTGGGGTCTTGAGTGGGGTGGCAAGCGTGGACTCGAGTGAGGTCTCGATTGGGTGTCAAGCGCGGGCTCGAGTGGTGTCTCGAGTGGGGTGGGAGGCGCGGGCTCGAGTGTGGTCTCGAGTGGGGTGGCAAGCGTGGACTCGAGTGAGGTCTTGAGTGGGGTGGCAAGCGCGGGCTCGAGTGGGACACGTGTGGGATTCGAGCTATCGTAGCATCCATGCTCCAAGTTGTACCTGTTTTAGCTCCAAAATGCAACATGTATGCAAATGCTAGTGCAAATTCTCCTAAGTGCAAAAACATATTAAATTGGACTAGATATGCTGTGAACTCAAGGCGAAACTAAGCAAATTGAAAGAAAAATGTATGCATAAATCATGTAAAATACTGACATATCACTAAGCTTATGGTGGTTAGAGAACCATAGATTTGTGCTTGTTGTGCCTTGTTAAGCTTTGATTGTGAGTTCTTATGCTTGATTTGGTGTTGTGATTTTCATAGGTTCTTGGTGAATTCCATGGATCATTATGGAGCTTTAGTAGGTGTTTGCTAAGCTTGTGGTTGTTAGAGAAGCATGGTTGTTGCTTGTTGTGCCTTGTTAAGCTTTGATTGTGAGTTCTTATGCTTGATTTGGTGTTGTGATTTTCATGGGTTCTTGGTGAATTTCATGGGTCATGTGGAGCTTTAACAGGTGTTTGCTAAGCTTGTGGTTGTTAGAGAAGTATGGTTGTTGGTATTTGTGCCTTGTTAAGCTTTGATTGTGAGTTCTTATGCTTGATTTAGTGTACTGTGTGTTGTGGTTTCTTTGTGATTCCATGACTTATGGGAGTGTTTCCCTGGTTGTTTGATGTGTGTTTGTGAAGCATATTTGTGTGTTTGTGAAGCATATTTGTGTGTTTGTGAAGCAGACTTGAGCAGACTTGTGTGTTTGTGAAGCAGACTTTAGCAGATTTGAGTTTTGTGAAACAGACTTGAGTTTTGTGAAGCAGACTTGTGTGTTTGTGAAGCAGACATGAGTAGACTTAAGTTTTGTGAAGCAGACTTGTGTGTTTCTTAAGTAGACTTGAGCAGACTTGAGTTTTGTGAAGCAGACTTGTGTGTTTGTGAAGCAGACTTATGTGTTTGTGAAGCAGACTTGTGTGTTTGTGAAGCAGACTTGAGTAGACTTGAGTTTTGTGAAGCAGACTTGTGTGTTTGTGAAGCAGACTTGTGTGTTTGTGAAGCAGACTTGAGCAGACTTGAGTTTTGTGAAGCATATTTGTGTTTTTAGCATTTCTTGAGGTTTGGAATGGCTAGGTGGTTAGTCATGGCTGTGTTTGATTAGCTTTTCGTGAGTTTTGCATGGTTAGCTGATTGGTTGAAGTAATATGTGGTGTTATTATTTCATGTTGTTGTGGTTGTTTGATTGAGTGGTGTTTTCATATAACCTGTTGTTGGGAGGATCAATCTCAATCAGCGTTTGGTTTACCAAATGTTGATGCATCACTTTTGTCGATGTAGGTAAAGATAAGGCGTGATCGTGGAATCAAAGTGGTGAGGAGGGGATGATTAGGACCCGGTAGTTTTTATGGTTTTTGTAGCTTTCGTAGGATTGCTAGAACCGGTAGAACTGTTGACCTTCGTGGTCGAGCGTGTAAATTGAATGCTATCGTTGTTTTCTTGTTATTGCTCGGAGAATATTAAATGTATGGGCGTTTAGTATTGAGTAACTGCTTGTGCAAAAAAAAAAAGTGCGGTCGTCACAATTAGTCTTAATTATCTTTGATTAGTAGTGTTATTAGTTTTGACCAATTTTTTGTTTGTTATAGTTGGAAATTAAAACACATGGATAAATATTTTTTTTATTATGGTTGACTATCATTTGTGATAGCGAGTTATTTAATTGGTGTTTTATGATTGTTATTATATACTGTCTCTACGTTTTTAATAAAAACATTATGACCACTAATTAGAACCATGCAGCTCATCTAACATATCATCTAAACGAGGAATAAGGGTTCACTCATAATGGTTTTTCCTTGTTGTTGCAGTTGAAGTTGGTCTTGATGAACCTCATGTGGCGCCAAAGGAGCAAGTATCGTCTTTCGGCCATTGAACTCAAAAGAGTAACGATTAGTAAAACCGTCATGTAAGACCCTTCTATCGAACTGCCATGGTCTTCCAATTAGTATATGGCCGGCCTCCATAGGTAAAACATCACATAAAATTTTGTCCTCATACTTGCCTATGGTTAAAGGAACCAATACTTGGCGGCTCATGGTCATCTCACCAGCATCATTAAGCCATTGAAGCTTAAAAGGTTTCAAATGCTTCTTAACTTCCAACGCTAACTTCTTCACCATTGTTTCACTAGCCACATTAGTACAGCTTCCACCATCAATAATAAGGCTGCAGAGCTTACCTTGTACCAAACATCTTGTGTGAAACAAGTTCTCCCGCTGCTCTTGGATAGTATCTTTGACTTGAATACTCAAGGAACGTCTTGTTACCAATAATTCTCCGGTGGCTGGTAACTCTATGTCCTCATCCTCGGTTTCACCACCACTTTCAAACATTTCCTCCTCAGTTTCAATCTCGCCATTATCCAACAGAATCATAGTCCGCTTGTTGGTACATTCATTGGCGTAATGTCCTCTTCCTTGACACTTGAAACATTTAACGTCCCGATTTCTAGACGGAGTCACCACAGCTTTACCCTTGGCGTCTTGAGTATTGGTTTTGGGCTTAGGATCAGGTGTTGGCTTGACAATGGTCCTATTCTCCCGGTTGTAACTCGTTCTAGTATTAACCGCTCCAGCTCCATAGGAAGGTCTAGAAGTACCCCTCCTCTTAATTTGTTGCTCAACCAAAACAGCCTTATGAAGCATTTCTTCCAAGTCGCTGTAAGTTTAAAGCTCCATCCTATCTTGAATATCATGAGCCAATCCACTCAAAAACCTTGCCATTGTCGCCTTGGTGTCTTCATGTATATCGGCCTTAATCATTAGAGATTCCATCTCTTGAAAGTAATCCTCCACATTCTTACTACCTTCAGATAGACGTCTAAGCTTTTGATGCAACTCCCGATGATAGTGACTTGGAACAAACCTTTTCCTCATAAGATTTTTCAACTCTTGCCAAGTAACTACGGGTGGTTCTCGGTTGCGTCTTCTACCCCTCACGATCTGATCCCACCAATTAACAGCGTAATCATAAAACTCCGTTGCCGCTACTTGAACCTTCTTTTGCTCCGAATAATTTTGACAATCAAACACGAGCTCAATTTTCTTCTCCCACTCCAAGTAAGCGTCCAGATCATTTTTCCCATGAAACGATGGTATCTTTAACTTAAGTCCACCGAGATGGTCCTCATTTCGACCCCTACCTTCTCTTTCTTGTCTCGGCCTTCTTCGACTTTGATTAGAAGCATGACTACCTCTGCTGTAGAAATTCAAATGGTCCTCATCATCATCTCCTTGAGGTTGTTCTCTTCTTCTTCTACCAGCATTAGTTAGCGGTAATCCTTGATTAACGGACTCTTGGATCGTATCGATCCTTTCATTGACTGCTTCCATCTCATGCCTCAACATTCGCCTCATCTCTCCCATAAGAGCTTGCATGTCCAGATTGTTACTCCTTGCTCCACGAGCTCGGTTGGTGTTCTCAACATCTTCGCTTTCGTGATTAGACATAATGATTTTTCCTGCACACTTAACAAACGTTAGTGATAAAAAAAAATCGATCCTCACAAGTGTTTCACTCCTTTTTATTCACTCAACACTCAACACTCAAGAAGTCCTCTCTCAGCGATTTCTCAATGGTTCGTATCGAACAAAACTGATCAAATCCGATGAACAATTCTGACAACACAAAACGAATCGATTAAAGTCGAGATAGAAAGAAAAGAGTTTAGTGATATATATTTTTAAATAAGAACTGATCAAATGATCAAGAAAATTTAGGAAATAAATTAGAGAATTAATTCCCCCTAAAGTATTTAAATTTCGGACTGATTTTGTTTTTTTTTCTTTTTTTTTCTTTTGGTCCGATCAACTTCTTTTTTTTTTTAACAACTCAGAATTAAAACTAGAACTAAATAGAGATCAAAAAAAAAATGGGAAAAAAAATTTGGTAATCCCTAAAGATATGATCCGATCAACAAGAACAAAGGAAAAGAGAGAAAAAGGTCTACGATAAAAAGATGATAGATACGAATACCGATCCCAAAAGTGTGCTCTGATACCACTGGATATGATCCTCCCAAGGAATCGACACTTTCGAGGGGTAGAACGCAAGGAATGGATAGATGGATAGTGATGAAGTGAATGAATCGCATAAAGGTTGCAGAAGACCTTTGATATTTCCTCAATGACTCTTCCGAGATATGACACACTCGAGATCGTCAAGGTTTGAATCACGGATATGACACACCTTGATTCAGACTGATTGAAGGATATTAGTCACCAACAATCGAGATTTGTTCTTCAAAGAACACAAGAGAAATCACTCTCAAATTTTAATAAAAAAATGTTGGATGTCCTAAAATGAGTACAAAATAGAGTTTTAAAGAAAGATGGAGTAAAGAAAAAGCTAGAATTAATTTATAGAAAATTAAGAAAACATTAACTAATTTTTTGAATATCTCTTGGACTCTCCCTCCCCAATTGTTCCACTCCTTGGTCCGAAATTTGGTCTGCTTTGGGCTTAAAATTTATGAAAATATATTTCCAAAAATTATTGGACTTGGACCTGCACTTGTCTTGTTGACTCTTGTGGACTAAGTGGATTGGAGTGAACCATTTGCCTCATTAAAACCCTCCTTTGGAAAACTCATTGGCACAAAACCAAAGGCTGGAAAAGAGTACAAACAAGTCCCCCGGTTTATTAGTCCACTCGAGCAACCAAGACAATTTTATTCGCCATGTCTCCGAACCGAATTGTAGCTGGTTGAACTTCAATGAGTAATGCGGTGATTACGTTCCCGAACTCTTTGGCTCTTGATCTTGTCATCGGTCCACTTGGCACGATTAAAGTGTCCTCGGCTTCAAGCGGCTTCCGTATGCTATCCATGATTACATCAATACACATAGCCAGCAACTCATTTTTCCACGAGAGGACAAAGCACATAGAGGTTGACTGCCACAAAGTTTGACAGAAGATTGAAGAAGGAGTGAACCTTCTGTGCTATACTAGAAGTGAAGATCAGTTGGCTGATATCTACATCAAAGCTGCAAGCCTCAAGGTATGCAATCACATCTACAGTAAACTTGGGCTTGTGGACCTTAGTCACCATTGATCATATCCCCTTCTTCCTAGACATTATGCTTTTTCTAAATTCTTCATCATTTCCGCATGAATCTCTTAATCTCTCAGTGTGGTCGTTTTAATTTTTGTATTAGAGCATTTACGGTTCTAGGCCGGTTTAGGAAAATTAAATTGTGAGTTAATTAATTTTGGTGCTGTGTGATGCATGAGTTAAACTGTTTTTTAAAAATTGATTATGTGATTTAGTCAATTTTTTGGGCATGGAGTTTTAGATCCTCCTCTTTGAGCTTTCAATGAGATTCTACGGTAAGTTTTCCTTCCTTTCTGTTAATTGTTTTGTGTCCTTAACTTTCTATTTATGAAAGTGTAGATGGTTAACAGAGGTAGAGGTCGTGGTCGTAGACGTGGTCGTGGGGGTCAGGGTCACGTGCAGAGGAACGCGAGAGCTCCGGTGGCTGAGAAGAGTGTGGTACAGAGTGCTACGGTTGAGCAAGTCGGGGGCTCGTATCCAGATTAGGTAGGGTCTGAGGGTGTGGCCGGTGTTAGTGCCGGTGTGGGTGCGAGCGTTGCTGGAGGACAAGCGGATGCTGGGGAGTTGCAGCAGGTGTTGCTCAGGACCAAGATGATTGTCTTGCAGATATATTGACCATGCTTACCGGAGAGGGTACCAGTGCAGGCTCTGAGAGTGCCACCGGTAGTTGAGGTGCAGCCGAGAGCTGCGGTTGCAGAGGATCAACCATTGTACCTTAGGATGATGGAGCAGATGCAGAGGATTGGCATGAGATTCTTTCCTGGTTGTGCCAGACTTGATGTTGCAGACGAGTGGAGGATGCAGATGGAGCAGAATTTTCGTTTGGTTAGGTGTCCAGAAGGATACCGGGTTGACCTTACAGTTTACTATCTGGAGGGTGGTGCACATATCTGGTGAAGAGGTGTTGCAGCTAGGAGGGTTCAGGCAGAGATGACATGGAAAAATTTTGTGGCGTAGTTTAACTCCAAGTACTTTCTTTAGAAGGCGTTAGACCGGATGGAGAGTTGGTTACACAAGGAACTGTGTAATTTAAGTGTGGGAGAGGGTCTGAGGTGCATTTAACATTGTTTCCTTGTTTTTTTTTATTTCAAATTTTGCATACTTGAGTCTACATCTAAGGCATAGAAAAAACCATAAAAATTTGAAAATTTTCGAAAATGATTTCATAAAAACAGAGTGTTCATGTAGTTCATCTGCATCTTTAGGATTGAGTCTATGTGGATGCTGGATTCCACATCCAATAATATATTGAATTATTATTAAAGTAAAAATAGAATTTGTTAATAAGAATGAACTGAAAATAGAAAATATACTTGCTAAAGGAAAAAGTGTACAATTTTATATATTGATCTCGAGTAGAAAAAAAATTAGACCCCTATACATGACCATGGGGGTCTATATTTATACACAAATTAAAGAATAAATGCTAAGAATAAATACTAATAAATCCTATGATGCTCCTTTAATGTCGTAATGTCTTGTATTTTAATGATTTTCTACTTCAGCTCGCAGATTCAACTCGCTTTGTGGACACTCCTGGCTTTGCTCGCTCCTTCCTTCCACAAGGCTTCACTACTACTCTTACCCCAATTCACTCCATCGACCTCTTTTATGGTTCGCCCATCTCTTATTGCTCTGAACTGACCCAGCCTTTACTTTGACCTGCTGAAGTGGTTGACACGTGTTATGACTAGAGAGAGTGGATCCTTGGTGCAGATCTGGTATCAACATTAGCCCCCCAAGTCCTACGAGCTGCTGTTTGGCTCGGAGTACTTAAGTGTTTTGTTTGCTTTTTGCCTTTCGATCCCTTAAATTTAGGGTTTGGCTATCTTGATGCCTTGACACGCGTCTTTATTAAATATTGATTTTTATTGATAAGCGGAAAACTCCTCCTCTCCCTTCGTTGTTCCCATTCCAGAGTTTATGTTAAACTAGTCATTCGTTCGTTTTTTTGTTGTTATGTAACTTTCGGAACGCCTAGAATCCTTTTTTTATTCCGAATTATGTCTGATTCCTAGATCGACCCTTTGATTGACCCTTCCGTTACTAAGGCCCTGGGCACTAGGACGTCTTTGGAATCTCCAGCCACCCTCTATTTTATGCACTCAACCCAACGATAAGTTTGGGCCCTATCATACCACGAGGTTGACTGAAGAGAATCTTTGAGATATCAAATGTGGATGTAAAGTACCACCCTCAGTTGAATTCCATTTACCAGGACTAAACGAATCTGTGGAGACTGTATCCGCTGGTTATTTTTGTGTCTATGAGGCTTATCTGGTAGGTCTTGTTCTGTTTTTTCCTATTCCTGAGGTACTTTCGGAGTATCTCAATCATCTAGGACTTCCTTTTCCACAAATAGCCACTAACATGCTCTGTAATATATTAGATTTGATTGTTGCTGCTTCCGAATGCGGATACTCGGTTAGCGTTGATGAGCTTCTCGAGTTCTTTAGCATTCAGAGTATTAAAGCCAGTACTGGTCATTTTACCGGGAGACTGGGCCAAATCTATAGGTAGCCAAGCAAGTTTTTTTTTTGTTCACTCTGCACTTGATGTTTACATATTGCTTGGCTGACCTATTCTTATTATTGCAGCCCCTCAAATTCATCCTACCCCTAGTGAGGGCTTACCGTTGGGAAAAACTTTCTCTGGAATTCCTTTACCCTTGATCACTTACACCAAGATGGGGAATGCCTCAGAGGTGAAGAGCTTATATACATGACGGGTCCTCCTGCCATTCATGATGATCCTAGGCTTAACTTTCACTCTCGAAAAGGTCACTCTCAACAGATTCAAAGGGATGAACAGACGTGATATTGGATTGAGAGACGCCACACAGATCTGTGAAAGGATCTATGATAAGTCTAATACACTCTAAGCTTCAAGGATTCACACACAAGAAGTTTAGAGGACAAAATATTTCCTTCCCAGAAATATCAAAGAGAAAACTCTCAAGTTTCTTTTCTAAAAATCAGACTGAATCTGAAAAATGGTCCAACACAAAATAATTAAAAGACAAGTGATAGTCTGCATGAAAGAGAGAGAAAGAGACAACATTAAAATCAGAGTTTGAAAATTCGAAACTGTCTCTTGAACTCCTTGGCTGAAATGTGTTGTTGGGCTTGCGGAAAATCAACTAAATGGGCCGATGATAATGCGATCCATTTGCCTCGTTAAAAACCTTACCAACAAAACCCATTGGGACAAAAATTGATGAAGGGAAAAAGAGCACAAATGGAGCACATACCCATTTAGTGATTTCTTTGGGCCTCTTGAATTTGCTTGGTGATAGTAAAAATAGCAAATTCCTTGTTTCCTTGAAGAACCGGCAAGAAAGGTGTCGTATGACTCTTGTGTAATTCTTGCACGTCTTCTTCCACTCCATTAATGATGAGGCTGTTCATGGACTTGATAAATTCCTCTCTCACACGCCTTGTTCCAGCTCTTGTTCTTGGTGCTTGTTCCATGGTTGCTATGTGTACAGCTTCTTCCTTTGATCCAGCTGAGCTTGTATTGATGTCCTCATCATCTCCTCCCTCTTGAAAAGGTTCTGACCTCAGAACAGGTAAATCTGCATGGAAAGGAGCTAAATCAGTAACATTGAAAGTATGAGAAATAGTGAACTGACCTGGTAGATCAAGCTTGTAAGCATTATCGTTGATCTTTTCTAGCACTTGAAATGGTCCATCGCCTCTTGGTGCGAGCTTGGATTTTCTTTTCTCCTGAAATCTCTCATGCCTCATATGCAACCAAACCCAATCTCCTGGTTTGAATGTGACCTCCTTTCGGTGCTTATCAGCATGTTGTTTGTATTTCTCGGTCTTCTCTTCCAGATTTTTTGTGACCTTTTGATGAAGCTTCTTCACAAAATCTGCTCTGGCTTCTCCTTCATTAGAATAAACAGCTCGGGGCAGAGATATTAGATCAATCGGAGTTTCTGGATTAAATCCATAAACAATCTCAAAAGGAGAAAATTTAGTACCAGAATGCTTAGCATGATTATAAGCAAATTCAATGAATGGTAAGCATGATAACCAATTTCGTAAATTCTTACCAACCGTTGCTCTCAGCAAAGTAGATAGAGTACGATTTACTACCTCAGTTTGGCCATCTGTTTGGGGGTGACAAGTGGTTGAGAAAAGCAGCTTGGTTCCCAACTTTCCCCACAACGTTTTCCAGAAATAGCTTAGGAACTTAGTGTCGCGATCGGATACAATGATCCTCGGCACTCCATGTAAACGCACTACTTCTTTGAAAAAGAGATCAGCAGTTTGAGTAGCGTCATTTGTCTTGTTGCATGGAATAAAATGAGCCATTTTTGAGAACCTGTCTACAACTACAAAGATGGAATCCTTGTGGTTGATTTTTGGCAGACCTAAAACAAAATCCATAGAAATGTCTACCCAAGGCAGGTTAGGAATAGGCAAAGGCATATATAAACCATGAGGATGTGACCTGGATTTTGCCTTTAGGCAAGTGATGCACTTGGCGCAGAATCTCTCCACATCTCTTTTCATGTGCGGCCAATAGAAATGCTCCATTAAAACACTCAAACTCTTGTCTCGTCCAAAATGTCCCATGAGGCCTCCTCCATGAGCTTCTCCAACCAGCAGCTCTCTCATTGTCCCTTGAGGAATGCACAGCCTTTTATCTTTGAATAAAAACCCATTATGTTGATAAAATGATCCGCGAGCAGCCTTGCTTGTTTCTTGGAAAATTTCTTGAAAATCTGGATCAGTTTCATATGAGCTCTTGATATGTTCAAATCCCATAATCTTAGCCTCCATTGTACTGATTAGGGTGTGTCTCCTTGATAGTGCATCAGCTACCATGTTCTCCTTCCCTTTCTTATACTTTATCACGTAAGGAAAAGTTTCTACAAACTCGAGCCACTTAGCATGTCTCTTCTTTAGTGTAGTTTGGCCTCTTAGATGTTTGAGCGTTTCGTGATCTGTATGAATAACAAACTCTTTGGACAATAAGTAATGTTGCCAAGTTTCAAGAGATCTTACGAAAGCATAGAGCTCCTTATCGTAGATGGGATAATTAAGAGACGCTCCACTGAGTTTTTCACTGAAATATGCTACTGGTTTGCCTCCTTGAGTAAGAACAGCTCCTATGCCTGTACCAGAAGTATCACATTCAAAAGTTTTGTCAAAGTTAGAAAGTACCAAAATAGGTGCATGTGTGAGGCTGTCTTTAAGCTTGGCGAATGCCTCATCTTGTGCTGGTCCCCATTTGAACTCCACATTCTTTTTGATCACCGAGGTTAGGGGTGTAGCAATGGTACTAAAATCTTTGACAAATCTCCTATAGAAACTAGCCAGACCATGGAAGCTCCTCACATGTCCGATAGTAGTTGGAGTCGGCCAGTCTTGTATTGCCTTGATCTTCTCTTCATCGACTTTTAAACCCTGTGAACTCACAACAAATCCTAAAAAGACAACTTGATCAGTGCAAAATGTGCATTTTTTTAGATTTGCATAAAGGTTTTCAGCCTTTAGTGTTTCAAGGACCTGTTCAAGATGATTCAAGTGATTTGCAAGGTTAGAGCTATAAATCAAAATGTCGTCGAAATAAACTACTACGAACTTACAGATGTATGCCCGTAAGACATGGTTCATGAGTCTCATGAATGTACTTGGCGCATTAGTGAGTCCAAATGGCATAACCAGCCACTCGTACAAACCTCTCTTGGTTTTAAACGCCGTTTTCCATTCATCTCCTTCCTTCATCCTCACTTGATGATATCCGCTTCTTAAATCAATTTTTGAGAAGATAGTTGCTCCATGAAGCTCATCAAGCATATCGTCCAGCCTCGGGATGGGATGTCGGTATTTGACGGTGATGTTGTTGATGGCTCTACAATCAATGCACATCCTCCAAGTTCCATCTTTTTTTGGCACTAGAAGCACAGGAACAACACATGGACTTAGACTCTCTCGGATATAGCCTTTAGACATCAAGTCTTGAACTTGTTTTTCCAACTCCTTTGCTTCTGCCGGATTAACCCTATAGGCAGCTCTGTTTGGCAATGGGGCTCCAGGGACTAGATCAATTTGATGTTCGATTCCTCTTGTTGGTGGCAGCCCTGGCGGAATTTCTTCAGGAAATACATTAGAAAATCTGTTAAGTAGCTCTAGAACAGCTGGTGGTAATTCTTGTTCTTCTTGACCTGAAAACAAACCTTCCTTGAAGATCATTAGTAGCACCTCTTCTTTTAATTCAAGAGATTTCAAAACAGTATTAGGTGTGATATAAAGATTGGTTTTACTTAGCTTTTTTCCTTTGGACATGGTTTGTTGCATTTCAAATGTTTCTTGAGGTGTCAATGGCGCCAAACTATGCTTCTTGTTGTTGTGCGAGAAGGTATAATGATTGGTCCGCCCATTGTGTAATGCTTCTTTATCAAATTGCCACGGACGCCCTAACAGCAAATGTCCAGCTTGCATAGGCACTACGTCACACAAAACTTGATCTGCATACTTACCAATACTGAATGGAATTGTAACTTGCTTGGAAATTTTAAGCTCGGTGTCATCATTCAGCCATTTGAGTCGATAAGGTCGAGGGTGCTTGGTCTTTGGAATTCCTAACTTATCAACTAAATATTTGCTGGCCACGTTAGTACAAGAACCTCCGTCAATAATTAAGCTACATACCTTGGAGTTAATTGTGCAGCGAGAATGAAAAATATTCTCTCTTTGAATAGCTTCGGGTTCAAAAAGAGCGCTGAGTACTCTTCTCGTAACTAACAACTCTCCGGTGTCAGCATAATCCACAATATCTTCTTCAGACTCTTCTTGCTCGTATTCTGCCTCGTCTTGAGATTCATACTCTCCATTTGCTTTGAGAATCATAACTCTCAAAATTGTGGCAGTCCCTTGCGTAATGTCCTTTTCCCTGACATTTGAAACAAGTTATATCTCTAGTTCGTTGAGTTTGAGTATTACCTTGTTCTGGTTTATTGAATTTAGACGGTTCTGGTGCAGACTTTTTGAATCTAGAATCCGCTTCAACATTCTTTCCTTTGTCTAAAACTTTTTGCGGTTGCTGGTTCCAAACAGGTTTGCTACGGCTTATTGACATCGTTTTCCTTTTAATGTGTTGCTCAGCCTGAGTAGCTAAGTACAGCAGCTTGTTTAAATCATGGTAAGTCTGTCTCTCCACCTTTCTAGCAATACGATCATGAAGACCATCAATGAACTGTGCCATTAGAGTTTCATCAGAATCTTCACTCTCCAATCTGTTTCGAAGTGTTTCAAACTCGTCAAAATATTCTTCTACGGATCTGGATCCTTGAGTGAGCTTTCTGAATTTCCTTTGCAGCTCTCTATAGTAGTATGCAGGGACGTATCTCTTCCTCATAGCAAATCTCATATCTGCCCAAGTAGTAATTTGTCCATGTCTATGCCTTCTTCTCTCGGACACGTCTCTGTCCCACCATGCTAAGGCATTTTCACTAAGTTGAGCAGCAGCTAGAGACACCTTTCTTTGATCAGAATAATTATAATGTTCAAAGATATACTCCATATGCCTTTCCCAGTCAAGATAAGCATCAGGATTAACTTTTCCAGCAAAAGTGGGTGCAGTGAGCTTGATGTCATTATTTATGTGTCGTGCATCTACTTCGCCTTCTCTGTCACGGCACGGTTGCCTTCTCTGCCTTGGTTCAGGGTCTGGTGGTTCTTCTTCCGAGTCAAACTCATCAACATCTTCTAGATTTACTCGGTGTGGGTGGATATTTCTGATACGAGCTCTTCGTGCTGGTGGTGGCGGTTGCTCAATTCGAGTTATGCGCTCTCCTAGGGTCTGTAGCTGAGTTTGAATAGCAGCAAGAGCTTGAGCCAAATCATTAGCTCCCTGATCTCCCATGTCTCGAGTTTTTCCTGTCTCTCAACTCAAACAAAATAGATCAAATGCAAAGGAAACTGGAAGACACAATAGACACAATCGCAGCTTTTGATGAAGGATCTGTTAATCCTAACAGCGACTGTACTCAGAAATTAATCTCGAAAAAATATCAAAACACATCCAAACATTCCGAAACCAATTTTAACAAATATTAGACTCGTTCTAAGTTCAGATGCAGCTGGTCTCGCGATTTTATCACACGCCAATTATTTATGAAAATTCAGACAATATTACAGACGAAAACAGCTTAACATCCGAAATTAAGGAGATGAACAGACACACACAAAACAAATTAAACTGAAGTAAAAGGAATAGATAAACCTGATTAGGAGCATTTAAGCTCTGATACCAGATGATATAGGAATCCAAATGAATCGGATCCTAAATGATAGATTGATGGAGGAATTGTTGCTGGACTAAGGTCACTCTCAACAGTTCCGATTGAATGGATGGTGAAGTGGTTCGATGGTGAAGCTGTTGCTGGACTAAGGTCACTCTCAACAGATTCAAAGGGATGAACGGACGTGATAGTGGATTGAGAGACGCCACACAGATCTGTGAAAGGATCTATGATAAGTCTAATACACTCTAAGCTTCAAGGATTCACACACAAGAAGTTTAGAGGACAAAATATTTCCTTCCCAGAAATATCAAAGAGAAAACTCTCAAGTTTCTTTTCTAAAAATCAGACTGAATCTGAAAAATGGTCCAACACAAAATAATTAAAAGACAAGTGATAGTCTGCATGAAGGAGAGAGAAAGAGACAACATTAAAATCAGAGTTTGAAAATTCAAAACTGTCTCTTGAACTCCTTGGCTGAAATGTGTTGTTGGGCTTGCGGAAAATCAACTAAATGGGCCGATGATAACGCGATCCATTTGCCTCGTTAAAAACCTTACCAACAAAACCCATTGGGACAAAAATTGGTGAAGGGAAAAAGAGCACAAATGGAGCACATACCCATTTAGTGATTTCTTTGGGCCTCTTGAATTTGCTTGGTGATAGTAAAAATAGCAAATTCCTTGTTTCCTTGAAGAACCGGCAAGAAAGGTGTCGTATGACTCTTGTGTAATTCTTGTACGTCTTCTTCCACTCCATTAATGATGAGGCTGTTCATGGACTTGATAAATTCCTCTCTCACATGCCTTGTTCCAGCTCTTGTTCTTGGTGCTTGTTCCATGGTTGCTATGTGTACAGCTTCTTCCTTTGATCCAGCTGAGCTTGTATTGATGTCCTCATCATCAGGTGCCACTGCTTTAAAGGCTTCCATTTTATTGAAGTCTTGTTCACATCCTGTACCCTCTTGTAAACAATGTTCAAGAAGTTTGACTTTAACTCCTCTTGATACATTAGGTAAAACGACTCATACTTCCAAAGTATATTAGACTCCTTGTCTTGATGAACTGCTTAATTTCATGCTTCGTTTGTTTTTAACAAAAGAAAAAGATTGCCAACCTAAATTGGAATTTTGGCACTAGGCTGGATAAGCCAGTTCCTCCTGTCGATCAAATAAACTCTTCTGTATGGGAACAAATTGTGAAACACTCTTATCACCTATCTTAGGTTTTGTCAATGACTCACTTATGTCTTTGAATTTCCACTTTTGACTCTAACATATATTTGACTTTTATAGGCGGTGAAAGATTTTAATGACATAGTTTTTCATTATGAATCTGCTCTTAGAGTTTCTCCTTTTGCAACAGAGGCTGTAAAAGAAAAAACTTCTTCTCTTGAATTAGAGAATTTTGACTTGAAGAGGACCCTTGAAGGCCTCTCCGAAACATTAAAACAGATAGAGAAAGAGTGTGAGGACGCAAAGAGATTGGTCAATGATCATGAAGCTGACATCGAACTCCTTATTTTTGAGCAATCTTCCTCTGCTGCTAACATATTTTCTTTAAGAAAATATTTAGACTCAGCTCGGGCTAGTTATGACGAGCTTTCCTCGAACTATGACATCCTAATTCGCTCCCAAGACCATGCTTTAAGGCAAACAGCTAGCTTGGCTAAAAAAGAAGCTAAGAGCAAAGGTAAAGCTCTTCTTGCACAGGTGGATGACTGTGTTAGTTCTATAAAGAGACAAGCAATGGCCCAGTCATACGTTAACGAATTGAAGAGTAACCGGACTATGCTTGAGGATCTCGTGAAAGGTACATCAACCATAGTAGAAGAGATGGCAAATGTGACTACTTTGCTTATGATAGCTGAGTTAGAATTAGCGACCCTTTCTGCTACTTCTCTGATCTTAAAGAGTTGGCATTAAACTTTGCTGATTCTCCTCCTCTGATAGATACTGACTCCACTCTTCCAAAAGAGAGCGAAACTGATCAGATTGTAGGAGTTCAACCATCTGAAGCTTTTGATGCTTCGCAGAGAACTGAGGTATCAGATTACTCTTATGATATTCAGCATAAATACTTGCATATGAACGAATTTAATCAATTGTGATACGCATGATATAGATGCTATGGTACAGAAATGACCCATGTTGGTGGCCTTCCAAATACGTCTGGAGAAACACATATCTCGATGGTGACCCTGTTGAGATTTAACTGTGGCTGTTTCCACATTGTTTTTGGGGGTTTATCCCCTTGTATTGCCAGATATGGCTCGTGGAATTAAACTTGTGTTCTGTTTCCTTATTGCCTATTAAGCCTTTATTTTTAAGAGTTTGTTTACTTTGGAAGTTAAACATCTTTTTTAGAACAAACATGTCAGATTTGCAAAGTCTGACTTTTGTTCGTGAACTCTGGGACGAGTTGTTTTCATGGGAATGGGTTGATCAGACCATTACCATTTTTAAAGGAAGACTATATCCAGTTATCCTCGATAAAATGCGAGTATGGAGCTCAGCTTTTGAAATGTTCGAGAGAACTAATTCCATTTTTGATCCAAATTCATCAGTTTGGTCATGGAATTCGGGTTCACCAATGAATGTTTGTACATAAGATGAAGAGTAGGGTTTTTCGTTTAAACCATATTTTGACACTTTCATTATCTTTCCATTTGAGAATGAATATCAACTTTCCGTTTAGTCTCGGGATTTGTTGAATCAATCAATGCCATTGATGGATGACATACCTGATTTTGACTCGTACTGACTACGCAGTGTTACTTGATTATAAAAGGTGGAGATTAGATGTTGTTTGCAACGCAATCTAACAGGTGGTGACTTCTAGTGAAGCCTGGCGAAGCCTATTTGCTTTAAGAGTCTTAATATTGCTTTAAGTGCTTCCAAAAGTTCCAAACTTCATTTGATAGGATGGGGGACCAATGTGACGATCCCCTCTGGTTTGATTGAAAAGCTTTCTGCTCATAGGAAGAAGGTTGCGATCAAGTTTGTTGAAAAGGTATATTTGCTGCTTTTCTTTCCTTTAGACGAACCCTTTAGGTTTTTAATCCTTTCCTGTACTCTCTCAGTTAATTGTCAAATACAAAGAACTGATCAGGGAAAGAGATTTGCTAAAGGCCAGGGTCCTGAGATGGAAAAACAAATTCTTCGCATCTCTAGGGAAGTATCTGTGCTTGAGGCACACCCTTGAGACTAGATTACTTTGGGATTTGAAGACTTTGGTTATTATATCCCTCCATGTATCCGAGACATTATGGACCTAGCAGGTCAAGGTGCTGAGATATTTTGTGATGAGGATTAGAGTTTTGGCTCGCAAGATCTCAAGTACTTGTCTTTATTTTGTTTTTTTGTTCGAACTGTGATCTAGTTCACAATAAATAAAATGATATAATAAGAATTATATTGATTTTATTCAATAGTTGTGCCTATGAAAGAAAGCTGCCTACGTACTCATAATCGTGATCAAGCCAAGTCGTAATTCATTTAACATAGAAAATACTTCAAATGTAAAATTTCTTAGGATTGAAAATATTCCAAGGACGTCGAACCGCTTTTCCTTCATGGTTCGCTAATCGGTTTACACCATTGCTAACTATCTCTGTTACTTGGTAAGGACCTTCTTAGTTAATTCCAAGTTTACCAGCCCCTTCCTCTATTGTATTCTCAAATACTCTTCGAAGAACGAGATCGCTTACTTTCAAAGGTTGATTCTTGATTTTTGAGTTGTAGTACCGTGCATTTGCCTATTGGTAATTTTGGAGACGAATTAATGATTGATCTCTTCGCTCATTAATTGTGTCCAAAGCATCCTGCATCATCTGATCGTTAAGTGGACCATTAAGAGGGAGTTAGGATTGTCGAAGTCCTGGGACATTTAGTTTAGCGGGAACTGCGGCTTCCATTCCATATACAAGAGAGAAGGGGGTTTTTGTCCGCTTGCTTTATGAGGCATTGTTGGGTATGCCCATAAAACAGGTTGAAGTTCTTCGTACGATCCCCCTTTATACGAACCGAGCCTCTTCTTCAGATTGCTTAAGACAGTTTTGTTTGCTGCCTTGGCTTGGCCGTTTCTTTGCGGATATCTTGGAGTTGAATAACTCATTTTAATTCCCCATGCTGAAATGAGATCATCAAAATCCTTTGAAATAATTTGAAAACCATTATCGGTTACAATCTCATAAAGAACTCCATACCGGCAAATTACCTTTTTCCATTAAAAGGTTTTCACGAAAGAATCCTTTATTGACGGGTATGCTTCTGCATCGATCCGTTTGGAGAAGTAGTCTGTTAAAACAAAGAGATGTTGTACCCCTCGGGTCGACCTTTCCATAGGTCCAATAATATCCATAGACCTGCGCATGAATGGATATGGAGCTGTTATTGATGAAAGTAGCTCGGAAGGCTGATGAAAGTAGCTCAGAAGACTGATGAATCAATGGAGCATGTTGCTGACACTCTGTTGGCTTCTGAATCCAGTTCTCTATCTTTTGAGATTGGTATCTCGTGAACGTTTTCCTCCTGAGTAGTTTTTAAATGTGACCGTGGTTCTATGGAAAAGGGTTCTGCCATGACTGGTTGCTCTGGTTCATTAACTGTTGTGTGTGCGTCAACGCTTGTTTCATGTTTTGATCTTGATTGCACTTATTTCTTGAACACCTCTTATTCTCAGGTGCTCTTCTGATGAGAGCTCTCTTATCTCTTTTTTGAATTTGAGATCTGGTAACTACCATTGTCTCATCCGGGAATGATATGCTACAAGTCGCAATGCATTCTACCAGAATTACCCTTTTTAAACCAAGATCTAACGTTGAAGCCAAAGCGGCTAATGTATCCACCGAGCTGTTTTAACTTCGAGGAATGCGCACGAGGTCAAATCTTTTGAAGTTTCAGGCTAAACTAGTAAAAACTTTGAGATATACTTCCATTCGAGCATCCTTTGCCTCGTACTCTCCTGATATGATCCTAGGTGAGGATCAAGTCCCTGAATGCTCTCCAAGAGGTTGTGATGATTGGTGATAAGATGAGTGATGCGGAAGAGATGAAAGGTGAAGATCAACGAGTGGATCCGATGAGTCTTGGGGGAGGTTGTTGCGAAACTTCCAAAGGGAATGGAGTACCTTCGGACTTTCAAGCTTGCTCTGTACGTGGGTGAAGACCCTAGACGTGGTGAAAAAGGGGTGGATCGAAGTGAAACTTCTAAAGTGGATGATGAACCTCTAGACTTTCAGACTTGTTCGGTACGTGAGTAGGACTCTGGACGTGATGAACAAGAGGTGGATCGAAGGGATACTTCTTAAGAGTTGTGACAGACTCTAAGACTATCGGCTTGCTCGGTGTGAAGGAATGAAGACCCGACACTTTGAGCAAGAAATGATCAAACAAGTATGAAAAGTTTTAGAATAAAAGTTTGATAACAGTACAATGGAGTCTCAGCCTCAATATAAAGAGAAGCATGCGAGATTAGAAAGAGAAGACGAAATAAAGAGTGTGTGTTTACGAGACATGCCTCGGTAAACAACACTCAGACCATGCAACATTAAATGACAGTTTGAATTCAAAATAAGATAGAAAGATAAGAGATAGGTGAGGCCCATAATGTCTTCTAAATGGGCCTAGATGGATCAGTCTCAGCAAGTGACAAAGGTGAGACATGAAACCCACAAACCTCATTAAAAACTTTCTCTCGGAAAACCACTTGGGAAAAACCGAAGAGTAAGGGAAAAAGAGTGTTAGTGTGTTTCATGGTCACTTGCCAAGATCCTTGTGCATGAACCTTGACCAGAGAAGTCTTGGTATCATCTTTATAGCTCAAGTGATCCTCTTAATATTCCCGGATCAAATGTTGTTGTTGAGCTAATCCATTTCTTCTTAGCTTCCTCGGCTACAAGCTGCTCCTTCATTGTGCTTGGCATGATCACATCATCCTCTCCCACTTGAAAAGGATTTGACCTCAAATCCGAACAATCATTGATCCTTTTGATTATTGTGAATAGGCCTTCAATCTTTGGTGCTGGGTTGAACCTCCCTTCAGCCGGAACTCGTTCTTTTCCCCAATAATTTCTCACGGATTCTCCAATTTCAAAGATCATTCGGAAATAAGCAAGGGGTTTCTTGTCCTTCATGAAAACATCTCCAATTCCAGTCCTTGCAAAAAAATTAAATGAGATAACATTTACGTCCGGTGGCTCCTCTTTTGTACCTGAAAATTTATCAACACTTTTGGCAAAGAGCAAGCATGTTATCACAGTCATGGACTCACAATAAACAAGTAAACATATCTCAGCTTGAGTCAAAACATTATCCTTTTCATGTTTCTCTTTTACTTGTGTTTTACGACAATGATTTGATTCCAAATATTCCTTGAATAAATCTAAAATTTTCTCAATGATTTCTGGAGATAACAAACTCATACTCACAGACCTTAAATCATGAGAAACAAATCGAGTTAAAGAGATACTTACCTGAATAAGATCCTTGGAGTGTTCGGTGCTCAAAATTATCTTGGTAAATGAAAGCGGTCTTGGATCCGGGGGCTCTTCTTTGATCAGAAATTTTTTGGTGAGAATGCTTTCCACTCTAGAGGTTAACTTGCACAATGAGAACGCTCCTGGTCGCCATTGATAATTTTGGAATGAACAAAATGATGAAAAATCCATTTTAGGTTCTACGGAGAACATGTGAAGTGAAGAGGTCCAAATCTCGTGGGGTAAGTGTCTTAAACGTCCTAGATAGTCTCCAGGTCTCCAAATGTGGTTATGAGATGCATCACAGATGGGTGGTAGTCTTATGGGGTCATCCACTGGAAACTTGTTCTTATGATTCTGCCAAAGACACATCATCTCACTCGGCAGCACCGGTGCAAGGTTAGATACACAAGAGAATTTATCTAAAGAGACAAATATTTTATGATCCAAATATTCAGCATCATTAACCTTACTAACCATAGCAAAAAGATTAGCTTTACCTTGCTCTTGATTCCCTTTGAGTTTGATTTTGTCAAGGTAAAACTCATGAGCCGATGATAGTACAAGAGTAGTCTTCTTTTCTTGAAAATGTTTTGAACTCACCATTGTACAATCTGCACCAAGAGAGAGCAAGTTAGCTTTCATTCGTTTTTGAGAGTCTAGACAATTACCTCGGGTTTTTATTTGTGGTGAGGCAACTGGTGGTTTCTCCTTGATCACAATGATGTGTTCAATTCTTGTTACTCTCTCTGATGGATCCATTGTTAAGCTCCGTGTGGATGTGATTCCGCCTAAGCCATTGCACACATCTAAGGTACCTGTATCTTTCTTGGTACTTAAGGGAAAAATCAAGTGCATTGAAATTTCAACATTCAAAACTGGTTGTTTGAAGCTACGAGTGAAAATAAAATTATTCCAATATCGAATAAACTCGCAAGCTAAACTTACCTGAATACCTTGTAAGATGTTACCAAACATTTCAGCTCGGCAAGCTTGTGAATGGGTTGACACCGCATGATGATTCTTCTCTTTTGTGCTTTCCTCAGCTTTTTCACAAATGTTATGCTTCTCACTTTCAGAATTCATAGAATTCAAATTTGCTAATCCTTTTCCAAACGGAATTCTGCTCGGACCAGATTCTTCAAAAGGCTCCTTTGGATCTTCTGCTGTGTCTTTAGGAACTTGCAACTGGGATCCATCAAATGGAATTCTAGCTTGACCAGAATCTTCTTTATGCATGGTTGGTCGAAGAAAATGTCCTCCCTCGGTTGATTTGATGATCGGGACCTTCAGTTTAGTTTTTGCAATGTTGGCTTTGATCTTGGCTACAACATCTAGTGAAGTATCTCCAAATTTGTAGCTGTGTTCTCCTCTGCCTTCCTTCACACTTCTAGGCTTTCTTTGACTGTCATGAGACAATTTACCATCAGGTCTACAGTAGTCATATGCTGCTTCTTCTCTTTATTGTCTCGGCTTGTCTCTCCATGGGTCTCTGCTTGGTTTTTCTTTTAGACGACCATGCCATTGTTGATTTACTTCTTCAAATCGTCGGTTCCTGGCTGTTAATCTTTCACACAACTTATGAGCCCTCTTAGCCATCATAGCCTCAAATCGTTCTTGTTCAGCATCCTTGATGGATCTTTCTAGTTCGGCTTTCATAGTGGTCATACTCTCAACCATCATAGCTTTGAAGGAGTCAATAAGTTGCTTGTTGGAGTTGGAAGACTCTTGTTCGTCATGGCTGGTTCCCACCATGGTACCTGTTCAAATCCCAACAAGTAAAATGCTCAAACAGAACAAGGAAAAACTTGCCTAGAAACCTAAACGACAGTTTGACTTGATCAAACAAAATAAAATATCAAAACACGTTGAAAAATTCCAGAAACAATTTTAAAAAATACTAGAATCAATCTAGGTTTCAATGCAATAGATTTCACGATTTTAGGGTTAACCAATGATTTTAAACAATTCTAGCAAGTTAACACGAAAATAAATTTTCAAATTCCGAGAACCTCTAGTTGCGACTGTTCGACGAAATCAACCTCGAAAAATTATCAAAACATATTCAAAAATTCGAGAATCATTTTTACTAGAAACTAGACTCTTTCTAGGTTCAGACACAACAAAATTCGAATTTTTATCACACGCCAATAGTTTATGAAAATTCAAGCAAAACGTGTGACAGACAGTGATTCTGGATTCGACACTAGCAGTTGAACAGTCACAAAAGAAATATCAAAACGTACCAAAAAATTCCAGAAACAATTTTTATCAATTACTAGACTCAAACTAGGTTCAGATTCGATTGATTTCACGATTTTATCTGACACCAAATCAACAGACAAATCGATTCAGATGATCTGCAGAATATGAAAGGGTAAAAACGTTTTGAATTGACACAACCTGGTTTGGAGCGAGCTCTGATACCACTTGATATGATCCTAGGTGAGGATCAAGTCCCTGAATGCTCTCCAAGAGGTTGTGATGATTGGTGATAAGATGAGTGATGCGGAAGAGATGAAAGGTGAAGATCAACGAGTGGATCCGATGAGTCTTGGGGGGGTTGTTGCGAAACTTCCAAAGGGAATGGAGCACCTTCGGACTTTCAAGCTTGCTCTGTACGTGGGTGAAGACCCTAGACGTGGTGAAAAAGGGGTGGATCGAAGTGAAACTTCTAAAGGGGATGATGAACCTCTAGACTTTCAGACTTGTTCGGTACGTGAGTAGGACTCTAGACGTGATGAACAAGAGGTGGATCGAAGGGATACTTCTTAAGAGTTGTGACAGACTCTAAGACTATCGGCTTGCTCGGTGTGAAGGAATGAAGACCCGACACTTTGAGCAAGAAATGATCAAACAAGTATGAAAAGTTTTAGAATAAAAGTTTGATAACAGTACAATGGAGTCTCAGCCTCAATATAAAGAGAAGCATGCGAGATTAGAAAGAGAAGACGAAATAAAGAGTGTGTGTTTACGAGACATGCCTCGGTAAACAACACTCAGACCATGCAACATTAAATGACAGTTTGAATTCAAAATAAGATAGAAAGAGAAGAGATAGGTGAGGCCCATAATGTCTTCTAAATGAGCCTAGATGGATCAGTCTCAGCAAGTGACAAAGGTGAGACATGAAACCCACAAACCTCATTAAAAACTTTCTCTCGGAAAAGCACTTGGGAAAAACCGAAGAGTAAGGGAAAAAGAGTGTTAGTGTGTTTCATGGTCACTTGCCAAGCTCCTTGTGCATAAACCTTGACCAGAGAAGTCTTGGTATCATCTTTATAGCTCAAGTGATCCTCTTAATATTCCCGGATCAAATGTTGTTGTTGAGCTAATCCATTTCTTCTTAGCTTCCTCGGCTACAAGCTGCTCCGATTCAAGCTGCTCCTTCATTGTGCTTGGCATGATCACATCATCTCCCATGAATTGACTCACAACTAATTGAGAATCACAATAAGTGACCACCTCTTGTGCTCCAATTCCTTTCACGAGGAAAAGCCTGACAATGAGTGTCATACTCGGCTTCATTATTTGAAGCATGAAACAACAATCAGAGCGATTGCTCTATTACACTACAGGAAATGTGGGCATTAACAGCGGCCGTTAAACGTTATGAATTAGATATTATAGCATTTTCTAAACCGCTCTGACAGCGCCCGTTATATTAGGTCCGACACTTTTGATAGCGGATTGTTGTTGTGCTATAGTTAAATATACAGCGATAGCGTAGTTTACTGTGCAATTGTTAATGTTTATAATAACTTGATACATATGTTATTAAAACTTGTTAATTTGATTTTACCTATAGCAAAGATAGGAAATGTTTCTTGTTATTAGTTTGTTTTTAAATTATTCAAAATTTATTTATTAAAAATAATTATGAATTATTTTTTAATTAAAATATAATATTTTTGAATATTTGTAAAAAAAACCATTAAAATTAATACAAAATATAGAAATATTAAAATGTTTAGTAAACCATTTCAAATTTCATTGTTTACAAAAACCACAAACCTACCTATCAATCTACCACTAACAAGCCTTCACAATCATCCCTAACATAAACACTATCATCATAAAAAGCTTCATCATCCAAATCATCGACTTCTTGGACAGACAAATGTGCACTACCTAAATCCTCTTATGTTTCCAACTCATGATAGCCTCTAGGTGGTGCTCTCATAACAACATACCAATTTGAATTATCATCTTCCCTAGAATAGAAAACCTGTTTTTCTTGAGAAGGTAGAATGAATGGATCTTTCAAATAGGCTGTTTGGTTCATATGAAGGTTAACAAGAGTGAAACCATCTTCCTCCTTCACACCATTCCCTGTGTTGGCCCAATTGCATCTAAACAGCGGCACTTTGAACATGTGATAGTCGATAAGTAAAATATCTTTTATCACTCCATAACATGTAAGCATATCAGCGACTTGTCTCATATCTTGAGCACTTGATCTACACATGCTAAGTGCTTCATAAGTTACGCCACTGTTTTGTGTCTTCTGCTTAACCGCATCTGTATGAAACCGTTGTCCATTAACGATAAATCCTTTATGTGCTAAAGCAACATTTCTTGGTCCAAATGCCAACCACCTTATCTCCTTAGAATGACTATTTCTTGAGTCTGAATGAATCTGCCACAGCAAAACATGATCATGAAGCTAACAATTAATCTGTGCCAAGAAAACCAGACATCAAGCTACAAGCTAAGATAACCAGTCATTAAGCAAAACATGATCATGAAGCTAACAATTAATCTGTGCCAAGAAAACCAGTCATCAAGCAACAAGCTAAGCTAACCAGTCATTAAGCAAAACATGATCATGAAGCTAACAATTAATCTGTGCCAAGAAAACCAGTCATCAAGCTACAAGCTAAGCTAACCAGTCAATTTAACAAGCTGTATAACAAATAATCAAGAAGACAAGTTGCAGCTGTAAACCTTTATTTTAAGCCATTGTGCAAACTGCTCAGTATGGTTTTTCCATAACAAAGTTTCATTTTTAGCACATCGAGCATCATTAGCTTGTAATTCTTCCAAATGCATCCTGATTTTACATTAAACAACAGTTTTGAGAATGAAATTATAATCATAATTAGTACATAAGACATAAAGGGTAACCTCTTACTCGACATAAGGATCCAAAGATGCCATGTTCATTAGCAAACTCCAACAAGAAGTCTTATACTTCTTATCCATACCCCTTATCACTAGATGCTCAACAATTTTATCTATAGACTGATGGCATAAATTGCGGCAATCTCTACATGGACATAGCATTTCAGACAGATTTCCCAATCTTCTTGCTGATGAATTGGCGAAGTTCGTTGCTCCTTCTAAGTACTCGAGACTATTCCTACATTGTCAATTGGAAAAGAATTTAGATTTCTTTCAATCGGTTAATATAAGTAAGCTCGATAGAATTTAGTGTATACCTTGGCAGCCAAATCCACGTTTTATCCATTTGGTCACGATGGAGATGAATCCGTTCTGAAACTCTAAGCGATTTGGGGAATTTTTGGTAAACCCTAAAGATGACTTGTGTTCTGTAATTTTGTTTGATATGTTCTTTAAACCGCGAATTCAAAATCCAAAAAATGAACGGCTCGGATCAGAATAAGTGAAACGAATCAGCGGTCTAGGTTCATTAAGTTGCAATCTCGGAGGTTCCACACCATTGGCTAAGGACAATAACGGATCAGATCAAATTTAGAGAGACAGATCAACGGTGTAGGTTTCGCCCATATTGTAATCTCGGAGGTTAATGCTCATTGGCTAAGAACAAGAACGGCTCAGATCAAAGTTAGCGAGACAGATCAACGGTGTACATTAATCGCGTCAACAATAAGAAAAGATGGCTGAGATCAAAGTCGGCGTTATCTAACGGTGTAGGATTCGTCCTACAATTTGGGAGGTTACTTCTCATTGGCTATTAATGAAAAAATCAGAAAATTATCATATAAAATAGTTTATTAATGAAAAAATAAATTATAAGTATAAAATTTTAAAATATTTTTTTCAATATAAGTATTTCAATTTTTAGAATATTTCAATATAAGTATTTCAATTTTAAAATAGTTTATTAAAAAAATAGTTTATTAATGAAAAATTCAATATAAGTATTTCAATTTTTAGAATATTTTTTCTTATAAGTATAAAATTTTACAATTAAGAACAATTAATATAGGTTAGTATTCCAACTATCTAACTTATATGTTCATAAACACTAAGGCATAGTTTAGTGATATGATCCTCCCTAGAATCGGCACTTTCGAGGGGTAGAACGAAAGAATAGATAGATGGATAGTGATAAAGTGAATGGATCACACAAAGGTTGCGGAAGACCTTTGATATTTCCTCAATGACTCTTCCGAGATATGACACACTCGAGATCGTCAAGGTTTGAATCGCGGATATGACACACCTTGATTCGGATTGATTGAAGGATGTTACTCACCAACAATCGAGATTTGTTCTTCAAGAACACAAGAGAAAATCACTCTCTGATTTTTAATAAAAAGAAGTCTGTCTTTTATCGAATGAGTTTACATGAATATAAAGAAAAGAAAGCTTGAAAACAAAGCCTAAGTCAATAATAAATTGTCTTGGAACTAAAATAAAATAAAGATAGTAAGTTGAATATGGATTCAACCCTTAGCCTCCCCCATATATGCATCTAGAGTGACTCTTGAACTTATTTTCGTCACTCTCTTGGGCCTGAAAAATAAGTGACTCCCTTTAGGCTTCTTTGACTTGTAAGTAGGCCTAAAATGGGCTGGACTTGATAGTTAATATCCCCAAATGAATTCTGCATATTCTGGTGAACTCTTGTGAACTTAGATGGATTAGATTGACCCATTTGCCTCATTAAAACCTTCCTTTGGAAAACCCATTGGGACAAAACCAAAGGCTAGGAAAAAAGAGTCCAAACGAATCACCCGTTTATTAGTCCACTCGAGCAACCAAGACGGTCTAATTTTCCATGTTCTCGAACTGAGTTTTAGTCGGTTGAACTTAAGTGAGTAATGCGGTGATGGCGTTCTGAAACTCTTTGGCTCTCCATCTTGTCATTGGACCACTTAGTACGGCCAAAGCATCCTCGGTTTCAAGCTGCTTCGTGAGCTATCCATGATCACATCATTTAGGGTTTAGGGTTTAAACTTTGGGGTTTAGATTTTTTTACTCAAGTATTTATGTTTTATAGTTTAGGATTTTGAATTTTAACTAAAACTTTGAGGTTTCAAGTTTAAATTTGGTGTTTAGAGTTTAACTTTTAGGGTTTAGGATTTAGGGTTTAGGGTTTAGGGTTTAAAGATATAATTTAGGGTTTTAACTTTAATTTAGGGTTTAAAGATTTAATTTAGGATTTTAACTTTAATTTAGGGTTTAGAGATTTAATTTACGAATTTAATTTTATATAATAATATTACAAAATGTACCAATACCATAATATTACACAATGTACCAATACCATAATCTAATATCACAATACCAATATTACACAATCTAATATCACAATACCAATATCACAATAATAGAAGCAAGTTCCAACATCAATGAAAGTTCCAACATCAATCAACAGACAAACAAATGAAAAACTTAATTTCAATAACATACCATGCTTTAGGTAGTGTTGCATCTGGAGTGGCTGCAGCCATGACATCAATCTTTTGAACTGGCCATGCGATATAAACAAGAAATTTACTTACTTGTAGATAACTAACCGTGAAAGCTGTGCTACTCTTGGTCCTAACCCAAGAGTTCCACACTTGACTGGATGGGATGTTGCTGGGTTTTAAAGCTAGTCTGTCAGCAGCTGTCTTCGCAGCACGTACTTCTGACACGAGCCTTGACTTCCTACCCCTCCAGATATTACACATTTGCTTGAAAATAACAGCTTTTTCCATTCTTCTTGCAAGTCAAACCTCCCCTGCATCAAGTACAACAAGCAAAGGTCAAACATGTTTCATATCTGTTAAACAAAAAAATAGTTGCATATAAATATATACCTGAATTTCTTCCCACAATTTTTCTTTAGTCACTGCATCAAGTTTTCTCCAATCAGTAAGTGTAACCGGAATGTGTTCACTCACAAGGACACCAAGAAAAGATGATAATGTTACTGAACCAGGTCCTCTATGATCACCAAAGTCAGTGAAAGAAACTGAAACCTTTTCATTAGGATTTTCAGCCACTTTACGCATCTTTGTTGGTCCTTTTTTTCTTCTTTCTTTCACTCTTTCCTCTGGTACCTGACTTCCTTCATCAGTATTGCTAGGAATCGCATTATCAACACCATCTTCTTCCATATTGGCAGCTTCTTCTTCATCGTCCTGCGGTTCCTGTCCAGTCAAGCAAGGTTCTCCATCTATCTCAGAATCTTCTTTCTCATCTTCAGACATTGCTTTCTCAGTCTGATCAGCCTCCGGTGTTACATCTTCTTTGTCATTACCCTTCTCTTCTTTCACAACATCTGGTGTTACACTGTCAACCAAATCATCTTGCGGTTCTTCAACCAAATTATCTTGCGGTGTAACATCTTCTACCTCATCATCTTGAGCAGCCACTTTCTTGCTTCTAGTACTACTTCTCGTACCCATTTTCTTTGCTTTTCTTTTCTTATTCACCTTTAGTGTTGTTGCAGGAGCAACTGGTGGTGTAACATCTTCTACCTCCAAGCCTTGATTACGTCTACTACGACGAGAACCAACTTGACCTCCTCCTCTTGTCTTCGCCATTTCTCAAACTGATAAATGAAGAACAGTTTCAATCAACATAAAATCGAAACCCAAAAATCATAATTGAAACCGATAATCAAAATTGAAACAAGAAATGTGCCAAACTACGACATGCATGTTCACTGAATCTAAGAATCAAAACCCAAAATCAAAATCGATACCCAAAATCATAAAGTTCCGCATCAATGTTCACACAAACCCAATAATCGAAAGCCCAAATCAAAATAGTTTTTCATTCCAAAAAACAAAGAAGCTACGATTGAATGAGAACATACCTATTGAAGACTGATAAAAAAAGTGGACACAGTGAGAAATCGAGATCGAGACTGAGAAAGTGAGTGAGATCGAGAGAAAGCAAGTGAGAGTTGCAGAATTTGAGCTCAATTTCTCAAGAAATCGAGTGATATCGCAAGAGAGAAGAAGTTTTTGATCTTTTTTTGCTGTAGGGAAAAAATGATAAAGGGATTTTTCGCTTTTTCTTTTATTTTGTCTTAGCCAAAATTTAACCTTTTTCCCTCTTAACATTTTCAATAGCGGGACATTAAACTTCAGAACCAGAAAATTGGCCGCGTCAATTTCATATAATCCCGCTTAAATCATTTGTAGCGTTTACAATTTATGAAACACTATCTTTAAATCGTGATTCATTCAAACATAGCGTAGACCTAAAAAAATGCTATCTCTTAATGCTATCAATACCCATATTTCCTGTAGTGTTATTTATGACGTACGTGTTTCTAACCTTATTCCAACTCCGCATCCTTGTCTTGAGGAAGACCCATCGACGAATAATTTCCAGGTTCTATCTTCATCTTCTGAAGTTGCTTCATTGGTTGGAAGCTCATTTAGAAAGTCAGCTAAAAGTTAAGCCTTTGCGCTTATCCGAATCTTGTACTCGATATCATATTCACTGAGTTCGATTGCCCACTTTGCTAATTGTCTTGACTGGCAAGGTCCGTGCAGAATGGTGCGCAAAGGGGTTGATGTGAGAACCTCTATGGGATGAGATTGAAAATATGGCCTTAGTTTATGAGCAGGAACCACCATTGTAAGTGCAAGTTTTTTCATGATCGTGTAACGAGTTTCTGGGCGTGTCAAACTTTTTCTTACATAGTAGATAGGCAGCTGCTCTCCTCGATCTTCTCGTAAAATTACACCGCTCACCGCATGTTCAAAAACCAAAATGTAAAGGTATAGCCATTCGCCAGTGTTTGGCTTAGAAAGAACTGGAGGAGTAGTTAGATCTACTTTGAGTTGCTTAAAAGCTACTTCGTATTCATCACTCCAAGTAAACTTTTTGTTCCCCTTTAATAGTTGATAGAAAGAAAGGCACTTGTCGGTTGACCGGGATATGAATCTATTGAGATCTACAATACTTCTAGTCAAGCGTTGTACTTCCCTGAAGTTATGCGGCAAAGGCATTGTTAGAAATGCATTAATCTGGTTTGAATTTGCATCAATGCCTCGCTGCGTCATAATATAACCAAGAAACTCTCTGGAGGGTACAACAAAAGTGCACTTCATTATCTTAAAGAAATTGTCGAGGTGTTGAATATGCTCGGACTTTTTGAAAGATTTAACCAACATATCATCAATGTAGTTTTCCATGGTTTTCCCTAGTTGCTTGTTAAACATCTTGTTGACGAGAGGTTGATAAGTTGATCCGGTGTTCTTCAATCCAAACTGCATTACTACATAGCAATAAATTTCTTTATCAGTAATGAATGAAGTTTTTTCTTGATCATACGGATTCATTCGGATCTGGTTGTAATCGAAGACGATAACTATCCTTTGGACAAGCTTTGGTTATATTAGTGAAATCAACGCAGACCCTCCACTTTCCAATTTTCTTTTTCACTACCACATGATTGGTGAGCTAATCTGGGTATTTGACTTCGCGAATAAACCTGGCTTTGAGAAGTCTATCTACTTCGTCATTTACTACTTTAGCTCGATCGAGGCCGAGCTTTCTTCTTTTTTGCTTAACTGGCTTGAAGCTTTGATCAACCTGCACTTCGTGAGAGATGATTGCAGTGTGGATTCCTGAGATGTCTACGATGAACCAAGCAAAGGAACTTTTTGTTTAATGAGGTCGCCATTTTTTATTAGTATAACCCTAGTTTAGCACTGCTTCTCTCTCTTGTTCTTCATCAATTCTTCATTGTTCTCAGATTTTTGGATTTTGTAACTCTCATAACTTTTTATTAAATTAGTATTTGCACTTTATTTCTTCATCAAAGTTGTTCATCGGTTCATTATCTATCTGATATGTCGATTTCAGAGTTTTCTAGGTTTGAACCTTTGATGACGAATTTATTGTGTGAGTAGTTTTCTTAGGATTTTTAGGGAGGATTAGGTTAGTATTGTTCTATATTGCTATGTTTTTCTTTGATTAATCATCAATTCATTTTTATTCCCTCTTGGGTGAGTGTTTTTAATGCTTGTTCGTTTCTGATCAAGAAGAACATGATCTTAGATGATTTCCATAGCAAAAGTGTGATGAAATCATCAGATCTGGTTTTTCCAAGGATCTAGATACAATAGCATGAGATCTAAGTATAAAATATAGATTTACATCATATCTTAGGCTCTCATTTGTTATGAATCTTAATTGAGTTTAACAGACTGATTCTTTATGCATGATCCTTTCACAAATCTATGGCAGATTATGTCTGATTGAGTGTTGGATCTTAAGGCTCTCTGTCACGACAGTGGATTGAGCTGGATGTGATGTCTGTTTTCAAGGAAAATCCCCTATGGATGAGTTTTTATAGATACCCATGATGATATAGAGTATTTACGAGCCAGTGAATCCGTCCCTAAGGTCCCTATAATTTTCATATAGCTTTAATCTCTCTTAACATCGTTTAATTTGTAGTTTCAAGTCTTTTAAGTTTCACTCGACCACTCTACTCGATTAGACTGGTCGAGTTGTCAGTTCACCTTTGCTTCTTATCTTGTTTAGTTCCATGATTTGCTAAAGTGTGACACACTTTAGTAGGTTTGGTCTTTAGATTTCACTTTTTACTGCATTCACCTAGGTTGCTAGTAATCACAAAACTGTTTCTATACTTGGCTTGAATTAATTGTCAATGAACACATCCTTTTTGCATAGTGCTCCTCACCCAATGGATTGACTCATATCTATACTATGATTTATTGAAAAATCTGTATTATGTCTACTTGCTTGGTTTGATTGTGTTCATCTTTTGCACATATGGAACATACATGTTTCAGCTACACGCAGTATGTAGAAGCTATGGTAGCAGAAATGACTCATGTCGATGATCCTCCTAATATGTTTTGGGAAGCTGCTGCGTCTTAACCATTAAATAGTTCCTCTAAGGATAATATTTGATTGTGGCTGTGTCCACATTATCTAGGGATGTGTCCCTTTATGACTTTTGGATTTAACTTGTGTTCAGTTTCTTTAGTGCCTATTGAGGCTTTGTGTTTAAGACTTTGTTTACTTTTGAAGTTAAACGTCTTTTTAGAACAAACGTGTCAGGTTTGCAAAGTCTGACCTTTGTTCATTAACTCTAGGATGAGTTATTTACAAGGGAATGGGTTGATCAGACTCTTACTGTTTTTAAAGGAAGACTATAACAAGCTATCCTCGGTAAAATACGAGTATGGAGCTCCGCTTATGAAATGTTCGACAGAACTGATTCTATTTTTGATCCGTACTCGTCAGTTCAGTCATGTAATTCGGGTGCACCAATTAATGTTTGTACATAATATGTGAACCGATACTTGGTTCGCTGCCCGAGCTATCTTTCCTTATCTTTTATATTCCTTGATGGACTCTTTTAAAATAGGAGCTGGGCCTAGATGACCTTTGGGCCAGATAAACAGATTCGACTCCGAATAGGTAATAAAGAGTTGGGTTTGTCGAT
This sequence comes from Cardamine occulta, assembly GCA_028015245.1. NCBI lineage: Eukaryota > Viridiplantae > Streptophyta > Magnoliopsida > Brassicales > Brassicaceae > Cardamine > Cardamine occulta. The sequence goes on from CM051362.1 coordinate 16,237,136, forward strand.
TAAACCTCATTTTCAAAGTTTCATCATCTTTCCATTTAAGAGCGAATATGGACTTCCCATTTGACTCAGATTTCGTTAATCTCAGGATTTTGTGAATCCATCAATGCCATTAATGGATGACACATCTGATTTTGATTTTCACTGACTATGTAGTGTTACTTGATTATAAAAGATAGAGATTAGACGCCGTTTGCAACGCAATATAAAAGGTGATGACTTCTGGTACTAGTGATAGGAATCATCTTATATCTGATATGGCAATTCCAGCGAAGCCTATTTGTAGTCATAAGGGTTTTAACACTGCTTTGAGCGCTTATGAAGGTTCCAGCCTTCATCCGATTGGATGGGGGACCAATGTGATGATCCCATGCGATTTGATTGAAAAGCTTTCTCCTTATAATAAGAAGAATGCAATAAAATTTATTGAAAAGGTATGTGCTTGACTTTCTTTTTAACAAACCCTTAGTCTCTTATATCATTTCTTGTCTTCTCTCAGTTAGTCGTCAAATACAAATAACTGATTAAAGAGAGAGATTTACTGAAGGCCAGGGTTCGTTATATCCCTCCGTGTATCTGAGACATTGTAGACCTCGCAGGTCAAGGTGCTGCAATATTTTGCGAGAAGGACTAGAGCTTCGGCTCGCAAGATCTTGAGTACTTGCTTTTATCTTGCTTTTTGTTTTAACTATGATGCAGTTCTCATAATAAATAATATAATAAAAATTATATTGATTTTATTGGATTGCGGTGCCCACGAATGAGTGTTGCCTACGTACCCATAATTGGGATCAAACCAAGTCATAGTTCATTTTACATAGAAAATACTTCAAACGTAAAACTTCTTAAGATTGAGAATATTCCAAGGATGTCGAACTGGTTCTACTTCATCGTTTGCCAACCGGTAAACACCGTTGCGAACTATCTCTGTTACTTGGTAAGGACCTTCCCAGTTAATTCCAAGTTTACCAGCTCTTTCCTCTTTTGTATTCTCAAATACTCTTCGAAGAACAAGATCGCCTACTTTTAAAGGTCGATTCTTGATTTTTGAGTTGTAGTATCGTGCAGTTGCCTGCTGGTAATTTTGGAGATGAATTAATGCTTGATATCTTGGCTTGTTAATTGTGTCAAAGTGATGTCTCTGCATTTTACCACTTTTAAACTTGCATTTCCATCCCTTTTAGCATAGTTTCATATACAGTTTCACTCCATATCCATCTACTTCATTTATATAGGGTTAACGATAGGTTTACTGTAGTTTTGCATACATATTGCATATTGGAGTTGCATTTCAGGTATTTTGGATGTTTGCTGGAGATTGATGTATTGTACTTTTGATTGCTTTTTGGTTTGTTTTTAGTATTTGTTTCATGTCTTTTGTTAGTTTTCGAGTCATTTCTATTTTTGTTTTGAGTCTTGTACAGGTTCTATGGAGTTAAGTTGGAATAAGACGGTTTCGGGATAGTTCGGGCTAAGATGAAGCCTAGAAGCTACGGAAAGGAAAGGGATCGATCGATCCTACCCTTTGATCGATCGATCCAAACAACCCCAAGAACACAACCAAGGATCGGTCGATCTCATGGTCAGATCGGCCGATCAATGCTCCACGGACATTTTCTCCAAACACAACGATCAACCGATCCTCCATGACGATCGATCGATCGCTAGCCAGCCGCCATGAAGATATTTTGTCCGGAAATTGGGGATCGATCGATCCTTCATGACGATCGACCGATCTCTAGCCAGCCGCCATGAAGATATTTTTTCCGGAAATTGGGGATCGATCGATCCGACTTGTGGATCGACCGATCCTCCCAGCCGCCTATTCCATTTTACACCTATGTCTATAAATATCCGACCTAAACCTACTTAATCGGGACCAGTTATTTTCTAAAGGATATCTGACACCTAAAAACACTATTCTAGACATATTTCTTGGATTTCTAAGCTCCTCCTTCTATCAAACACTTGGAGAAGTTTTGTTGTATCATTTGTTGTTTATTTCAATACTATTATGCTTTCTATGGTTTACTTTATTGTTTCTTTGATTATGTGTGAGTAATTTCACAGTTAGGTTTTAGGGTTCCTGAAGGAAATTGATGGCTTGATGAATTGATAGAGATTTGGGGTTTCTAATCCATAGGTTCTTTGATTCATGTGTTCTTAATGCTAGATTAAGAGTAGCTACCTTAGTCTTGATTCTAGGTTGTTCTATAAGCACTAATCATGTTATAGAGAACTTGAACCTTATGAATTGAGCTTTGTATCTCTAGCCTGCGAGAGTTGATGCTAGATCATCATTGTGAACTTAGTGAACTTGTTTGTTAATGCTAATTTGGCTAGGAGAAATCAAATGAGAGTTTAGTTTTCAAGTAGTCAAATTTAGGGGTTAAGGCCACGAGAGTGGGTTAATCCACCTTGTGTTCATGTTCTAGAACGGTGCTGAGAGTGTTAAACCCCATGCTCAAAATTATTCGTTAAGCCATTGACAACCTGAAATGCCCTAAGGCCTAATGCCTTTTAAATCGTATAAATCAGTCGTTTTGTGTTTATTGCATTTTGTTTACAACTTTGAAAGAAAAAAATCAAACCAATCCTGCTATAGCTAATTACAAGTCTCGTAAATCATTAGTGTACCATTGGTTCTTGTGGATCGATCTCGTTATATACTACCTTGCGGTTAAGTGTATCGAGTAAATACTCGAGTAATCAAGTTGGCGCCGTTGCCGGGGACCAATAGCGTTACCTAAAGATTTAGGATCAGTTGTTAGTCTATTGCATTTTATTTACAGTTACTGATAATCATTTCCTCTTTCTCTTTGATGTTTTAAAGGTATATGACCCGAGGCGAAGGTTCATCACACCTAGTTGAATATCACGAAGAAGTTGGAAAGTTTGAAAAGGCAATTAGAAGAAAGAAGAGGCTAGCTAAGCAGAGAGAAGATCAAATGGCTCATGAACAAGGAGGTAATGTGTTACCACCTGGAGGTTTACCACATGATGGAGACAATGGTGGAGAGTTACAAGACCCTCCAGTTCGTAGGCCTGCTCCTGCTCGTAGGACCTTAAGGGAACATGATGCTCCCAATGCTCAAATGTATCGAGGAGGTGTCCAACATCCTCCAATCAACAGAACTGATTTTGAGATCAAGTCGGGATTGCTGAATCTCGTGAAACAAAACCAGTTCCATGGACTTCCTTCTGAAAATCCAGTTACTCATCTTGATAACTTCGAGGATGTGTGTGGAACAACCAGGATGAATGGAGTACCAGACGATGCTTTTAAGTGTCGTTTGTTCTTGTTTTCGCTAGCTGATAAAGCGAAACGTTGGTTCAAATCTTTAGAAAGAGACTCCATCAGTTCATGGGATGATTACAAAGCTGCATTCTTGGGACAATATTTTACTCAAGCAAGGACCACGCTTCTAAGGAACAAGATCTCGAGTTTTCAACAAGCTGGTACCGAGTCATTCCAAGAAGCTTGGGAGAGATTCAAGGACTACAAAAGAGAGTGTCCTCATCACGGGTTCACTCCTGAATCACTTATCAACACCTTCTATAGAGGAATTGACCAGAATTACAAGATGGCTTTGGACACAGCAAGCAATGGAGACTTCATGACAAAAACAGAACCGGAAGCTCTAATCTTGATTGAAAATCTTGCTGGTAGCAACAGCAACCATTGTGTTGATTATGATAGGACCTTGAGGAGCGTTGGAGGAGGAGAATCAAAACAGATTTCTGAGCTGACTGCGAAGGTGGAACAACTTCTAAGACGTGAACAAAGAGCAGTCAACTATTGTGATGATTCTGGAGAAGGTCAGGGTTACCAAGAGCAATCTGGGGACTGTTTTGAGGACGTAAAAGCTGAGCTGAATTATGTGAATGGTTATCAAAACCAAGGGTTCAACCAGAACTATAAGAATCATCCTAATCTCTCATACCGAAGTACCAATGTTGAGAACCCCCAGGACCAAAAATATCCAGCACAAGTGAGACCACAAGGGCAACAATATCAAGCAAAACCGTTTGTGCCAAACCAAGGAGGCTACAACAAGCCTTTTGAAAACAGAATTCAGAATCAAGGAGGCTACAACAAGCCTTTTGAAAACAGAGTTCAGAACCAAAGAGGTTTTCAACAAGGGGGATTTCAGCAAAGACTTCAGTTCAACAACTTTCAGAGAGGTTATCAAGCACCAGCTCAAGCTCCTGTGAGCTATGCCCCATCTGGACCGTCCGATGACAGCGAAATGAAAACAATGCTTAAGCAACTGCTCGATGGCCAGAACAAGAACGCCTTTGACATCAACTCAAGAGTGGAAAACATGTACAGCGAACTCCAAGGTAAGTTTGAAAATCTTTCATCACATGTTAAAACACTTGAGAATCAGGTAGCACAAGCCGCTTCTACTTCTACAAGACCTATGGGAGTTCTTCCTGGAAAACCACAACCGAACCCGAAAGATTACAACAATGGTAAAGAATTTGTCAATGCCATTACATTGAGGAGTGGGAAACAGGTAGAACCAATCTTGAAGAAAGTAAAAGAAGTTGAGGTTCTCGATGACTCAGAGAAAGTCATTGAGAATGAGAATGATTCAGAGGTTCTCAATGCACCACGAGGTGAGGAAGTTGCAGATAAGAAAATCGCTGATCTTGAGGAGGAAACTGGAGATCTCGTGCCTCCACCGTACATACCCAAGTTGCCATTTCCAGGTCGCTTAAGGAAGAATCAAAGAGAGAAGGAGTATGCTAAATTTGATGAAGTGATGAAACAACTTCAAATCAAGCTCCCTTTTCTTGAGTTAGTTTGAAATATTCCTATCTACAGAAAATATCTCAAGGATATTTTGACTAACAGGAAAACTGTTGAAGAAGGAGCTGTCTTGATCACACACGAATGCAGCGCCATTTTGCAAAACACAATACCAAAGAAGAAAGAAGATCCAGGTAGTTTTGTTTTGCCTTGTAAAATTGGTGACTCATTATTTGCTAGATGTTTGTGTGATTTAGGTGCAAGTGTGAGCTTGATGCCGCTTTCAGTTGCAAAGCGGTTAGGGATCACAAACTTCAAGCCAACAAGTATCTCTCTAGTGCTTGCAGACCGTTTTGTGCGGTTGCCCATTGGAATTGCTGAGAATGTTTACGTGAGAGTTGGGACATTTCATATCCCCACTGACTTCATTGTTCTTAACCTGGATGAGGAGCCAAAAGACCCGCTTATTCTTGGTAGACCTTTCTTGCACACCTCTGGTGCATTAATAGATGTCAAGAGAAGCTTGATCAAGCTGCAAGTAGGAGATCTTGTCCAAGAATTTGACATGGAGAGAGTGATGTCTAAACCAACTATTGAAGGTCAAGCATTTTGGGTTGACATTATGGATGAGCTAGCTGATGAGCTCTTAGAGGAAATGAATACTGAAGATCAACTTCAAATCGCCTTGACAAAGGAAGAGGATCAACATGGATACATTGAGGAAGCAACAACGGATTTCGCTAGAATTCTAGACGAGCCGGTTGAACTGAGTAAAGTTGTTGCATTCGCCTTGCTAGACAAAGATGAAGTAGAAAAGTGTCACTACATGGTGCGAGATGGAATCGTTCTCGGTCATAGGATCTCAGAAAAAGGCATAGAAGTGGATAGAGCAAAAATCGATGTGATGATGAACATGCCACCTCCAAATTCTGTAAAGGGAATAAGAAGCTTTCTAGGACATGCTGGGTTCTACAGGAGGTTCATAAAGGATTTTTCAAAGATTGCAAGGCCATTAACTCAGCTATTGTGCAAGGATAAAAAATTTGAGTTTGATGAAAACTGCCTAAAGGCATTTATAAAGATCAAGGGATCTCTTGTGAGCGCTCCCATTGTGCAACCACCTGATTGGGAGCTACCTTTCGAGGTAATGTGCGATGCAAGTGACTATGCTGTAGGTGCAGTTTTAGGGCAAAGGAAAGACAAGAAGATGCACGCCATCTACTATGCCAGCCGCACTCTTGATGCCGCACAATGCAACTATGCAACAACCAAGAAAGGAGTTCTAGCGATTGTCTTCGCTTTTGAGAAGTTTAGATCCTATCTCGTTGGGTCCAAAGTTGTAGTCCACACTGATCATGCAGCGTTGAGATACCTTATGACAAAGAAAGACGCCAAGCCGAGGCTGTTAAAATGGATACTTCTACTCCAGGAGTTCGACTTGGAAATCAAAGATAAGAAGGGAATCGAAAACGGAGTCGCATATAACTTATCTCGACTAAGAGTAGAAGAGGATGTTCCAATGAGAGATGCTTTTCCAGGAGAAGAGCTTGCGCTACTAGAAGATAACTATGTTTATGAGGTTGAGCAATCTAACAACAGAAATGCGGCTGAACTCATGACCATGCACACCATCGAGGGAAATTTACCATGGTATGCCGACTTTGCTAACTACTTATCTTGTGATGTTTCACCACCTGATTTTGTAGGATATGCCAAGAAAAAGTTTCTCAAAGATGTCCAACACTACTATTGGGATGAACCATTTCTTTACAAGAGGTGTAAAGACGGGATTTTCAGAAGATGCATTCCCGAAAGTGAGGTACATGGTATGGGGCATCGACTTCATGGGACCTTTCCCAGCATCCTATGGAAACGAGTACATCTTAGTCGCAGTCGATTATGTCTCTAAATGGGTGGAAGCACTTGCCAGCCCAACAAATGACGGGAAAGTTGTTCTGAAGATGTTCAAAAGCATCATCTTTCCTCGCTTTGGAGTCCCATGGGTAGTGATCAGTGACGGTGGAAAGCATTTCATCAACAAGATCTTTGCGAGTCTGTTGGCAAAGCATGGAGTCAAACACAAAGTGGCAGCACCATATCACCCTCAGACCAGTGGCCAAGTTGAAATCTCAAACAGGGAGATCAAAGGAATCTTGGAGAAAACAGTAGGAAAATCGAGAAAGGATTGGGCGGCAAAGCTTGATGATGCTCTTTGGGCATACAGAACCGCCTTCAAAACTCCCATTGGAACCACACCATTCAACCTCGTCTACGGTAAGTCCTGTCACCTACCTGTCGAACTAGAGTACAAGGCGCTGTGGGCAACGAAGCTGATGAACTTCGACATAAAGACCGCTTTAGAAACGTCTAATTCAGTTAAACGAAGTTAGACGAACTCAGGTTAAATGCTTACGAAGCTCAAGGATCTATAAAGAGCGAACTAAAGCTCTTCATGACAAAAGGATAATCCTCAAGAAGCTTTCGGGGAGAACGATAAGGTACTTCTCTATAACTCTCGCCTTAAACTTTTTCCAGGAAAACTAAAGTCGAGATGGACCGGTCCTTACACCATCAAGGAAGTAAAACCGCATGGTGTAGTGGTTCTCTGGGACAAAAAGGGAGAACCATTTACTGTAAATGGTCAGAGAGTCAAACCGTACCTTGCAGATTCCACAATGAACGAGAAAACAAAGATCCTTCTCGAGGATCCTCCAAACCAAGTTTAGAACTCCATGACGGTCAAGCTAATGACCTTAAATAAGCGTTTTGTGGGAGGCAACCCACCAGGTATCTTGTAAATATTACTAAGTTTTTCATTTCCTATTTTGATCTTAAGTTTTATGCAAATTGCTTCAATCCACTCTCTGTGAGTGCAGGGATCGATCGATCCCCCATGGTTTCGATCGATCCAGAGCTTAAACGTTTGAATTTTGATATTACAGAAAGGGATCGATCGATCCTTACCTAGGATCGATCGATCCAAACAAATCGGGAAAAATTCAACAAGTATCCGGAGGTGTCAGATCGGTCGATCCCGACACACGATCGACCGATCCACGACCACACTACCAAACACAAAGAGATCGATCGATCCGGGTGAGGAATCGATCGATCCCAGGTATGTCCAAACAAATCAGCAAAAGTACAACAAGTATCCGGAGGTGTGGGATCGGTCGATTCGGCCACACAATCGACCGATCCATGACCACACTACCAAACACAAAGAGATCGATCGATCCGGGTGAGGAATCGATCGATCCCAGGTACGCCCAAACCAATAATCACTTAAAACAAACCGAAAAAAAAAAAAAAAATATATCAATCAAAACCCAATCATAAAACGTGAGGGATCGATCCATTTGCAAGAAAATCGATCGAACTCATCTCCTCTTGCGATTTTGAAGAACACAAAGAACAAAAACTTCTTTCAATCATAACTTTGTCAAATCTTAACGGTTTTTAGTGATTCTTGGTGCTAATCCACTCATTTTTTCCTCCTCTTTCTGATTCTGGTAACCATTTTAACTCTCTGCAAAGGTATGGCTTCGAATCTCCCAATCCCCAATTCGAAATTTTAGGGTTCTAATGGTGAATTTGCTTCAAATCATTATTGTTAGAGTTTTAGGATGTTTAATGATGGAAAAATGCAAGATTCTTGTCTAGGATGATATGGGAAACTCAATTTGCATTAGACATGGCTAGATTGGAGTGAAATTTTTGATTTGAATTTTCACTATTCATCAAAAAACGAAAATGAACCAAATTGAATGTTAATGCATAAAAGTCATGTTATTTTGCTTTTATTGGCTTTAATAATTTGATTATGTTGTTACTTGGTTCATTATTCGAAATGAAATGGTTTCGATATTGGTTGTTACATCATGAGAAAGCCATATTGTTGTTAGATAACTTGAAAAATGGCTTACCGAATAGTTTTTGGATTCGTACAGGATATGGATCAAGCCGGGAGCTCCCGCAATCCAGGAAAGAGGCGTAGGACGACCCGTAACCAGAACCCTCTACTCAGACCAGTCACGGGAAAATGGGATGCTCACGACACCAAATTCTTGGCAGATATGAGAGCAGTCAAGCTTATGCCCACCCGAATGGGATGTGACATTACTTTGGCGGACCTTGGTTTACTAGAGGATGCGGCGTCACTCTTTGAGAATATGGGGTTTGGAATGCTTTGGAAGCTCAACGAGCCGTTATATCCAAGATTGGTGAGGGAGTTTCTTGCCACTTGTCGGCTCACCTACAAAAACCCGGACGCACCGATAGCGAGCGAGGGTACTTTCAGTTTCTTCCTACTCAAGAAGCACTACAGATACAGTCTTCATAAAATTTGTGATATCTACGGATTCGAGAAAGGAGAGGATGTCTCGTTCGCAAAGATTGATAGACGATTTGCAAATGAGTTCTGGAGTTTGATTACTCATAGTGATTATGTTTCGCGCAAAGCCAAGATTGCAGCGATAAGGAATCCGGTATTGAGAATTGCTGTGAAGATCATTAGCAACACCTTCTTCTTTAAAAAGGAGTCAGGGGCGGTTAGAGATGATGAGTTATGGATGTTGTTTTATGGCGTGAAGCATCTCCTACCAAACTACGCGGAGAGTCCTGGATCTACCGTCAACTATGCAGCTGTGTTGTGCGATATGCTTCAGAAGATCAAGGGAAAACCTCCAAAGGAATGTTGTGTGGGCAACATCCTCACCCCAATCTTCCAACACACGAAGATTGATCTCAGGAGGGAAGAAGTTGAGAACAAATACGGGAGAGTCGACAATAGACATCTAGTCAACTGCCATGTACTCAACAAGAGCGATGTTTATATGTATTGGGATCGCAGCGGGACGACCTGTTTCCACAGACTACCCAACCAAGGTATCACTTCACTCCTATCTCAGGAAAATTTGGAGTTTTTGCTAGGTCCGGAGCACTTGATACCAGACCCTTCTGGCAACACACGGACACTCTCTCGTCGCCATCTTACATCAACACAAGCAGCACCACAGCCAAGCGATAGCGATGCCGAGATGCAAGAGGCTGAGGTTGACATCGGAGAAGAAGCAGACGAGCCTCAGCCGCAGCAGCTGCTGCCTCACAGCCCCAACCGGTACCGCCTACCTCCCAGCCCTCCTGCAGATGACACAGACAAGCAACTTCAGTGGATCATCAAATCACACAAAAAGAACAACTCCATGATGAGGAAAATGTGGAGGGCGATACAGAAGATCAAACCTTGTTCTTGTGCTTCAGGTTCACCGACACAAGATGACGAAAATGCCGAAGCTGAGGATAATGAGGAAGCTGAGGATAATGAGGAAGCTGAGGATACTGAGGAAGCTGAGGATGCTGAAGACTCTGAGAGCACAGAGTCAGACTCTATCACCAAAATGCATGAGATGAAGACCAAGGCAGCTGAAGACCGAGCTGGAACTTCTCATTCACCGGAGGAGCATTCCTCAGCACAGTTTAACGACCTCCGCTTACCCAGAAGCAGGAGGAACATTGGCAGGAGAGAGAGCTCCAGCGATAGCTCTACCCGCGACTACTGAGCTTGTGGTTATTTCTATCCCTTGTTTTATATCATTATGTTTTTGGGACGTTTGGTTTTATTTTCTTATGTATGGCATTCTTCTTTTATTTTGTTATTACACCGAGACGGTGAAAAGCAACTTCAGGGGAGGATGCCATTTATCTAGTAATGACGTTTGTGTTTGTTTCTTTTATTTTGGTGTGTTTTATTTTTATTTTTATTAAAACTTTGTTGGAATATTAAATATTTTATCGAGTCAAAATAGTTATGAGAATTTGTTATCTTTTGGAATTGCAACATGTTTGCGATGCATTTGATATCGTTTAGTGTTTTCTTATTTCAAATTTTGCACATTGAGTCTGCATAGCATCTCATCTATTTGCATAAGAAAAAGCACAAAAATTTGAAAAAATTCAGAAAAGCATTCCACAAAAACAGAGTGTTCATGTAGGTTGCATTCATGTTTAGGATTGAGTCTAGATACATTTCATATACAATTGTGCATCTGCATAGGGGACTAGGATGATAAAAGCCTTGTAAGCATGCTGGTTTATGAAACACTCTCGATGCCCTAATAATAGTTGTCTAATGCATTCATGTAAGTCTGAAGCATAAGACCGCGCCATGCCTAGATTGCATTGTTTGATATCTAGTTTTGGCTGAAGCATGTCTTGATCTGATATCATCCCCTGTCTATTAGAACCTTAAACTGAATTGCAATTATCATGTCTATGCCTTTGATTTGAACTCATGGATACCTCACACATATTTGGATTCTCTTACTCTTTTCACCACTCTTGTGAATCCAAGTAGCTGATTCCCATCATTGGAACAGTTTCCCCTACCTTTAACCCTGACCTTCTTTTCAAGCCAATAATACTCTATGTGTGAATGTGAGGCCTATTTCTTTGATTGAGCTTGGTAGAAAGTGTTAGGTCTGTGCCGACAAGAACGGTTTCTCATATTTATAGTTCTGGTTCATTATATTTGAGCTAGATAGAACTAGGTGGGGAACTGAACTGTGGTTAGGAGGATAGACTGGAATTTAGAATAAGGGATTTAGCTCGGTTGAATAAGCTCGGTTAGGAGACCGAGTTCACACCTCGAGTTCACTAAACCGAGCTTGAGTTGTACTTAGGGATTCAAGGGGAAGAAAAGAAGAGAAAGGAAAGGAAAGAAGTTCTGGGAAAAGGGTCTAAGTTGAAAATAAAATAGCTGCTCTAGTAAAGGATTTGGGATTTGAAAAAGAAGAAAAGAAATGTATAGGCTCAGAAAGATAGAAAAGAAAAGAAAGGCAAAAAGCCTGAAGTATCTTAATTAATAAGAAGAATATACGAGCCTCAGTTTTAAGAGAACCCAATCCGCTAGCATAAGCAAGAAAGCATAAGAACCCTTTTCCTTAGAATGAATAAATAAAGAAAGAAGAATGACTTGATCCAAATAGGATTAATGGCAGAAAAGTGCCTAAGGGTAGATTTAGGATTCATCTTCTGGGTTTAGGATTAGATGGTAGCAGAATCTTTGTATATGGGATGGGTAGATGAGAAATTGTTCTTGTATGCATCGGTTGGCTATCTTACCTTTAGCCTTCTCCTAAAGCTCACTCTGTTCTTCAGAGTCCCATGTTACCCATTGTTTAAACCTGTTACAAAAGAGGCCATCTTAACCTCTTTAACCTTTCCCTTAGCCAAATGAGTTCATTGAAATTGCATAGACTTGATTCATGGTTACAGAATTAATGAATGTTAAAGGGAATGATTGATTTGATTGCATGTGTAGGTTAAGGCTGGTGTCAAGTTTGTTCTGAAGGGTATGGCTAAAGTTTTAAAAGTAGGGTTTACTTGTTAATGCATTCTATAACTACTAACTAGGACCTTGATGTTACTTCCTTTATCAGCATGTTTTGGCTCTGAGTCCCAGCGCTTCATCAACTTCACCAGCTTATATCTTATATGTTTGCTTGAGGGCAAGCAAAGACTAAGTTTGGGGGAGTTGATGTCTCTGCATTTTACCACTTTTAAACTTGCATTTCCATCCCTTTTAGCATAGTTTCATATACAGTTTCACTCCATATCCATCTACTTCATTCATATAGGGTTAACGATAGGTTTACTGTAGTTTTGCATACATATTGCATATTGGAGTTGCATTTCAGGTATTTTGGATGTTTGCTGGAGATTGATGTATTGTACTTTTGATTGCTTTTTTGATATGATCCTGGAAAGAATCAAATATAATCAAGATCATACATTTTTCAAACATTGGAGAAGTCACAAGATCAAGAGCTAAACATTGATTCGGACCGATCGATCCGAGTGCTAGGCGAGAAAACCCATGTGTCTTGTTCAGTGAAAGGACGTCCAAGCTCAAATGCTCCAGCCCAAAGACCACTTGGAATATATTCTCACTTCATCTAGAGCACACCTCGAAGTTGAAGCGGTCCAAGCCGAGTTCAGGTGAAGAAGTTATTCAACTTCCAAGTCAAGTGATTCCCAGCTTACGCGATTCAGACATGCGTGCGTTGAATAATTATTTCCGAGCAAACCAGAAGGAGTTAAGCTATGAACTAAATTTTCCTGGAATCTTGATCCATTCCAGAATCACGTCGAATTGGATTTCCATCAAAATGAGTTCCGAATTGGGAGATATGAATTTTACAATTCCATGGATCTGCTTCAGGCCCTATTGCGCGACTGAGCCAAAGATCATGATGCACAGCCCAACTCAGGAATTATTTAGACACGAGACCACTTGGAGAAGGTTAAGGGATCTCTTAGCTTTACGACAAGACGAAGAGCCTAAGAAGAATCCATTGGATCACAAAGTTACAGCCCATTTACCAAAACGGGTCAATCTGGTTCTAAACATGAAGAGTTCAAGGCCTAATTGGTTTGCAAGCTTCCAGGCTTATGTTTGGCATCTAGGAGGTATTTCTACAAATTTCAGCAAGCCCAATAAGCCCCAGCAAAGGAATATCTCGGCCAAAGAAGCAAGGAGAAGTCCAATGATCATTTCAAGGTGCATGCATGAGGAGTCCAAGGGTTGAATTCACATTCAACACACTATCTTTATTTCTTTTCTTTTATTTCTCTTTATTCCAAGACAATAATGACTTAGCTTAGTTTCTAAGTTTTCTTTTCTTTATATTCATGTAAACTCATATGAATAAAATATCCAACTTTTTATTTTCAAAACCTTGAGAGTGATTCTCTTTAGTTCTTTTAGAACTTTCGATTGCTTGGTGTGTAATATCCAACAATCAAATCGATTCGTCTCGGTGTGTCATATCCGAGGAATCAAACCTTGTCTTGTCTAGGTGTGTCATATCCTAGGAGGCATTGAGGTATATCAGGAGCCTTCCGCAACTCCTGTGCGACCATTCGATCCACCACTTCGAGTCCCTCGAAGATTATCCATCGTTACATCTTTCTACCAATCCGAAAGTGCCGATTCTTGGGAAGGATCATATCAAGTGGTATCAGAGCACACTTCCGGTATTGGTATTTTTGTTCTATACATCTTCTCATCTTTCTCATCTTTTCATTTCATTTCTTTCATCTTCTCACCTTTCCGCCATATTTTTTTTTCTTTTTTTTTTCTTTTCTTCCTTTCATAAGATCTAGTCCGATCTTCAGTCAAAAAAAAAAAAAAAAAAAAAATTCTAAACACCCAAAAGTGACTGATCAACTCCTACCCATTCAGTTCCCGTGTCAGTTACATTTTAATCAAAAAAAAAAAAAAAAAAAAAGAGATATCAATCCGAGTTGTTCATCCTTGATCGAAAAAGTTCTTGTGTTTCTATCTTAAATCACATGTTCTGCTTGTTTGTTGGTTTCTCCACCGAGTTTGAATGTTAGTTTGATAAGAACCGATTGAGAAATCGCTGAGAGAGATGTCTTTCGGTTTATTGAAAAAGAGCAGACCAGAAAAAGTTCAAAGGAGATCACAAGAGAGTCCCCTAAGAAGAGTTCAACCACGCCAAGAAATGGATGAAGAGGAACTGGATTGTTATAGTAGAGGCATTCTTGCTTCAGTTCAAAGTCGGAGAAGGCCAAGATGTGACCAAGAAGCAAGGAGACGAGATGAAAATATTCTCAGTGTTCTTAAGTTGAAGATACCACCATTTCATGGGAAAAATGATCCGGATGTTTACTTGGAGTGGGAGAAAAAGACTGAGCTAGTTTTTGATAGCAAAAACTATTCTGAGCTTAAGAAGGTACGAAAAGCAACCTATGAGTTTTATGGTTATGCTAATACTTGGTGGGATCAGTTGGTGACAAATCGGAGGAAAAATAGCGAGTATCCCATTGATTCATGGGCTAAGATGAAATCTGTGATGAGGAGACGTTTTGTGCCCAGTCATTATCAATTAGAGCTACACCAAAAATGCTGTAGGTTATCTCATGGCAAACAAGGTGTAGAGGATTATTTTCAGGAGTTGAAGACTCATATGATCAGGGCAAATATTGTAGAAGATCAAAAAGCAATGGTTCCTAGAGATGATGGCGAGCTAGGAACTGAGGAAGAGATAGAATCAAAAAAAGCCGAAGTGGTTTTTGATTCCTTGTCCTCATCGGAGAAAAAGGAGGAAGCCATGAAGCAAAGTCTAGGGAGCATAGATGATTCAGCTGATGAATTCACAGAGAGGTATAGCTTGTCTCCTACACTTGATCCTTATATTTTGGATTTTGAGTTGCTGGAAGAAGTCGATGGAGATAAGATGCTATTGTCGGTTCAATATGAATGTGAGATTCAAGAAGTCGAACATGTAGATTTTGTTTTTGGCGATGCAGCGTTTTGCAAACCCGAGAGCAAAGCTATGATATTTGATTTTGTGATTCAAGGCAATGGTGAGCAAACTCAAGGTTTTGATCTACTTGTCAACAAGGGAGATTTTTTTGACTTTAGCCGCAACAAGAGTTCTAAAATAAGAGTGGCGCAGCGGAAGCATGGAAGTTTCGAGCTGGTCTTGGAAAATGGAGTTTCAAAACTGTTTTCTCTTTATCATTATATGATTCTTAAGGGTCTTAACTTGCGGGATTTCAGGAAGAATCATCTACACTCACCGAGGAAAGGTATTGGAGTAGAGGTTCGACACCATGGTCCTATAGTGGACAAAGTGAAAGATGGTCGAAAAGCTATAGAGCTTGGAATTATAGATGATTATGGAGTAATGTCTGAGCCGAGGATGCACAAGGCAAGGCGTGCTATACAAGTTTTGATATCTAGCGGAGTGATTAAGCTACCAAAGCTTAGGTGTCTTAAACTCATGAAATGTTTGAGCCATCCATTTGATCCCGGAATCAAGATTTGAGGACAAATCTTTTTCAAGAGGAGGGGATTGATATGATCCTGGAAAGAATCAAATATAATCAAGATCATACATTTTTCAAACATTGGAGAAGTCACAAGATCAAGAGCTAAACATTGATTCGGACCGATCGATCCGAGTGCTAGGCGAGAAAACCCATGTGTCTTGTTCAGTGAAAGGACGTCCAAGCTCAAATGCTCCAGCCCAAAGACCACTTGGAATATATTCTCACTTCATCTAGAGCACACCTCGAAGTTGAAGCGGTCCAAGCCGAGTTCAGGTGAAGAAGTTATTCAACTTCCAAGTCAAGTGATTCCCAGCTTACGCGATTCAGACATGCGTGCGTTGAATAATTATTTCCGAGCAAACCAGAAGGAGTTAAGCTATGAACTAAATTTTCCTGGAATCTTGATCCATTCCAGAATCACGTCGAATTGGATTTCCATCAAAATGAGTTCCGAATTGGGAGATATGAATTTTACAATTCCATGGATCTGCTTCAGGCCCTATTGCGCGACTGAGCCAAAGATCATGATGCACAGCCCAACTCAGGAATTATTTAGACACGAGACCACTTGGAGAAGGTTAAGGGATCTCTTAGCTTTACGACAAGACGAAGAGCCTAAGAAGAATCCATTGGATCACAAAGTTACAGCCCATTTACCAAAACGGGTCAATCTGGTTCTAAACATGAAGAGTTCAAGGCCTAATTGGTTTGCAAGCTTCCAGGCTTATGTTTGGCATCTAGGAGGTATTTCTACAAATTTCAGCAAGCCCAATAAGCCCCAGCAAAGGAATATCTCGGCCAAAGAAGCAAGGAGAAGTCCAATGATCATTTCAAGGTGCATGCATGAGGAGTCCAAGGGTTGAATTCACATTCAACACACTATCTTTATTTCTTTTCTTTTATTTCTCTTTATTCCAAGACAATAATGACTTAGCTTAGTTTCTAAGTTTTCTTTTCTTTATATTCATGTAAACTCATATGAATAAAATATCCAACTTTTTATTTTCAAAACCTTGAGAGTGATTCTCTTTAGTTCTTTTAGAACTTTCGATTGCTTGGTGTGTAATATCCAACAATCAAATCGATTCGTCTCGGTGTGTCATATCCGAGGAATCAAACCTTGTCTTGTCTAGGTGTGTCATATCCTAGGAGGCATTGAGGTATATCAGGAGCCTTCCGCAACTCCTGTGCGACCATTCGATCCACCACTTCGAGTCCCTCGAAGATTATCCATCGTTACATCTTTCTACCAATCCGAAAGTGCCGATTCTTGGGAAGGATCATATCATTTTTGGTTTGTTTTTAGTATTTGTTTCGTGTCTTTTGTTAGTTTTCGAGTCATTTCTATTTTTGTTTTGAGTCTTGTACAGGTTCTATGGAGTTAAGTTGGAATAAGACGGTTTCGGGATAGTTCGGGCTAAGATGAAGCCTAGAAGCTACGGAAAGGAAAGGGATCGATCGATCTTACCCTTTGATCGATCGATCCAAACAACCCCAAGAACACAACCAAGGATCGGTCGATCTCATGGTCAGATCGGCCGATCAATGCTCCACGGACATTTTCTCCGAACACAACGATCGACCGATCCTCCATGACGATCGACCGATCGCTAGCCAGCCGCTGAAGATATTTTGTCCGGAAATTGGGGATCGATCGATCCTACATGACGATCGACCGATCGCTAGCCAGCCGCATGAAGATATTTTTTCCGGAAATTGGGGATCGATCGATCCGACTTGTGGATCGACCGATCCTCCCAGCCGCCTATTCCATTTTACACCTATGTCTATAAATATCCGACCTAAACCTACTTAATCGGGACCAGTTATTTTCTAAAGGATATCTGACGCCTAAAAACACTATTCTAGACATATTTCTTGGATTTCTAAGCTCCTCCTTCTATCAAACACTTGGAGAAGTTTTGTTGTATCATTTGTTGTTTATTTCAATACTATTATGCTTTCTATGGTTTACTTTATTGTTTCTTTGATTATGTGTGAGTTATTTCACAGTTAGGTTTTAGGGTTCCTGAAGGAAATTGATGGCTTGATGAATTGATAGAGATTTGGGGTTTCTAATCCATAGGTTCTTTGATTCATGTGTTCTTAATGCTAGATTAAGAGTAGCTACCTTAGTCTTGATTCTAGGTTGTTCTATAAGCACTAATCATGTTATAGAGAACTTGAACCTTATGAATTGAGCTTTGTATCTCTAGCCTGCGAGAGTTGATGCTAGATCATCATTGTGAACTTAGTGAACTTGTTTGTTAATGCTAATTTGGCTAGGAGAAATCAAACGAGAGTTTAGTTTTCAAGTGGTCAAATTTAGGGGTTAAGGCCACGAGAGTGGGTTAATCCACCTTGTGTTCATGTTCTAGAACGGTGCTGAGAGTGTTAAACCCCATGCTCAAAATTATTCGTTAAGCCATTGACAACCTGAAATGCCCTAAGGCCTAATGCCTTTTAAATCGTATAAATCAGTCGTTTTGTGTTTATTGCATTTTGTTTACAACTTTGAAAGAAAACAATCAAACCAATCCTGCTATAGCTAATTACAAGTCTCGTAAATCATTAGTGTACCATTGGTTCTTGTGGATCGATCTCGTTATATACTACCTTGCGGTTAAGTGTATCGAGTAAATACTCGAGTAATCACAAAGCATGATGCATCATTTGATCATTAAGTGGATCATTAAGAGGGAGTTTGGTTAGTCGAAGTCTTGGAACATTTAATTTGGCAGGAACTACGGCTTACATTCCATATACAAGAGAGAAGTCGGTTTCTCGGCTTGGTCTGCAAGGCGTCGTTCGGTATGCCCATAAAAAAAGTTGAAGTTCTTCGCACCATCCCTTTTTATATGAACCTAGTCTCTTTTTCAGATTACATAAAACTTTTTTATTTGCTGCCTTAGCTTGGCTGTTTCCTTGCGGACATCTTGAAGCACTATCAAGACTTATCACCAACGTATGATCATGCGGTTTTGCGAGACGCTAGGTATCAAACTCTTCAAAGGTAATCAGGGTATTGTCATCGACTTCCCTTGGGTCTCTGCTCACTTTCAATACGGCGGCTCGCGTATGTTGTTTGATAGCGTGAACTGTGTCTGGAAACAGCTTTGAGCCCCCGATGATTACATTTATCCTCCCTTTCAAAGGTTTGGATGGAGTGTGCTCAGATGTTTTTGGCTTCTTTGCTAGCATCTTTGTGCCACGATCTTCGTGATCCTTGTGGTACTGCTTTAATCTTGAACTCTGCGAGGTAACCTGAAGACCACAACTCGGCCAAGTGTTTTTTTGAGGATACTGCAATCTTTGGTATTATGGCCGTTTACTCGGTGCATGTCGCAATAAGGTGACCCAATCTTTCCTTTCCCAAGAGAGGATCGCCCAACGATGTTGTTATATGGGGAAGCTCTGAAGCATTTAGTGTCTTTACCAATTTTTGGTTTGGACTTTTTAGTAGTGGGCACAACTCTGGGCTTTATGGTTTGATACTTCTTCTCAAAGGCTTCTTTTTCTTCCTCAGCCTCGATCTAGTTATTTGCTCAGAACAAAGCATCTTGGATGGTAATTGGCTTGTTAACTAAAAGCTCCAAACAGAATCTTGACTTATGCCATAAACCATTCTGCAAAGCACAGTAGTAGGCAAATTCCCAGGACTTTGGACAGGATGTTCTTAAATTTGGCAATATGTTTTCTCAAAGGTTCCCAAGGACCTTGAGACAAATTCAAAACGTCACTATCTATTTTTCATTTTTCCATGAGTATTGAATACTGCATGATGAAGGCCGATGATGGTTGATCAAAACTATCGATCATAACGGACTCTAGTTGCGTAAACCACAGGAGGGCTTTACCAGAAAGATTTTTTGAACTTGCAGTAACCTGCATCTTCTTCATGCGCATCGAGCTCGATTCACCCAGCTGCAATGCGAAAAGCATCCAGATGGCTCTTCGGATCGGTCCTCCCATCGTACGTCTGTAGGTTGATTTTTCGCACATCCTTGATCCAAAAGTTTGCTATCCGCACTATAAACGGTGAACGTCGAATTTCTTCGATCATTTTGTGCACTTCAGAAGCTAAACTGGTCACTTCGTGAAATTTTGACTTCATCTCGTTAAGAGCACGATTTACTTGGTTAAAATCTGAGACGATGGTATGTCCACAAGTCTCTCCTATCTTGACTGGGATGTCATTGTTGTTGTTGTTATTGACTGCATATGTCGCAACTGCATGTTTGACTCCATCACCAACTGCATCATTGGCAAGAATTGCTTCTCTGTTAGAATTGGTTTCAGCCTGAAGCATCGTTGTTTGATTGATCAGCGTCTGAAGGTAGGCACTTTGAAGAGGATTCACAGGAGTTTGAAGGTTGGAATTCCTTGTGGTCCTATAAAGTACACGGGCACTACGACTTCCAGGGGAAGGGCCCTCATACGGTTCGCCCGTCCTTTCTCACTCCAAAATGAACAAGCCTTTACTTTGACCTCTTGAAATGGTTGACATGTGTCACGATTGGAGAGAGTGGATCCTTGGTGCTGATCCAGTATCAACAAAAGGGAGACGAAACAAACTTCCTACCATGATTAAAATCAAAAATCGAGTATAAAAGAGGAAAATAGAAGCTCTGATATGTCTTACATGATTTACGCATACATTTTCCTTCCTATTTGCTTAGTTTCACCTCGTGTTCACAGCATTTCTAGTCCATTTTCCTATGTTTTTGCACTTAGGAGAATTTGCACTAGCATATGCATTCATGTTGCATTTTGGAGCTAAAACAGGTACAACTTGGAGCATTGATGCTAGGACAGCTCGAGTCCCCGCTCATGCCCTGCCGTGCGACACACCACCCGAGTCCCTACTCGACATCGCACCCCCGACACCACGTCTTCTAGCTTGACCTCCCAGCTCGAGCCCGTGCTCAACCTCAGCTCCACTACGTACCCACTCGATGCTGCACTCGCCGTACCCACTCAATATTGCACTCGACGTACCACTCGTGTCACCACTCAATAACATTTACCTGTCTCAACTCGACACCACCCAAGTGCTCGACGTCCAACACACTCGACCTCCCAACTCGAGCTGCACCACCCGCGAAGACTCAGCTACTTCTTTTGTCTTTTTCCATTTTAGGGTTTTCCATATTTTACTATAAATACCACTGTTGGTTATTATCCTGAGGATATGTCTTTTATTTTTAGGGTTTTTCTCTGCCTCTTACCCTTGTTCTTGGTATTCTTCATTTTGTAATTCAGATCTCTCTTAATCTAGTACTTTGTTTGCTTTAATTCTTTGCAGTCTTGCTATTCTCATCTTAATCTATCTTTCTAAACTATTTTCAATGAATTCTGAAATATTTGATTTTTTTGGATTCATGTTCTTGATGATGATTTGTGTTCTTTAGTAGTGATTTAGGGTTTCTGAGGATGGGATAGATTAGTAGCTTGCTTATGATCAGATCTGATGTTTAAGATTGCTTGATTGTTGAATTTCCCTTCTGGGTGAGTGTGCTGAAAGCTTGTTGCTTTCTGATCAACTGGAACAAGATCTGAGATGATTTCCACATGAGAGTGTGATGAAATCATCAGAATCAACTTTTTCCAGAGATTAGCACCCTAAACATCTAATCTCTTAGGCTAGGATGTGCTAATCTCTGGAAAAAGTTGATTCTAAATGAGAACCTATCCTTGTCGGCTCCAATCTAACACTTTCTACCAAGCTCAGTCAATAAAGGGCCTCACACACACAGAGAATAATATTGGCTTGAAAGAAAAGTAGGTTCATGGTGGGAAAAACTGTTCCAATGATGGGAATCAACTACTTGGATAACAAGAGTGGTAAAGCGATGAAAGAATATCCAAGTATGTATATAGTTATCCATGAGTTCAAGTACCAATGCATAAACATGATAATTATAGGTCAAGTTAAGGTTCAAATAGATAAGGAATGAATGCACTATACAACATACTTCAGCCAAAATCAAATGTCAAGCAATGAATTCAAAGGATGGTGCTGCCTTATTCTTCAAACTTAATCAACATGCACCACAGAACAACTAAATGGTTCATTGATTTTGTCAGTTTAAACTGCATGCTAAGCTAGGCAAGAATCATCATTATCCCCTATGCAGAAATCTTAGATGAAATACAACTAGACTCAATCCTAAAATGCTAATGCAACTACATGGACACTATGTTTTTGTGAAATAGTTTTCGAAAAATTTTCAAATTTTTATGGTTTTCAGATGCACATAGATGATGCAAAATTTGAATTAAGAAAATAGAAAACAATGTCAAATACATCCTGAACCCTCCCCCAAACTTAAATTACACAGTCCCTTATGTAATAAAAATTTGGAAAAGACTCCAGGATAGAAAACAGGAGTAAACTAAATGCAATGGTATATACAATGATGGGTTTGGAACTGGTACCTCAGTAGTTGGAAAAGTAGGAGTCAATTGACTCCTCCATGCTCGCGCGTGAGTATTCCTGGTGGGGGGGGTCGAGTGGTGTGTTACACTTAGAGCTTGTGTTCATAGAACCACTTTTCTGCAAAGCGCTTGGTTGACATAGTTCATCATTTCTTCGAGAGCGGCGCCTACCCTTGCATTGAATCTTGTTTAGCTGTTCCTTCATCTCCTTCCACCCATCTGACATATCTTTCACGGTACCTTTCAATGCCTTGATCGTTTTGTCTTGAACTTTGTTCCACTTCTGAAGGAGTCCAATCCGCTTCTGAGCCTCCCATAGACTCTTGTTGCGTTTAGATGCGGCAAACTCTTCAAAGTAAAATGTCTCAGGCGCAGCATATTCTAGAGGGCTCAAGTGACTGACTCGATCAGCATGATCGAGTCCATCCCCTTCCTGCGGTAGTTGGAGCAGTTCAAGTGGAGGTGAAAAGTCAATGTTGGAGTCTAGAGAATTTTGTATGGCTGCGCAAGGGAGTCGTAGCCGAGCTGGTCCTGCTGTAGGGTGAATGAACTCGTATAAGTAGTCCTCCATGTCTGTGGTTCTATCGAGGAACTGTGCACTCCTAAGATGTTCAACGTCCAGCCACCTTGGTGCGGTTGGTTCTAAAATTATAGGCACATTGCAAGCAATGATTATGGGCGTAACCACTCTCCCAATGCGGAGGTCTCCTTTTGCATTTTTCCTATGCATCTTCACAGCCCACTCTCTATAGTTCTGGAACTGAGCTAGCAAGACAAAGGTGAGACTTGTATTAGCCTTATCCACTACCAATTCTCTTCCATCCCTAGCAAATTCCATAATCCCTTTTAATCCCAAATTCATTATTTGCAGATCTCCTTCATTGATAATGCCAGTTGCAGAACGCGCAAACAAGGTGCTGGCGATCGCCTTATACAGGTATCTCACCGCAGGGTGTCGAATCTGTGAACCCTTTGATCTGGATGATGAGTACGGCATGCCTGTGCCTACTATCAGCCATAAGGATTGCAGCTCCCCTTTGTCAAAGTCTTGTTGTACCCCTATTCCTCTTGAAAAACCGTACAGGTTGTCGAGCTTGTTGGTGGTGATAGAGTACTTCTTGCCCCTGACTTTAAAAGAGATCCACCCTACTTCCCCGTCTGACTCGCAATCAGGGTTCTCTACGTAGAAGTGCACCTCCAGTGATGCCAAGAAGTGGCAAGTCTCGACTTAATAGCCTGCCATGTTGCATTTCATGAAGATGATTAGGCCGCATAGTGCAAAAAGACAGCTTACATCCTCGCTTATGCCGAGTTGTTCCATGGTGGGGAGATGGGGATAATGCGTTCCTGGAAAACCCCTAGCAAGGAAAACTGCATGCATTTCTATCGTAGTTAGCTCTGGCTCCGACTTCCGTGAATATCTCTTTTTGAACTTAGCTCCCATCTCCATATCTTCACCGTAATCGACCGCCTTTCCGCGAGCTACGTCATCCTTTTCGCGCGAGAACTCTTGGGCTACATACCATCTGGGTGGACTTGAGTGTTCGACTCGATCAGCGTGGTCGAGTTCGTTACCTTCCTGGTCGAGCCTATACCCTTGCTGGTCAGGTCCATACCCTTGCTCGGCTTCTGGTTTGATTTCTGCTTTAATAGGTTTTCCCTTTCTAGCCTTACGGCTTATTCTTGCATAACGCCTAGCTAATATTGCAGCCCTTGCATGGTTGCGCCAGTCGGGTGTGGCTTCGTCAGCTTCCATGGGATCCCTTACAGGGGACACATATCCTCCCTTTTCAGTGTAGCGCCATGCTATGGCTTCAGCTTCTGCATGCTCGCGAAGGTTAGACATAGCTTCAAAACTTAGAGAAGATGTGAGAGCGTAAGGCATGCATGGGCTCGAGGCACACTCGACTGGAGGCAGTGAGCATGGGCTCGAGGCGGACTCGAGTAGAGGTGGCGAGCATGGACTCGAGGTGGACTCGAGTGGAGGCAGCGAGCACGGTCGTCGGTCGAATCGAAGGTGAGTGATTGAACAAAAATGGGAGAGAGGGTAAGGAGTGAGATTGGGCGGTGGAGAGGCGGTGAAAGAGGCAAATTGAGAGAGAAGGTGAGTGAAGTGATGAGTGGTGGGATGTGTGGCTCAAATAGAGTGAGATCTCGGATAGCTTAGATTGAGTGACAGCTTGGATAGCTCGGATCGGATTGAGTGAGAGGTAGAGTGGTTAAGTGAGAAGCTGAGACTCGAGTGGCGAGGAGCTGGGGCTCGAGTGGCGACCACGGGCTCGAGTGGCGAGCACGGGCTCGAGATGGACCCGGATCGAATGGCGAGGTGCTGGACTCGAGTGGAGAAAATGGAAGTGAGAGAGAGAGTGGTGAAGGGGGGGATGGTGATATTGAAAAGGAGGAGGTTTGCTAAAAACCAAAAGCACAAGGCTCCTTTTGATTCCTCTTGTCGAGTCCAAAAGCACTAGCCCCCCACTTGATTCTTTATATCGAGTTAGTTGCCAAAATTTTAAAATTCAAACTCAAATTCAAACTCGGTATACACGAGAAAAGGGGGAATTTTTGAACTCGATGACCGACTCGATCAACCGACTCGACCTGACTGCTCGAGTTGGTGTGTTGATTGCTTGTTGAGGCATGACTCGGTCAGTTTGACCCAACTAAGTCAACCGAGTTTGTACCTGGACCTTAAGCAGTGCTTAACTCGAGTCACGTTTAGCTCTTCCAACACCTACTTCTGACTAGAAAAACAGATCAAAGATCACTGAAATAAAATAAAAGTTAAAGAAATATGTACAAGGATAAACATGGGATTTCCTCCCAAGTGAGCTTGTTTAAAGTCATTGAGCTTGACTTTTCATCCCTTCATTAGGCTCTAGCAATGAGTCCATGTATCACCTGGATCATATTCGTCATAGAACCATCCCCTAAACTCTTTCATCCTGATCATCTCAAAGAGTATTGTCCTTAGTTCAGCAATGCTCACTTCATCGGTGGATGTTATACCCAGATGCTCCATAGATATGCATTCAACAACAATGACACCTTCATAAGGATGTTCTAATGCCTTTCCAACCATGCCTGCTACTTCCCCACTGCTCTTGATTGAATAACTCAATTCTTCGTACCTCAGCAAAGGTTTCTTATCAACTGTGAATTTAGAAAGCAAATCAAGCTCTTGTGTAACCTCTTCAGCTTCTTGGGGATTCTTCCATAGCAGTGGTACAGTCTTCTCCAAATCTTCACCAATATCATTGGAAAGTGCGGTTGGGGTATTTGAGAAGAGTTGATTTGGGTTGAAAATCTCTGGTGGTTGCACAACAAAGGGCTTGACTCGATCAATAGGTTGAGTGGACTGGTCGAGCTTGACCTCCAACATCTGTGTTTCTGCTTGAACATGTAATTAACAGCCCTCTCCATCTTGAATATCACTGTCTTCAGTGAATACTGTGAACATGGGAATACTCTCACTGTGAGGTTTCTCTTCCATAACGGTTTCATGAGGGGGAATGCATTGGTCTTCAGTGTCCTCGATCCATTGTGAAAGGTCAGTGTTGATGGGCTCCACACTCGTTGTCTCAACAATAATTGAACTCCTATCAGTTAGCTGGGTGTCAAACATGTGAATACTCTCAATTATCTCCGCTAGTCCTTCCGAAAGACAAGCTGCTCCTCATTTTTGTTATTCCAAAATCAATTGCATGAGGTTGTGAGTCTCGTCTTCTTCAGATAGATGGGAGGAATATTGTCGTTCATAGCCATACTGCATGTTTGATGATTGAAATGTCTCACCATATCCACACTGGTTGCCTGGAGCATAGTTTTGATCTGGCTGATCAACTCTTGAAGTGAACGGTTCATTAGTGTGAAAGCTTGTGGAAAACTAAGCACGATATCGTTCTTGTTCTTCCCTCATGAACTACAACATAGATTCCATGTAAGACATCGTCGTTCTCCCAGGGAGGACTCAATGAGTCTGACCGGGCCGAGTGGAATTAAAGGCAGGAAGTGAACTCAGTGGAGTAGGTCGAGTGGTATGACTCGATGTGAGACCAAGCTGTTAGCAGAGAGTTAACTCGGACAGGAGAACTCGGTTGAAATGGTCGAGTTGGTTGACTCGGGTTGGTGTACTCGGTGTAGTATATCGAGTTGGCTGACTCGAGGTGCTGACCGAGTTGAGTAAGCCGAGTGGATGAGAAACACAAGTAGAACTCGATGTAACAGGCCGAGCTGATGCACTCGGGCAGGTTGATCATGTGGTACCTCAAACAATGAAAACCTGGAAAGTTAAAAACTGAAATTAAATGAAAACGAACTTGATTTAAAAAAATCTGAAATCCTAAATGTAGCAAACAAACACCCAATTGGCAACGGTGCCAAATTGATAGTAAGATTTTACTCAGTACTTAGCTTGTAGGCAAGGGAAGCCTAGCAATAGGAACTGGATGTAAATCCCCTGCCACTTATGCTTTTCCTAAGTAAAATATCACAAAAGCTGAATATGGGAAGCAGTAAGCTATGAGTCTATCAATTCCTACACAGCTAACATGTCATTGTAGTATGTAGGTGTCAATCCAAATGGGTGTGATGCTAGCAATTAAGATGTGATCAGATACAACTAAGTCAAGCCAGATAGAAAAAAATGTTTATATAACAACCTAAAAATGAAATGCAGTAAGATGGGTGCTTGACTCGGGTCCTAGACCGAGTCAATGCAGAAAAATGACAAAAAGGTGCACTCGACCGCTCTGAACGAGTCAATGAGATCGAGTTGAGCCTGAAAACGACAAACAACTATGCACTCGGGTTCAAGACCGAGTTGAGAGACTGAATCAAAAGAGATGAAAGGCAAAGTACAATTAAACAATTAAACAGTTGTAAAACAAGATGATAAAGCAATAGAAAGTCAATAGGGATCTAAGGATAGGGTAATCGATCAATAGCAGCTTATGATCATCACTGGTGTAAAAGAAACATCAACCACAAAGGCTATTCCCTAGCCAACAAATATCTAAAACAGTTTAGTCCACTTTCATGGTAAGAAACCTCAAATCTCATCACTGACATACCAACTTTTGCTTGAGCCACCATGATGAGATAGGCACAAAGCACTTATTTGCTAAAGCCAAAAAGCACCCTAAACATCTAATCTCTTAGGCTAGGATGTGCTAATCTCTGGAAAAAGTTTATTTTGATGATTCCATCACACTCTCGTGTGGAAATCATCTCAGATCTTGTTCCAGTTGATCAGAAAGCAACAAGCTTTAAGCACACTCACCCAGAAGGGAAATTCAACAATCAAGCAATCTTAAACACCAGATCCGATCATAAGCAAGCTACTAACCTATCCCATCCTCAGAAAACCCTAAATCACTACTCAAGAACACAAATCATAATCAAGAACATGAACCTAGAAAAATCAAACATTTCAGAATTCATTGAAAATAGTTTAGAAAGATAGATTAAGATGAGAATAGTAAGACTGCAAAGAATTAAAGCAAACTAAATATTAGATTAAGAGAGATCTGAATTACAAAATGAAGAACACCAAGAACAAGGGTTGGAGGCAGAGAAAAACCTTAAGAATAAAATACATATCCTCTGGATAATACCCAACAGTGGTATTTATAGTAAAATATGGAAAACTCTAAAACGGAAAAAGACAAAAGAAGTAGATGAGTCTTCGCGGGTGGTGCAGCTCGAGTGTGTTGGACATCGAGCACTTGGGTGGTGTCGAGTTGAGATGGGTAGATGTTGTTGAGTGGTGACACGAGTGGTACGTCGAGTGCAATATTGAGTGGGTACGGTGAGTGCAGCATCAAGTGGGTACGTGGTGGAGCTGTGGTCGAGCTGGAAGACGTGGTGTCGGGGGTGCGATGTCGAGTAGGAGCTCGGGTGGTATGTGGCACGGCAGGGCTCGAGTGGGGACTCAAGCTGTCCTAGCATCCATGTTCCAAGTTGTACCTGTTTTAGCTCCAAAATGCAACATGTATGCATATGCTATTGCAAATTCTCCTAAGTGCAAAAACATAGGAAAATGGACTAGAAATGCTGTGAACTCGAGGTGAAACTAACCAAATAGGAAGGAAAATGTATGCATAAATCATGTAAAATACAGACATATCAAGCTCATGCCTTTGCTGATTGGCGATAGGAATAAGATAACCGAATAGAGCTCAAAATCACTCAAATGCTTTAAAAATTGAGAGAGGAAGTTACAGAAGAAGTGTGAAATGTGAACGTGTAAAATGGTGGAATGGAGGTGAGGAAGAAGAAGAAGAAGTCGATGGTTGGTGTGTCGGGTTTAATCCCGTTTAATTCATTCAAATTTACTAGGAAAAAGTTGTATACCTTGGCTGGATATTGATTGGTTCAGTCTTGCTACCGATCGGTAATTGAACAGTTTTCTACCGATTGGTATTGGAACAGTTTCTATCGATCGGTATTATTTTACTACCGATCTGTATGGAGTTTTGAGACACTCCAAAAATTTGCATCTTATGCGTTTGGTATATCTTTCTGCAGCAGTTTAATATTTCATACAACTTTTCATGTCGATAAAACAAACAAAGTAAACAAACAATATCCAAAATGTCAAGAAAGAAAAATAAAACTCATATAGGTTGGCTCCGATGCCGCACTTGTTTTAACATTCCGAGTTAGACCTTAATAAAGCTTATCCCGAAGACGAAGCTACATTCTCTTCGTGCCTTGGTGCATTTTCTTGAATTGGAATCTCGTATTAAACCCTTAGATGTGTAGAAATGGGTGCTAAAGCGTAGTAGAAAACGTCCTTGTCAACATAGGTGAGTGACATCATTTGTTTCATCCAATCCATGATATCTCCAAAGGATGTTAGGAAATCTCTTCCGAAAAGAAGTTGGGGACGTCCTTGGTTATGGATATTACACACCTGGAAGTCAACTACTACATTGCATCCTTCTACTTCAATGATCTCATCATGAAGTTCTCCCTTGGGGGTACAAACTGAATCGTAAGCCAAACGCATTCTCATATTAGATGAATGAAATTTGTGATTCCAGTTCTTCAGATATGCATGTGGGCAATATATTACAAGATGCTCAAGAATCACAAATAGATTTTTCGAAAAGAAATCCACCAATTTTCACTATACCAAAATATTGACCTAGATCTTCTTGTTTCTGCAGCGTCCCCTGACACTGTAATTCCTTTCCACGTCACAGAATATAGTCTGAATTTCCTATGTGTCTCATCAGTCTCGTTGAACCACTTCCTAAAATACTTGTTTCCAGAACACTCCAAAAGTCACACCACAAGGCAGTCTCCGTGCTACTGCTGCAAATCATGCATCATTGAATGCTGAAATCACGCTTATTCCACAAACCCAAGTACACTTAGCAACATGTGTTTACTTTACCTATGAAATCTGCTCGAATTTATATGGCTTGAATTCGTGCAGTTCCCCTCACCATCATGCAAGTTTCAATCTTATTTTCATGGTCTTCGAGAATCATTAACGCTTGAGAAACACAGCATGGGATAGCCTTGTAATACACATCTTTATCAACGTTTCAAAAGGATATCCAATTGTTAGGTAAACCAGTAGAACCTCCAATGAAATTTATAAATGATCTTCTGAAACAAGTATTTTACTAGTTTGAGAACAGGGTTTCAATTGCCTATTACCCTAAACATGACATTGTAGTGCAATAGGTATCAATCCAAATGGGTGCGTTGTTAACAATCTAGATGCGATCAAATTTATTTAAGTCAAGCCAAATCAGAAGGGTGTTTGTCAGTAACAACCTAAACGGAATGAAAAATGCAGAAAATAAAATACTGGCTATGGACTCGGTCAGATTTGGCCGAGTGGTAGTGAAAATACAGAAAATAGAAGGAAATAATATGGAGAAGAAAGGTTCTGAGAGTGGGGTAATTGATCATGCCGTTCTCCATAGTCTACCGTAGGTGTCTAACATGACTTCACAGAAGCTAATCCCTAAATGTTGATCATCAAAGCTATGGTGATCTCACTGTCGTGGTGACCCCCAACAATCCTAAATATATCCTAGGACCCAATACCTTTCCCCTGAGAACAGACCTCAATTGTATTGGCGGAACATTGAAAAGGACAACAATAAGACCCAAATCAACAATGTCAAAATATAACCTAACCCAGTGTCCTGGCGAAAAGCTATAGATCTCTAGCATTAGGGGATCATGGATCTCTACATGCACCTGTCGGACGAGAGAAACCTCAGATCGAGCCCCTAGATTTTGCCAAACGAGCTAGCCTTAAGAACATCTAATCCATAAGGGATAAAATCAAATTTAAAGCTTAGACACGGGGACTCAGGACTTGGGTAGATTTATCCCATCTTGGAACCCTAGTTTCACTACTCAGACATGCAAATTGAAAACGTATAAATCAAAGTAAAAGACATGTTCATAAAAAATAAGTCAGTCGGTTGCAGAACTCGGTCAAAATGACTGAGTGCTCTTGGTTGAGTCATGTTGTCTTTGGCTTTTGTCCCGTACTCGGTCAGGAGGTCGAGTTCTCTTCGTCAAGTGCGTGGACTCGGTCTGTCAAGTCGAGTCCCTTGTCCGAATGATGAAGTCTTCTGTCCATGCATTGCACTCGGTTTGGGTACATCGAGTGCTTGATCGAGTGGTGAAGTCCTTTGTAGCGGACTCGATCAGTTGCCCAAGTTCATCCCATCGAGTTTGTCCACACCATTCTTCCTTTGCTCCATCAAGCATCTGTTTTCCCTGAAACTAACTCTAAAATGCAATATGTATGCAATGCCTATGCAAAAACTACTAAGTATGTAAAATGGACAAAAAGGACTCTAAATGATATAAACAACGGGGCAAATCAATGCTAAAATGAACTTAGATATAGGCTAAAAACGGGTAAAATAAGGAGACATCAACACCCCCAAATTAGTCTTTGCTTGCCTTCAAGCAAACAAATCGTAAACAGGGAGAGTTGGGTTGAAAACGGGAACTCAAAACAAAAACATTCTGATAAGAAGTATACAATCAATGTCTCAGATACAATTGATATTAGTATTTCATGGACTTGGACAAAAAGTATTTTTACTCAATACTCAGCCTGTAGTCAAGGGAGATCTAGCAATAGGAACTTGTCCTATTGGATGTAAATCCCATGTCCTTGTTGCTTTTCCTAAGTAAAAATACAAGTTTAAGTGTGTTGTGTGGTGTGAAAGCAGTAAGTGAACTATGGATATATCAATTCCCTAGTCTAACATATCATTGTAGTACTAAGGTGTCAATCCAAATGAGTGTGATGCTAACAATCAGGATGAGATCAAATATACTTAATTCAAGCCAAGCAAGTTGATGGGGGAGTGAAACATGAAATATGCAAAATAAATTCATGTCTCAAGGTGATGGCATTGACATGGACAAAATCCTTAGGATTTTGAATTGCCTTTCCTGGGAGTTGTCCAGGATGCGTTGTGGAAGATGTGGAGGCAGACTTGTTCTCCATGTATTTAATTTTCGAGTTTAGTGTCTCAAACTTGTTGTTGAGGGTGGCAAAGGTGTAGTCCATATGATTCTTGGCTTCAGCAAACTTCTTTGCAGTTTCCATTGTACTGGCAGCTTGACCTTGGAGTAGCTGTTGCATCATGCTGTGCAGGTCTTGATCATGGGCGGTAGATGTTGGAGCTTGTTGTGGTGCAAAACCAGGTGGTTGACCAATGTTGCCCTGTTGGTTGTACCTTCCTTGGAAATTTTCCTTAGGAACAAAACTTTGAGTTTGATTGTAAGGGACAAAAGGCTTGCTTTGGTGCTGTGGTGGCAGAGGATAAACCTGATCTTGCGGGTTTTCTACGTTGGTACTTCTGTAAGACAAGTTAGGATTGTTCTTGTAGTTGATGAAACCCTTGGTGTAGCCACCTTGGTTTTGAACATAGCTAACTTCTTCAATTCGATCAGCCTCCCCATCTTGAACATGAAAGAGGTCTTCTTCATTTGCAAAGTGAACGTGTCTCTGCTGGCTGAGGATGAATTTGTCGATTTTTTCATTCAGAGACTTGATCTCTTTCCTAGTCCTCTCATCAGAATCAACGCTGCCCCTTATGCTGCGGTCATAGTCCTCAGTATAGTTTCCATCGGATTGAGCAAGGTTTTCCACTAGTTCCAAGCCTTCATCCACATCCTTGTTTAGGAAATTTCCATTGCTTGTCAGTATCAAGAAGCATTCTGATCCTTGGAAGAATGCCTCAGAGAGCGTCTTGAGCAGGGATTCATTGCTGAAACCATGGTGAGGACAACGGATCGTGTAGCCCTTGAATCTTTCCCAAGCTTCAGCGAAGGTTTCTCCCTTCTCTTGGATAAAGCCGGATATCTCATTCCGCCGTCTAGCAGTGCGGGCGTTGGAGAAAAATTTTGCAAGGAAAGCTTTCTTGCAGTCATCCCAGGAGGTGATGGAGCTATGAGGTAGGTTCTTTTCCCATAGATGTGCTTTGTCACCAAGAGAAAATGGGAAGAGTCTGAGCTTGAAACCATCTCCACTGACTCCATTGATCTTGGTGAGGCTGCAGAGCCTATCGAACTCGTCTAGGTGATCAAGAGGATCTTCCATAGGTAATCCATGAAATTTGTTACTTTGAACCATAGCGATCAGACCACTCTTAATCTCAAAATTATTGTTTTGGATTGTCGGTGGTACAATCCCTTGCCTCTGAGTGTGAGTATTAGGAGCATCCCCTGCTTCAATCAATCTGGGCCTCCTCTACTGAGGACCTTGTTCAACGTGTCCTTGCGGGTTTTCCATTCGAACTTGATGTTGTTGGTCTGCTCCGACGTTGTTCCTATGCGCTCGCAGTACAGGTTGTAACCGGTGAATGTTGTCGAGAGGGTGAAAGAGGTTCTGGCTTCCTTCTGAACGTGTTTGCATACAGGTGAAGCTAGAACAGGGTGACTGACCGAGCTGAGAGTGAAACAGAAGCTAGGCTCGAGCAGTTGGTCGAGTAGGTACCTGAAACACAGAGAACTCAGAAAGTTAAGAAGTGAGGTGAAAGTGAGAACTTGATCTCAAGAAATCTGAAATCCTAAATGTAGCAAACAAACACCCAATCGGCAACAGCGCCAAATTGATATTAGTATTTTTACTCAATACTCAGCCTGTAGTCAAGGGAGATCTAGCAATAGGAACTTGTCCTATTGGATGTAAATCCCCTGTCCTTGTTGCTTTTCCTAAGTAAAAATACAAGTTTAAGTGTGTTGTGTGGTGTGAAAGCAGTAAGTGAACTATGGATATATCAATTCCCTAGTCTAACATATCATTGTAGTACTAAGGTGTCAATCCAAATGAGTGTGATGCTAACAATCAGGATGAGATCAAATATACTTAATTCAAGTCAAGCAAGTTGATGGGGGAGTCTAACAACCTAAGTGAAACATGAAATATGCAAAATAAATTCTAAGTAAAAATACTAGAGAGACAAGTGCAGAAGAGAGAAGGCACAGATGCTAGAGGAGTAATGCAGCAAGTGAAAATGACGAAATAAAGTGATGAGATAAAACTAAGTGTGGAAGCTAGCGTTAAGATGATGACTAAGACAAAGTAAAATCAATTAAGACAAACAAGCTCTCAAGAATGGGGTAATTGGTCAGTGACTCCTCTGAAATCTATCTAAGGCGCTGACAAACTCAAACAAAACTACTCCCTAGACAACGGGTTCACAAGCAATCAAATTCACTGTCGTGATAGATGACCTCAAGCTAGGGTAGTTCCAGACTCAGATGTCTCTGACGAAATCTACCCTATCACGCACTAAGACTCAACCCGTTCTTGTCAATGAACACCCTAAACATCTAATCTCTTAGGCTAGGAATGCAAATCTCTCGCACTAGTTGTTCAAGTGTTTCATCAACCACCTTTTGAGTGTGGAAACACTTAAGATCTAGTTGCAACTGATCAGAGAGAAACTAGCATTAAGAACACTAATCCAGAAGGGATTCACAAAAAACTAAACTCAAACGCCCTAGAAGATCAAAAATTCGTCACTAACCTATCCCATTCTCAAGAACCCTAAAAAACTACTCACACATATTCAAGAACATAAACCCAGAAAATTCAAACATCTTAGAATTCATTGAAATTAAGTTATAAAGATAGATTAAGGCAAGAACAATAAGACTGCAAAGAATCAAAACAAACTAACAAGTAGATTAAGAGAAATCTGGATTACAAATGAAGAAAAATCAAGAACAATGAAGAACACTCAAGAACAGAGAGAAAACCTAAAAATAAAAAGCTTACACTAAAAATAAAAACGGAATACCCTTTGGACAAACCCAAAAAGGAGTATTTATACCGAAATGAGAAAACCCTAAAAACGGGTAAAGACAAAATAAATGGCTAAGTCTTCGGAGATTGATGCGGCTTGAACTGACGTGCGTGCAGTGGTGCTCGATGTGCTGCATGGAAATCTGCTCGAGCACTGTGTAAAAATCTGCTCGAGCACTTTGTCTTCTGACTGCTTGAGCATTTTGTTTTATGACTGCTCGAGCACTTTGTTTTATGACTGCTCGAGCACTTTGTTTTATGACTGCTCGAGCTTTGCTCGATGACTTTGCTTGACATTTGCTCGATCACCCTGCTCGACATATGCTCAATCACATGGCTGAATTTCTGCTAGAGCACTTTGCTGCTGCTTATGGGGTGAAACTCTCCAAACGTCCAAAACATCATCCAAGTCTCTGAAATCAACTCCAAAATACATATATATCCAAATGTAATGCAAATCCTAGTATGGATCTTAAATGTGTGAAAAAGACTATAAATACGGTGAAACATATGATGAATCTAATCCTAAATGATGATAAATGCATGCTAAAACATGCTAAAATACAAAGACATCAACTCCCCCAAACTTAGTCCTTGCTTGCCCTCAAGCAAACAACAAATACGAAGGGAGAGAGGTTTGAAAGTGGGGATTCAGAGTCTAAGCAATGCAGTTTTTAAAGTTCCCGAGCCTTATCAAATTTCCAAGAAGCTACCCTGAATGCAATGCTAACAAGTTCTACTTTTAAAGCTTTAGCCATGCTCGTCACATCACTTACTTAGCAATGATTTGGCCTACGTAAGCATTCAGATTCTTCAAACCCTTTAACATTCATTAAGCAGAAACCATGAATCAAGTTTATGTGGTCATTGAACTCATTTGGCTAAGGGAATGGTCAAAGGACAAAAATGGTCCTTAATGTAACTGGTGACACTCGTTCTCACTCAAGGGACTCTCAAAGAAAAACTGAGCTTTAGAAGAAGGCTAAAGGTTAGGGCCAACCGATGCATACAAGGATAGATTCTCATCTACCCATAAATATACATAATAAAAACCCAAACCCCTAAATCTAATCCCAGGAATGTTCCTATCATTAGCCTTTGGCACTTTTCTGCAATGAATCCCTTTTTGATCAAACTTTTCTTTGTGTTCTAAGGAGGATTTTCCTTAACATTTGCTTAGTCTAGCGGATTGGGTGTCTATCTGAGGCTCTATTTCTTATGTAATTCATACAAGTTTCTCTTTTTCTTTTCATGAGCCTATACATATTTTTTCCTTTCGTACTTCCCACTCCTTTACTAGAGCTTCAATTATGCACATCCCTCTACTTAGAAGTTTCTTCTCTTTTTCACTTCCCTTTTTCTTCTCTTTTTTTGATTTTTCGACTCATCCCACTTAGAACATCTTAATTCGTTTCTTCCCAAAATCATGTTCCCACCTAGTCCTCGCTAGTCCATACTGTGAACTAGGGCTAATCGAGAACCTATCCTTGTCGGCTCCAACCTAACACTTTCTACCAAGCTCAGTCTATAAAAAGGCCTCGCACACACAGAAAATAATATTGGCTTGAAAGAAAGGTTGGTTCAGTGGTGGGGAAACTGTTCCAATGATGGGAATCAGCTACTTGGATAACAAGAGTGGTAAAAAGAGAAAGATAATCCAAGTATGTATATAGGTATCCATGAGTTCAAATTCAATGCATAAACATGATAATTATAATTCAGGTTATGGTCCAAATAGGTAGGGGATGAATGCACTTCACAACAAGCTTCAGCCAAAATCGAATGTCAAGCAATGAATTCAAAGGATGGTGCTCCCATATGCTTCAAACTTAATCAACATGCACTACATAACAACTAAATGGTTCATTAATTTTATCAGTTTTAAACTGCATGCTAAACTAGGCAAGAATCATCATTATCCCCTATGCAGAAATCCTAGATGAAATGCTAATAGACTCAATCCTAAAATGCTAATGCAACTACATGGACACTCTGTTTTTGTGAAATGATTTTCGAAAAAATTTCAAATTTTTAGGATTTTATATGCCTTAGAAGTATGCATGAGACTCAAGATATGCGAGAGGAAAAATAAGATTCATAGAAGATATGTTAGACACGTCTTGAACTCTCCCCCAAACTTAAATTACACGGGCCCTTGTGTAATAAAAATTTTAGAGAAAGTTTAAGCAAAAACAAAAACAGAAAACTAACAATGCAATGGTATATACAATGATGGTTTTGGGATTGGTACCTCAGGAGTTTTTGAAGTAAGAGTCAATGGACTCTTCCATGTTTTGTTGGTTGAGTGCCTGCGCGAGTGGTAGCTCGAGTGCCTCTGGTCGAGCATCTGGCCTAGCATTTGGTCAAGCGTTGCTCGAGCACTCTGGTCGAGCGTCTGGCCTAGCATTTGGTCGAGCGTTGCTCGAGCACTCTGGTCGAGCATTTTGCTCGAGCACTCAGATAAGGCGTTTGCTCGAGCGCTTACCGAGCGGCAGCTCGTCTTGCACCTTTATTTTCCATCTTCCTCTACTCCTTGCATGCACCTGAGACATTGAGTGAAAACAAAGAAAAATCTATGAAAATACTAAGGAAAATAAAAAATAAGAATATATACAAAGATAGACATGGGACTTCCTCCCAAGTGAGCTTGTTTAAAGTCACTAAGCTTGACTTTGTCGACTTATCAAGATTTAAGGGGGGTTGAGGGGAGGAACTGAGGTCCCCTCTAGAATTTTCTGAGGTAAGTTGCAGGAGGATGAGGTTCTTGTTGCATTAGCAAAGGCTCTGCTCATTCCAAAACCATTTAATACTTGCTTATCTTTCCTAGATGAAGGGTCATCAACCTTTGCCTGAAGTTCCTTAATTTGAACCGACATTCTTTTCACTTGGTCTATGAGTTCTATCATTACTTCTGTGAGCGCCATGACGGTTGATACATTATGGTACTTATCTGGTGGGGCCTTGGTACACTTAGCAAAATCATCAAGTTGTAATTGCAAGTCAAGTGAGATTTCTTCTTCCTCAGTAATTGGATCATCGAATTTGGCACCATCTCGTGCCCAATCTGCAGCTTGGTTCTCAATAGATTTCTCCTGCATATAGGCCTCTTCCTCAGTAAGTTCTCCTAGCGGTTTATCCGCAAGCTTAACCATTTCTTCAATATGGAAGGTTTGCCCTTCTATAGTGGGTTTCTTCGTAGGATCTTTGATATCAAACTTCATTTTGAAACCTTCCTTAAGATGAAGATCAATCATCCCTTGCTTAACATCTATTATTGCACCAGCTGAAAGTAAGAAAGGCCTTCCTAAGATCAAGGGGTCTGTAGGTTCTTCATCCATCTCTAACACTACAAAGTCAGTTGGTACTTTTACATTCCTAATCTTAATAAGCAAATCTTCTAATACACCTTGAGGTAGTCTAGTAGATCCATCAGCTAAGACCAAGGAGACTTTGCAGGGTTTATATTTACTGAACCCTAGCCTCTTAGCTACAGAAAGCGGCATTAAGCTTATCGATGCTCCAAGGTCGCAGAGGCAGTTGTTGAAAGTTAGTTGACCAAGAGAGCAAGGGAGAGTGAAAGAACCAGGATCATCAATCTTTTCTTGGACAACTTCCTTATGTGTAATAGCGTTGCATTCATGGCTTTGTACTACCATTCCCTGCACTTCCTTGATTCTTTCCATAATTGCATCTTTTATCCAATTGTGAGATTGAGGTAGAAGTGTCAATGCATCAAGTATGGGCATCTTGACCTCAATTTCTTTAATGTGTTTGTCGAAGATAGCTCTGTATCTCTCCACTCTGTCCCTGTAGAATCTCCCTGGGAAGGGGAGTTTAGGTTTGTAAGGAGGAGGGACGAATGGTGATTTCTTCTCCTTGGCAGGTGCAATTTTTTCAACTGGGGAAGGTTGGACTCGACTAGCAGGTTGAGTTGTTGTGATGAGTTGGTCAGACGAGTTCATGTTTTTCTGCTCAGCTTGTTCTTCTCCTTGACACAAAATCTCCCCATCTTGGTTTTCACTGTCCACGGTGATAGGAGTAGTTCCTCCCGTTGCTGGTAGTTCTTTCCCACTTCTCAAGGTGATGGCATTGACATGGACAAAATCCTTAGGATTTTGAATTGCTTTTCCTGGGAGTTATCCAGGATGCGTTGTGGAAGATGTGGAGGCAGACTTGTTCTCCATTTATTTAATTTTTGAGTTTAGTGTCTCAAACTTGTTGTTGAGGGTGGCAAAGGTGTAGTCCATATGATTCTTGGCTTCAGCAAACTTCTTTGCAGTTTCCATTGTACTGGCAGCTTGACCTTGGAGTAGCTGCTGCATCATGTCAGGTGGTCTTGATCGTGGGCGGTAGATGTTGGAGCTTGTTGTGGTGCAAAACCAGGTGGTTGACCAATGTTGCCCTGTTGGTTGTACCTTCCTTGGAAATTTTCCTTAGGAACAAAACTTTGAGTTTGATTGTAAGGGACAAAAGGCT
Organism: Cardamine occulta; assembly: GCA_028015245.1. Lineage (NCBI taxonomy): Eukaryota > Viridiplantae > Streptophyta > Magnoliopsida > Brassicales > Brassicaceae > Cardamine > Cardamine occulta. The sequence goes on from CM051362.1 coordinate 16,275,967, forward strand.
TGCTTTGGTGCTGTGGTGGTAGAGGATAAACCTGATCTTGCGGGTTTTCTACGTTGGTACTTCTGTAAGACAAGTTAGGATTGTTCTTGTAGTTGATGAAACCCTTGGTGTAGCCACCTTGGTTCTGAACATAGCTAACTTCTTCAATTCGATCAGCCTCCCCATCTTGAACATGAAAGAGGTCTTCTTCATTTGCAAAGTGAACGTGTCTCTGCTGGCTGAGGATGAATTTGTCGATTTTTTCATTCAGAGACTTGATCTCTTTCCTAGTCCTCTCATCAGAATCAACGCTGCCCCTTATGCTGCGGTCATAGTCCTCAGTATAGTTTCCATCGGATTGAGCAAGGTTTTCCACTAGTTCCCAGCCTTCATCAACATCCTTGTTTAGGAAATTTCCATTGCTTGCTGTATCAAGAAGCATTCTGATCCTTGGAAGAATGCCTCTGTAGAGCGTGCTGAGCAGGGATTCATTGCTGAAACCATGGTGAGGACAACGGATAGTGTAGCCCTTGAATCTTTCCCAAGCTTCAGAGAAGGTTTCTCCATTCTTTTGGATAAAGCCGGATATCTCATTCCGGAGTCTAGCAGTGCGGGCGTTGGAGAAAAATTTTGCAAGGAAAGCTTTCTTGCAGTCATCCCAGGAGGTGATGGAGCTATGAGGTAGGTTCTTTTCCCATAGATGTGCTTTGTCACCAAGAGAAAATGGGAAGAGTCTGAGCTTGAAACCATCTCCACTGACTCCATTGATCTTGGTGAGGCTGCAGAGCCTATCGAACTCGTCTAGGTGATCAAGAGGATCTTCCATAGGTAATCCATGAAATTTGTTACTTTGAACCATAGCGATCAGACCACTCTTAATCTCAAAATTATTGTTTTGGATTGTCGGTGGTACAATCCCTTGCCTCTGAGTGTGAGTATTAGGAGCATCCCCTGCTTCAATCAATCTGGGCCTCCTCATCGAGGACCTTGTTCAACGTGTCTCTTCGGGTTTTCCATTCGAACTTGATGTTGTTGGTCTGCTCCGACGTTGTTCCTATGCGCTCGCAGTACAGGTTGTAACCGGTGAATGTTGTCGAGAGGGTGAAAGAGGTTCTGGCTTCCTTCTGAACGTGTTTGCATACAGGTGAAGCTAGAACAGGGTGACTGACCGAGCTGAGAGTGAAACAGAAGCTAGGCTCGAGCAGTTGGTCGAGTAGGTACCTGAAACACAGAGAACTCAGAAAGTTAAGAAGTGAGGTGAAAGTGAGAACTTGATCTCAAGAAATCTGAAATCCTAAATGTAGCAAACAAACACCCAATCGGCAACAGCGCCAAATTGATATTAGTATTTTTACTCAGTACTCAGCCTGTAGTCAAGGGAGATATAGCAATAGGAACTTGTCCTATTGGATGTAAATCCCCTGTCCTTGTTGCTTTTACTAAGTAAAAATACAAGTTTAAGTGTGTTGTGTGAAAGCAGTAAGTGAACTATGGATATATCAATTCCCTAGTCTAACATATCATTGTAGTACTAAGGTGTCAATCCAAATGAGTGTGATGCTAACAATCAGGATGAGATCAAATATACTTAATTCAAGTCAAGCAAGTTGATGGGGGAGTCTAACAACCTAAGTGAAACATGAAATATGCAAAATAAATTCTAAGTAAAAATACTAGAGAGACAAGTGCAGGTGCTAGAGAAGCAGTGCACAGATGCTAGAGGAGTAATGCAGCAAGTGAAAATGACGAAATAAATTGATGAGATAAAACTAAGTGTGGAAGCTAGCAAGCGAAGATGATGACTAAGACAAAGTAAAATCAATTAAGACAAACAAGCTCTCAAGAATGGGGTAATTGGTCAGTGACTCCTCTGAAATCTATCTAAGGCGCTGACAAACTCAAACAAAACTACTCCCTAGACAACGGGTTCACAAGCAATCAAATTCACTGTCGTGATAGATGACCTCAAGCTAGGGTAGTTCCAGACTCAGATGTCTCTGACGAAATCTACCCTATCACGCACTAAGACTCAACCCGTTCTTGTCAATGAACACCCTAAACATCTAATCTCTTAGGCTAGGAATGCAAATCTCTCGCACTAGTTGTTCAAGTGTTTCATCAACCACCTTTTGAGTGTGGAAACACTTAAGATCTAGTTGCAACTGATCAGAGAGAAACTAGCATTAAGAACACTAATCCAGAAGGGATTCACAAAAAACTAAACTCAAACGCCTCTAGAAGATCAAAAAATTCAGCCACTAACCTATCCCATTCTCAAGAACCCTAAAAAACTACTCACACATATTCAAGAACATAAACCCAGAAAATTCAAACATCTTAGAATTCATTGAAATTAAGTTATAAAGATAGATTAAGGCAAGAACAATAAGACTGCAAAGAATCAAAACAAACTAAGATTAAGGCAAGAATAATAAGACTGCAAAGAATCAAAACAAACTAAAAATAAAAACGGAATACCCTTTGGACAAACCCAAAAAGGGGTATTTATACCGAAATGAGAAAACCCTAAAAACGGGTAAAGACAAAATAAACGGCTAAGTCTTCGGAGATTGATGCGGCTTGGACTGACGTGCGTGCAGTGGTGCTCGATGTGCTACATGGAATCTGCTCGAGCACTGTGTAAAAATCTGCTCGAGCACTTTGTCTTCTGACTGCTTGAGCATTTTGTTTTATGACTGCTCGAGCACTTTGTTTTATGACTGCTCGAGCACTTTGTTTTATGACTGCTCGAGCACTTTGTTTTATGACTGCTCGAGCTTTGCTCGATGACTTTGCTTGACATTTGCTCGATCACCCTGCTCGACATATGCTCGATCACATGGCTGAATTTCTGCTAGAGCACTTTGCTGCTGCTTGTGGGGTGAAACTCTCCAAACATCCAAAACATCATCCAAGTCTCTGAAATCAACTCCAAAATGCATATGTATGCAAATCTAATGCAAATCCTAGTATGGATCTTAAATGTGTGAAAAAGACTATAAATACGGTGAAACATATGATGAATCTAATCCTAAATGATGATAAATGCATGCTAAAACATGCTAAAATACAAAGACATCAACAATGCAAGTGAGTTCTATCCATAACACAGTCTAACTTTCATCCTCAACCTACACATGCATTCAAAAATATCAGACCCTTTAACATTCATTAATTTCACACCATGAATCAGACCATGCACATCCAATGAACTCTTTTGGTTAAGGTAAAAGAATTTTTGAAACAAAGATCTCTCAGTAAAATGGAATGAGCTTTAGAAGAATGCTAAAGGTAAGATTGCCAACCGATGCATACAAGGACAGAATCTCATCTACCCAAGTAAACACAAGTTAAATTCCTCCTACTTCTAAACCCGGAGCTTGATCCTATCTACCATTTTTCCCTTAGGGTGTTTTCTTTTGCTTTCATTCTAAGGAGAAGGTTTTTCTTTTTGTACAGCTAAACTCTAGCGGATTGGGTTACTTAATCACTTAGGCTCTCTCTTTCACTTTTTTTTTGTTTTTTTCGCTCAAGATCTTGTAGGCTTTTTGCCTTTCTTCTAATACAGAGCCTAAACTAAACCTCATGAAATTTTTTTTTTCTTTTCCCCAAATCCTTTACTAGGTAGCATACTTTTTCTTTTTATTTCTCTTTTTCTAAGAATCTCTTAACCCTTTTCTTTCTTCCCCTTTTCGTCACGGCCCATAAAATCAGACATCACTAGACTCAACATGATGAATCAGACCATGCAAATCCGAGTTACCTCCTACAGTCTAAACCCGAAAATGAAGTTTTCTTTCTCGTTCTATCTGATCCATAAGGGGCAAACCAGAACTACATGAGATACCATCCTTGTCGGCACAAACCTAACACTTTCTACCAAGCCCATTCCGAAATAAGGCCTCACACACACACAACAAATATCAGTGGCCTGAAAAGAAGTTTGGTTCAAGGTATGGTGAACTGTTCCAAAGATGGGAATCAACTACTTGGATTAGCAAGGGTGGAAAAATGTGAAAGAAAATCCAAGTATGTATGTAGTATCCATGAGTTCAAATTCGATCCATAGACATGATAATTAACATTCAAATTCAGTTCAAATTGATAAGAAAAGGTATAAAATCACAGCATGCTTCAATCAAGACTAGAAAGGATTTTCGAACATCACTTGAAATGCACTACACAACTACTGCATCAGCGTTGATATATCATGGTTTTTACCGGTTTTATGCCATGATATATGTCTTTTATTGAGTCTTTTATATTGCTTTGAGTATTTTTAGAGTCTTTTACAGGTTTATATACATTTGGGATCTTTTGGATGATTTGGAGTATTTCTGGAGCTTTTGGAGCATATGCAGATGCAAAATCATGCAGAGGCGACAAAAGTTTGGCATTCGTTGAAGAACTTTCCACTGCTGGATCGAGCTAATATTTTGACACAAGATAGATCAATGAGTTATCTTTCATCTGGAAGTGGTTTGAGATTATTCTAACGGTCCGATCAAAAGTTATGCCAGTTTTCGTGGAATCAGTCCAGTCTGTCACGCGAATAGAGTAAGCCGAGTTCATAACCAAGAGTGTCGATCGACACTAGTAATGGTGACGATCGACACTGACCAACTCTGACGCAGAATTTAACATTTAATGAATTGCAAGGTGGCCCAGAACTTCCAGAAAGTTAACAGAAGACCCCAGATCGTGTTTAGCCTTATAAATTAGGTTTTTAGGTTTTATTTTATGGATCATCTTCTTCTTTGTGTTTTACTTTAGAGAGAGCTTGGACCTAGGGGCTGATCTTATACTTTGTTTCTCCTTTGAGAGAAGAATTCGAACCCCTTTATCTCTTTCTACTTTTATGAAATCTATTTCAATCATGTCTTTAATTTCAATTGATATGTCTGAGTAGTTTCATAGTTAGGTTTAGGGCTTTCAAGGGTTTTTGATGAATTGTTGAATTGATTATATTATTGGGATTAATTGTTAGAGTTCTTTGCCTTAGGTTGTTCTCAAAGCTAATTCTAGGAGGCACGACAGTGAAATTAGAATTTAGATCTTAGGTTAATTGATTAGACACGACAGTGTAGTTGATAATCTGATCTATCTAAGGTGAGCAAAATTACTTATTCGCAAAGGAATTTGGTTTAGGGATTTTGTGAACATATCGAACCTGAACGTTAAGGCTGATTTATATTCTTAGGATTTGCAAAGAAATTTAGGATTCTGGAATTTAGATTTAGATAGTTTTCGCAACGACAGTTGGTTAATTATAGCTTAGTGATTTGAGTTCTATAATGGTTCTTAATTATAATCCTAATAATTGATTGATTCGCAGTTCTGATGATTCCTAAGATTTCTCTATGCCTAGCGTTTTCCCTCATTGATTTCACTTCATTTATTTATTTTGCATTGCTATTTCATTACAATTATTCTTGTTTAGCTTAATACTTATTCCGATAATCTATTGTGTAACCAAGTCCTTGTGGATTCGATCCCTAAGTACTACAGTGATCTCTTAATTTGAGAGAGTAGCTCAGGGTAAATTTGAGCATATCAAATTTTGGCGCCGTTGCCGGGGACTTAGAGTTTACCATTAGATTTAGGTTTAAGTTTTTGTCTAAATTTTTTATTTTATTTTGGTACTAATTTCGTTCTTTCTCTCTTTCTTGTGTGTTTCAGGAACTAGCTGAGTTAGAACGAAGACCCCGGAAAGCGAAGGATTCAGCGGCGATGTTGTGTGTTATCATCAGACCCGACGAAGCTGGAGTTCTCCGGGACAGGGATGGCCTTGCATACAATGCAGAGGGCCAAAGGATCGATGACAACGGCCAGGTCATTGTTGAGGCTGTGGTACTCGACCAGGGTGCTGGTGTCGACCGACACCCACAACTTGGTGTCGATCGACACCAACCAGCGGCTGGTGGAGTTTTGGTTGGACAAGGTGCACCTGGTGCCGTAGGTCCACGTGCAATGACATTGGGGGATTACAACCAGCCAGAGCAGTTCTATGCCAACCGGTCTGCCATCCGCCCGCCTCCATTTCAAAGGAATGACTTTGAACTCAAACCTGCATACTACACTCTCGTCGGTCAGAACCCTTTCCATGGGCTATCACATGAGCACCCTATGGATCACATTGAGCGGTTTGAGGATCTAGTCACTAGCATCAAGGCTAACGGGGTGTCAAACGACTATTTGTTCTGTAAGCTCTTCCCATATTCTCTTGCCGGGGAAGCAGCTTATTGGCTTAAGCAGTTGAAGCCGGGATCACTGACCACTTGGGAGGATACTAAGAATGCTTTCCTGAACAACTTTTATGATGATGCACGAACTGAAGAGCTGAGGATGAAGATTTCCCTCAAAGTTAAGTCAATGTAAAGCAACGGTTCCCTCAAACGCATATGCCGAAGCACATACAACACAACAAATGGAACCAAACTGTCAAGACATCAAACGCAATACCCTTAACATAAACAAGACAACCAACACAACCAAATCACCACAAACACAAACCACAGTCACGCACTCACCTTAATATCTCAAAGGCTTTTGATTAACCTACTGACACATAAAAACAATCAATACAAATATCTAACCAACACCCCAACAAAATACATACTCACAATCACAAAAACCCTTACCAATTCGGGTCCGCGTGAGCTATGCTAACAAAATCCTCAAACTACTCAAGCTTCTGGAAGATCTCTGCCACAGAACCACTAAACATCCTAAATAACCCAAAACTATCGGATTAGAACACTGGATTTACGATGAGATTCGCTTACCAATCGATAAACTCTCGGATGAACAGGAAAGCTCTAAAGGTTCACGAACAACTCCTCAAATAGATCGACAACTGGCAGATTTTCTGTGATAAATCAACATTAATACCTTAATAACGAGATCTGATCGAAACAGAATCACAAAAATCACAAAGGAATCGCTTACCCCTTCACGAACCTTGATTCTCGGCCAAATTCTCCAAAACTCGAAGCTCTAGGGTTCTTAGCTCTGGCTGCGCAAACTCTCTGTGTTATGCGACTCCAAAACCCTCAAAACTCTTATACTAATCGTCCGTTAAGTTTAATCCACGAATTGGACCTCGGACCTTAAGAAAAACCCACCAAAAACTCACAAATAATGGCCCATCTTCATAATATGACTCGGCCCTTCACACCACCGCCTTATTCCATACTTAGAATATATTTCACGAATTTGGGACTTGAAAAAACTCGATTTGACTGAACCAATCAAATTTGGGTCACAAACCACCTTAATCCGCATATCCGATTCCATAACCAACCCAAAATATCAAAATCTCCTTAAACCAAATCCAGCTCGTTCGAATGTCATTAATTCCCAAAATATTAGGATTGATCGAAACAGAAATTGATTTGACCGAGCCAATTGGTCCAAGCCCAACAATTTCCCTTATTTGGTCTATAATCCTTCTTTAATGAATCCTGGTCCAATCAGGAATTCTAGATGGCCCAGCCAAATTCCACCTTGACCGAACTTAATTATTTTCCAAAATAATTCTACCCTGACTTCCCCAGCCTGAGCCGACCATTTTCATTTTTCGGACAAAACTTGTCCTAAATCCGACCAAACCTGTCCGGATCCGACCAGAATTGTCCGAACATGACCAAACCTTATTTTCCGACCATACTTGTCCATTTCCAGACCAAACATGTCCATTTTCAGACCAAACTCCATTTTCCGACCAAACATGTTTTCCCGAACACACATGTCCGAACGACCGAAACTGTCCGAATGACAAAACCTCAGAATTTCTCGACTGACCGTAACATTGCCCGTACCGAGACTCCATTGCCCGGAACACGGGTGTTACAATTCTCCCCCACCTCAATTGGATTCGTCCTCGGATCCATCGTCTTTCTTGGTTTTTACTTGCTTACCAAACCACTTCTTAAAATGGACTTTCACATGGCAAGAAAAGCCTTCTTGCACTGATCCCAGTTAGTGATAGATCCTTGTTGTAGAGTCTTCTCCCATTGGTGAGCCTTGTCGCCCAGAGAGAAAGGGATCAGACGGAGCTTAAATCCATCTTCAGAAACTCCATTGATTTTTGTTAGGCTATAGAGCCTATCAAACTCGTCCAGGTGATCGAGTGGGTCTTCCATTGGAAGTCCATGGAACTTGTTGCTCTGAACCATGGAGATGAGGCCGCTCTTGATCTCAAAATTGTTCTGCTGGACAGGGGGAGCTATGATACCCTGACATTGTGTGTGGGTACGCGGAGCATCCCCTGCTCCAATAAAACGTTGCCTCCTTGGCTGAGGGTCCTGTGCAGCAGGATGTTGTTGATTGCCTCCCTGAGCACCGAGCACCTTGTTGCTATTGGTTTTCCATTTCGAATGGTTGTTATTGATCTTGTGGGACTCGGTCTGTTTGCTCACGATACTGACGAGGTGACCGATTCACGTTATCAATGAGTTGCAGGAGGTTCTGATTTCCTTTTGATTGTGTTTGCATGCAGGGATCAGGACTTAGTCAGAGAGACTCGGTTGAACATATCGAGTTGGTTGACCGAGTAGTACCTAAAACAAACGAACAAAGGAAATTCAGAAAGTTAGTAAGTAGTGTAAGAATAAAAACAAACTTGATCTCAAGAAATTTGAAATCCTAAATGTAACAAATAATCACCCAATTGGCAACGGCGCCAGATTCGAAACAAGTATTTTACTAGTTTGAGAACAGGGTTTCAATTGCCTATTATCCTAAACATGTCATTGTAGTGCAATAGGTATCAATCCAAATGGGTGCGTTGTTAACAATCAAGATGCGATCAAATTTAGTTAAGTCAAGCCAAATCAGAAGGGTGTTTGTCACTAACAACCTAAACGGAATGAAAAATGCAGAAAATAAAATACTGGCTATGGACTTGGTCAGATTTGGCCGAGTGGTAGTAAAAATAAAGAAAATAGCATGAAATAATATGGAGAAGAAAGGTCCTAAGAGTGGGGTAATTGATCATGCCGTCCTCCATAGTTTACTGTAGGTGTCTAACATGACTTCACAGAAGCTAATCCCTAGACGTTGATCATTAAAGCTATGGTGATCCCACTGTCTTGGTGACCCCCAACAATCATAAACATATCCTAGGACCCAATACCTTCCCCCTGAGAACAGACCTCAAATGTATTGGCGGAACATAGAAAAGGACAACAATAAGACCCAAATCAACAATGTCAAAATATAACCTAACCCAATGTCCTGGCAAAAAGCTATAGATCTCTAGCATTAGGGGATCAGGGATCTCTACATGCACCTGTCGGGCAAAAGAAACCTCAGATCTAGCTCCAAGATTTTGCCAAATGAGCTAGCCTTAAGAACATCTAATCCAGAAGGGATAAAGTCAAATTTAAAGCTTAGACATCTACAGGGACTAAGGACTCGAGCAAATCTACCCCATCTCGGAACCCTAGTTTCACTACTCAGACATGCAAATTGAAAACGTAGAAATCAAAGTAAAAGACATGTTCATAAAAAATGATGATAAATAACTTAAGAAAACGAATTCAATAAAAAGGTTGAGATTACAGAATGACCGAGTGCTCTTGGTCGAGTCGTGTTGTCTTTGGCTTTTGTCCCCTAGTCGGTCAGGAGGTTGAGTTCTCTTCATCGAGTGCGTGGACTTGGTCTGTCAAGTCGAGTCCCTTGTCCGAATGATGAAGTCTTATGTCCATGCATTGCACTCAGTTTGGGTACATCGAGTGCTTGATAGAGATGTGAAGTCCTTTGTAGCGGACTCGATCAGTTGCCCGAGTTCATCCCATCGAGTTTGTCCACACCATTCTTCCTATGCTCCAGCAAGTATCCGTTTTCCCTGAAACTAACTCCAAAATGCAATATGTATGCAATGGCTATGCAAAAAACTACTAAGTATGCAAAATAGACAAAAATGACTCTAAATGATATAAACAACGGGGAAAATCAATGCTAAAATGGACTTAGATATAGGCTAAAAACAGGTAAAATATGGCGACATCATCTTCGAATAATCAAACGCATGTTACCTCCCCCAATCAACTTTGTTGGCACAAGCAAGTATGGTACGAATACTTACAATTTGGTAGTAGAAGCGTTTGCAAACTTAAGCATGCCTGGAGGTTCCTGAATTGTTTTTTAACCAATCCCCTTAGGGATAACCATTACCATGACCTTGAAACTCGACCCAATGTCAAAAAGATGATGTGATCATTGTGAAGGATCACTACTCAAAATCGACACTGGGAGGTTAAAATGATGCAAGACCTGATTAACAAGCACCTTAAGTGAGGATGGATCGATTGTCGCTAAAAAGGATGCGGAATTTCCTTTTGAAAAGACTAAGAGTTCCTAAATTCGAATCACACAAAAGAATGAGACAATGATCTATATTATGTAAAGATTTTTGATAAAAAAATATAGATAAGATACAATGAGTTTCGGCTAAGAAATATAAAGAGAAGAGTTATGAGAGAAGAAGAAGAGACAATAAAGCGTACTTGTTTACGAGAAATGCCTCGGTAAACATCACTGGGACCATGCAAACATAAATACTTAACGTTCGAATTCAAACTAAAGATAGAAGAGATAAGAGATGGGTTAAGGTCGCGTGATGAGATTATGTAGATGGGCCTTGTGATTGATCAAATTAGAGGTTGCTATAGATGAACATATCAGCCACAAGCCACATTAAAAATCTTGTTCGGAAAACTCATTGGGACAAAACCGAACCAAGGTCAAAAGAGTACGAGTGGATCATATGGCCAAAGCTCTAGTCTTCTCAGACTTGTGTCTTGACCGGTGAAACCTCAACACAAAGCTTAGGGACCAAGTGATCCTCTTGAGTCTTCACTAGGTGTAGTGATACTCGCAATGCTTGGTGAAGAATCTTGATCCAGAGATACTCAATGAGTCCCATGCATGATTTCCATGCTCTTTTTGATCTGGTTGCATCTCCAAACAATCTTGAATTTCACGTTGTAATCCCCCTAGAAATCTCGACATGGTGGCTTCTCTATCTTCACGCACATCCACTTTGATCATCAATGCTTCCAACTCCTGATAGTAATCATCCACGCATTTACTTCCTTGTACAAGCCTCCTAAGCTGATTATGCAACTCATGGTAATAATAACTTGGCACAAATCTGTTTCGCATGATAGCTTTCATTTCGGTCCACGTCTCCACCGGATACTCTTGGTTTCTTCTTCTTGATGTTATCAACTGATCCCACCAATATAGAGCATAGTCACTAAACTCAGTAGCTGCTACTCTAACTTTGTTTATCTCAGAATATAACTGACTATCAAAGACCATCTCGATCTTCTTCTCCAATTCCAAGTAAGCGTCAGGATTGTTCTTGCCTTGAAACTGTGGTACTCTCAACTTAAAACTTGCAAAACTATCTTGATGCTGTTCCTTTTCATCCCTAACTCATCGATGCTTCCTATGGCTGCTTCGTGATGAGTTGATGTAGTACTCCTCCACATCAACATTTCTTTCACCTCTTCGTCTTCGAGGTTGATCTCTTGGTAACTCCCTTAGAGTTTCATCTTGTTGCCTTAACGGATCCACGATTCTTTCTCAATTTCTTTCTTGCTCATTCCTCAAAGGATTCGAAATTGCATCAGCGAGCACAGGAACTGATTCTTCATGGAGAGAACTGATCTTCTCATTCATCATTGCCTTGAGCTTCTTCATAAGTGCTTCGATCAAAAGCTTGTTAGCGTTGTTGCTTGATTCTTCACCTCCTGAAATCTCTACCTACAAGATCAACACAAAAATACACCAGTAAAAAGTTCCCTTTTGAAAGATAAATCGATCAAAACAACACAAAATGAAAATGACCCCTAAACTTCCGAAGAACCCTAATCGTGACTGTTCAACAAAATTGATCTTGGAAAAATACGAAATCAACTCTAAAAATTCCAGATGTAATTTTAACAAATACTTGACTCAATCTAGGTTCAGAGACAGTTTATTGCACTATTTTATCGCACACCAAATAATTATGAAAATTAAAACAAACTCGCCTTAAAATCACTTAACTTTGTAGTGATGATCTGATACCACTTGATGCGATCCTGGTCAAGGATAACGACTCAAAATCGACACTGGGAGGTTAGGATGATTGCGAGATGAGGCAAGACCCGATTAACGAGCACTGTGCATGAGGATGGTTCAAATGTCGCCATAAAACAATGCTAAGAGTTCCTAAATTCAAATTATACGAAAGAAGGAGACAATGATCTATGTTTTTTAAAGATTTTTGATAAAAATATAGATAAGATACAATGAGTTTTGGCTAAGGAATATAAAGAGAAGAGATACGAGAGAAGAAGAAGAGGAGACTATAAAGAGTAGATGTGTACGACACATGCCTCGGTAAACATCACTCAGATCAGAAAACATAAATACATAACGTTCGAATTCAAACTAAAGATAGAAGAGATAAGAGATGGGTTAAGGCCGCATGATGTGATGATGTAGATGGGCCTTATGATGGATCAAATTAGAGGTTGCTATAGATGAACATATGAGCCACAAGCCTCATTAAAAATCTTGTTCAGAAAACCCATTGGGACAAAACCGAACTAAGGGAAAAAGAGTGCGAGTGGATCATATGGCCAAAGCTCTAGTCTTCTCAAACTTGTGTCTTGACCGGTGAAATCTCAACACAAAGCTTAGAGTCCAAGTGATCCTCTTGAATCTTCACTAGGTGTATTGATACTCGCAATGCTTGGTGAAAGATCTTGATTCGGAGATACTCAATGAGTCCCATGAATGCTTTCCATGCTCCTTTCCATGCTTCTTTTGCTCCATGATCATTCATTGCTTCTTTGATGTTGCCAACTCCATGTTCTGTGTCCTTAGAGCCTCCTATGATCACATCAAAAGAGAATCCTCAAAATATATCCCTAAATCAAGCATGGAACAACAAATTTACATGGATCATCAAGCTTTGGGAGTCTTGTCAACGCCTTATTTTCCTTCATCAGTGTCTCCTTTGGCTTATCCAACCCTTTTTCTACCATCATCACACATATGAAGACTTGCTTGAAATCAGCAAGGTTCTAATTAGCTTCTTCAAATATCAATGCTTAAGTGATCTCCCCAATAATCTCTTTTTATATGTCCATCTTCCCTTCTCTGATTATCTTAATTGTTAACATACGTTAGATAAGGAACCTTTGACACATATGGTGATGGCTTGTCAGTGTTGATACCGGATCCCCAAACAAAGGGATCCATCCTCTAACAATACGACAAGTGTCTGTCACCTCATATTAGCAAAGGGACAGCGGTTTGGTCCGTGAGATATCAAAGACGTGTACACAAAGGAAGGGTTTGGAAGAGCGGACCGAGAGTTCAACAAAGGAAAAAAGTTTAAGAAGTGATGAGAAACCATGGAGCAAAAGGATTTTGTAGAGTAACACACATTGGCGATCTGAAGGAGAATACGGTTTAAAAGTCAAGACGTTACAACATTTAAGACCAAATAAAAACCGACACTGTAATGACCCTCAACCTTACCGAAGGTCGGGCATTGGAGGGATCGAGTAAACTTCAAGATTTATCGAGGATGAACGAGGAAAACTCCAACAAAATTTCCAAGGAATACGGAAAACAGGCAAAGAACGTTCCAAGTAGTGAGATGATCGAGTAAAATCTGTATTTTACCGAGAATCACTCGACATAACACATTACCGAGAAAGATTTACCAAGAAAAGATGGAGGATCGTGTACCAAAATTCATAAAGAAGAAGTATCATCAAGGAAATCAAGTCCAAAAAATTCCTAAGGATAAAAGATGCTGTTTTGACGAAGGATACACGAAACAATATTGATAAAGAAGCATTGTGGCAAGAAAAAAATCACCCATACTCATTAGGTACGCATTTACCCGAGCCATGGAACGTTTACCCATTCCACGGAATATCTGACGGAATGTTGAGCAGAACCAACCCTTGATCGGAACCTAACCGGCCAATGGTTTACTAAAATGGCATTGACCGGTGTTGACCCTTGTTGACGGACCACCGGTAATCGTTGACCAGGCAAAACTTGCCTTCTAAGATACTGGGGACACTTGTCACCAGCAGCCATCTTTTCACACTTGGTTCATACACTTCTCGGTACGGCTGCCCACCATGTGACACCTACATGGACATGTGTAATGTCCACAATATCCATGCGACATAGGTCATACAATTGTTCAAACAAACCCATATCTTCTTGCCTATAAATACAAGGCATCAGATCATTCTTTGAAAAAGAGAAAACTAGATAAAAGTGAGATTAACCTTGAGAAAGGTGCTGCTGAGCAGTCTGACTCCGAGGAAACTAGTCTGTGACCGAACATGATGCTTGCTTGTACTGAGACGTACCAGATCTCACCAGAAGTTGTCTGATAAAAGTCTGAATTTGTTCTTTTAACTCTCAATTGAGTTTTATTCAAGGGAATGGGTTGATCAGACCCTTACCATTATTAAAGGAATACTATAATCAGTTATCCTCGATAAAGTTTCAGGTTTGAACTCGGCTTCGGAATTGGAAGGCCCTTACTATTTTTAAAGGAAACTATGTTCAGTCGGTAAATTTGTGCAAGGATAGAGCTCGGCTTATGAAATGTCCAAGGGGACTGATTCCGTTTATGTTCCGAACACGTCAGTTCGATTATAGAATCATGATACGAGGATTGATCCTAGCTTTAGATAATGCAAAGTTGTGCTCGATTTTGGGAAATGCAAGCCTGCATTCTATTTAACAGTTGGGGTTTTTAATCTGTGAACCATAAATCAGCACACAGCCCATAATGACACAAAAGATTTCTTTATCTTAGAATGACTGATAGGTCAGTTAATATGATTTGTCGAACAGTATTTGGGTTCGCAAATCAAGCTGATGATCCTTTCTAAAGGATGGGTCTGACTTTTGATTGACCTCTAGGCCTACCGCTTAATAGGCCTAAAGCCTATGACTTTCTTAGCTATTAATTACCAGACACATATGAATATATCCTCCTCGAGTTTTACAATTTTTCTTATGGGAAAAGTAAACTTATGTTCATACGCTAAAGGTGTAATAATTACTTGTCCTTTATTACCCCCGTAATGATTATATATTTGGCGGCGTAACCCTTCTAGTATTCCCTTCATCGGACATAGAAGATTAAAAAGATATTAACTTATACTAAGAGGGAATGTTCCTTGAAATAGAACCTTCAATGGAACCTATGGCAGACTGTTCCGATTTTACCCCAGCCCGTAATGGTTCTGAAAACCCCTCGAGACCTGATCTCGCTTCTAGGGAAAGATTCGAAGCGCATAAGGTTAAGTTACCTGATTACATATTGATCTTATCCAGAAAACAGGAAGAAGAAGACAAACTTTATTCATAAGGTAAACTTTTGTTAGCGTGCTTAGTATTGTTTAGAACAATTTAAACAATTAAACACTTCTTAACTGTCTCTTCCATTCAGTTGACTATTTGTCACCGCCTAGAATGTATAAAACGACAACTTCTTGGTGAGAAGAGGAAAGATCTCGAAACACAGATTACTCGAAGCGAAAAGCGGATTCGTCGTTACGAATGTAACCCTATTGACTTGGAGAAGAATGGTCTTGACAAGGTTGCACCAATTCCTCGCTGCCTTCGTCGATACATGAGGGATCTAAGAAAACACCAATAAGGAAGAAGCTCGTCTGCGTGCTGAGTTTCTAGAATCCGAAGCAAGAGAAGGTTTTGGTTTTGTTTTAAAGAAGGAAGAGATTGTTCACGAAATAATGTAACTGTTTAGTTTAATTGGCTTAGTTAGCCTATCAAGAGTTTTTTATTTTGGAAATATAACTTTATTGTTTCGTTTTAAATACAAGGGTATTGTTGGAAACTTGAACCAATCTTGGAATTCGAAAAAATCAATTAATGATCATAAATCGATCTTTAATTAAATTCCAACTGTTGAGTTTCTTTCTATTTAAATAGTTGTTCCTCTCCATTTTGTAGAACAAACAAAATATCGCTACACTTATTCTATAATGGCAACAAATCCTCAGCAAAACGGAAACGTTCCGGCAAACTCATCGGAAAATATGGAAATTTTCCCTCACCCAAACCCCCTTCGATCGCTTAACATAGGGTAGTACCAAGGCTTATCATCATTCGATCAGGTTACCCCGGCGATAATTCCTTGTGGTTTGATTAAGAAGCTGTCATCGCGAAATCAAGAGACCGCCATCAAATTTATTGAAAAGGTAAATTAATACTTGTATATATTTTTTACTTTTTTAGACATAATTAAATATGTAAACGAGTTATTTCTAGCTTGTGGCGAGGCATGCGTGGATTGAAGATGAAAGGGAGATTCTTCGAGCATAAGTGAGAGAAAAGGAAGCCCGAATTCGCCAGATTACTCGTTAGATGGGTATCCTGGAAGCTCCTCCTTCCCCCTTCTTCTTTTTTAAAAAGGAGAAAAAAAAAAATATATTAATTTTTTTTTCAAACCCCCCAAAAAAAAAAAAAAAAAAAAAAACTAACCTATTCTGCTTGAAGTTGGGGTAAGTTGTGATGATTGCTTAAAATGTATTTTGTTAATCATATGTAAGTTCATCAAATTTAAAACTAGTCCCCTAAATATGCAAAACAAAGTTATGCTGAAATTATTATTTTGGAATTTTAAATAATTGTGCCTGAAAGATCAGACTACCTACGTACCCATGTTGGGATCAAGCCAATTCGTTGTTCGTACAGTAATATATTTTAGCAAGAGCTAGAAATTAAACACAAGAAAAGTAAAAAGAAAACGTGCGTGGCGAACTTGTTAGCCACCTCACTAATGATATGAGGGTGAGGGAGTATACCCCTAGTCAGCCCCCCAACCTTAATGCAAAGTACTTTTTAAGCCTGATTTGAACCTGCTTCGCTGATTGGCAGTTTTAATTAAATCTCCCACTTTGTAAGAATTTCTGATTGGCAAGGGCCATGTAGGATTCTTCGCAGAGGGGTTGATGTGAGAAAATATGGCTTTATCTCCCAAACAGAAACCACCACAGCGAGTGTGAGTTTTTCCATAATCGTATAACGAGTTTCTGGACCTGTCAAGCTTTTACTTATATAATAAATAGGCCGCTGCTCTCCTCGATCTTCTTGTATGATTCTAGTGTAAGGTTTAGAAAGAATCGGAGGAGTAGTGAGATATACTTTGAGTTTCTTAAAAGCTTCTTCGCATTTATCACTCCACGCAAACTGTTTGTTTCCTTTAGTTGACAGAAAGGAAAGCACTCGTCGGTTGACCGGGATATGAATCTACTGAGAGCTGCAATCCTTCCAGTCAAGCATTGCACTTCCTTAAAGTTACGCGGCAAAGGCATTGTTAGAAATGCATTAATTTTGTTTGGATTTGCTTCAGTACCTCGTTGCATCACAATATAACCAAGAAAATTTCCTGATGGTACACCGAAAGTGCACTTCGCAGGATTAAGCTTCATGTCAAACTCATTTAACATTTTGAAGCATTGATCAAGGTGTTGAATGTGCTCGGACTCTTTGAGATATTTAACCAACATGTTGTCAATGTAGACTTCCATGGTTTTCCCCACTTTCTTGTCAAAGATCTTGTTGACGAGACGTTGATAAATTGCTCCGGCATTCTTCAATCCAAAGGGCATTACTACGTAGCAATAAATTCCTTTATCCTGATCATCCGGATTCATTCGGATATGGTTATAGCTGCAAAAAGTTTCCATGAAACTTAAAAGTTCATGACCCATAGTTGATTCGACTAGGCAGTCAATATGTGGCAAAAGAAAACAATCATTTGGGAAAGCCTTGTTGATATCAGTGAAATCAACGAAAACCCTCCATTTCTCATTTTTCTTCTTAACTACCATAGGATTGGCGAGCCAATCTCGGTACTTGACTTCACAAATAGAACTGGCTTTGAGAACACTATCCACTTCGTCATCTACTACTTTGGCTCGGTCAGAACCAAGCTTTCTTCTTTTTTTGTATGATCAGCTTGAAGCTTTGATCAACATTTAATTCATGAGAGATAATTGCAGGGTCGATTCCTGGTATGTCCTCGATTGACAAAGCAAAAGAATTTTTATGTTTCGACAGGAACTTGACTAACTCGTCTCGCAGCTTTGAATCAAGTCCCGAACCGATTTTCACTATGTGTTCGGGGTGTTCTGGATCAATTGAAGCATCGATCGAAACCTTGGTATACTGTTTTCCACTGGGAAATGTCGAGTCCTTCGGTACCCTGAAGCTGGTTAATTGCTATTGACTTTTTAGCATGCGGCTTGTCAGGTAGCAAGATCTTGACATCTCTTGATCTTTGTTAACCGTTCCTACTCCGCTAGGAGTCGAGAACTTCACACATTGGTGATAGGTTGAAGGTACGGCTTTCATTTGGTAAATCCAAGTGATGCCCAAAATGACATTGTACGCAGCCGGTCGATCAAAAACTGTGAATTCGATGATTTTTATACTCATTCGGCCAGCACAGGTAGTTTTATCGTGCCAAGTGACATTGATGTTTTGCTTATGAAAGCGATGAGCGATGTGGGTGTTCCAACTATGTTTGCCTTGTTAATCCTCATCCTTTGTAAAGTACTTCAGAAAATGTGATCAACTGAGCTTCCATTGTCAATTAAGACTTTGGAAACTTCATAGTTTGCAATATCAAGAATTATCACCAACGTATCATCACGCGGTTTTGCAAGACTAAGGTAATCAGTGTATTGACATCGACTCCCCTTGGGTCTACTTGATAGTGCGAACCATGTCTGGAAACAGTTTCGAACCTCGATGATTACATATAACCTCCCGTTCAATGGTTTAGTTGGAGTGTTGATATGCTCAAATTAACCCTTCAAGCTACTCTCTCAAATTAAGAGATCATGGTAGTATGTAGCGATTGAATCTACAAGGACTCAATGGTCTCACACTAGATTTGTTCATCTCGAGATTCAGCCAAGCAAATAATGAATTAAATAAAAAGACAATGCAAAATTAATTAAATTCAGGTTTAAATTCAGATGGGGAAAGCATTAGGTTCAGGGAATTTCTCAGGAAATCAAGTAATGATGTTCCATAAATTATAATAGGATCGAATTAATATCAAGTTCTCGAACTCAAACACAATAATTAAATAAACCAGCTCTCGCTGCGAGAATTTACTATGAATAAAAAACTTCAGAAACCAACTCTCTTTGCGAATCTTAAACTCTAAATAAGCATTAAACACAAGTTGATTTGTTCACAAATTATCTAATCCAAATTTCTTTGCAATTATCTAATTTGCTCACTCTAGGTTTTATCTAGTTTCAAACCACACTCTCGTGTCAATTTGACAATCTAATATCGAGTTTCTAGGTGATCAATCTAGAACAAGCTTTAAACATACGCTAGGTGAAAAACTAACAAGTTTGAATCCTATTAAATCAATTAACACATCATTCCATGAAATCCCTTATGAGAATCCCTAAACCTAATTAGAAATCTACTCAGACATGGCAATGGAAAACAAAGACATGAATAATATAGATATCATAAAAGAACAGAGTAATTAATAAGAGGGGTTCGAAATCTTCTCTCCAAAGTACAAGGTAAGATCTGCCCGAAACTCTCAAAGCTTTCTCCTTAAATGTAGAATGAATGATAGATCGATGATACAAAGTCTAAAAACCTAATATAATGTTAATTCACGAACTGGGGCTTTTGTGTAAACAGGGAAAACTTCTGGGCAAAGTTGCAAATCTCCTAAAGTTGTTGTTTTCATGTGAAAAATAGAAATCGGACTGTATTGGTCAATACAGTAAGTTGCATTGGTCAATACACTTTACTCCAAAAATACCAACTTCGATTTCTCAGCTACAGTGCTCCATGAAAGCTCCGAAAACGTCCAAATAATCCCAATTGCATGTAAACCTGTCAAAGACTCGATATTAATTTATTTTGATCAAGGGAGAGGAGTACCATTTATATTCCACAAAAGTTGTATCAGGTCTGGTATGAATGAGATGTCAAGCCCATAGAACAGTGAAATCGCGGATGAGATTGATAGCTCGGGCCATGGAACGAGGATTTCTTTTGGAAGTATGGAAGTCTCAAGTCAACCGGTCAGCCTTTGACTTTTCGATTAGTTTCAGATTCAAAATCAGGGTAGAATCAGTGGTCACTTAAGCTACTGCAACTGTGGTGGTTTCCTCGATCCTCTCATTGTTTCTGGACTAGATTTGACTCAATAAAACAAAAGAAACAAAAGGACTTGACTCTAAGAAAATAAAAGATAATGTCAGCAACTACCTCTCCCAGAATTGAACAACACTGTCCCCAGTGTTATAAAGGTAAGGGTTTGGTGAAAAAGGATGAGAAAAATCGAATGCACTGAGATTAGTGTTGTTCATACCTGTATTGATCAACACACGGAATTGTATTGACTGATACAAAACTTTGATCGCATAAGGCTGGTCTAATGGGGTCATTGTATCCACAGAAATACACTAGACGTGTATCTCGACACAAATGGCTCTCATCATAGGTGTTCTGTTAGATGGTTGCATATCATGTAAGCATAATTCTCAACCTGTTAAGAACACAAAATCCAAAATTTAGAACAAGAACAATACAATATGATCAAGTACTCAATAACCTTAGGTCCAAAGATCAAAAATTGGAGATTACAAGGAGATTACCTCAGATTCGTATTGGTTGAGTTATGGATTGGGATGTGGGTGAAAATCTAAAGAA
Organism: Cardamine occulta; assembly: GCA_028015245.1. Taxonomy (NCBI): domain Eukaryota; kingdom Viridiplantae; phylum Streptophyta; class Magnoliopsida; order Brassicales; family Brassicaceae; genus Cardamine; species Cardamine occulta. The sequence continues at coordinate 16,296,712 of CM051362.1, forward strand.
TTTGGGCTTTTGAATTGCCTAAATTAATGAAGAATCAAGGATTTTTGGGTTTGGGAATGGTGGAGGCGTGGTATGGTCGGAGAGAGATGAAGAAAAAGAAGAAGAAAGGAAAATAAAGGGAAAAAGAACAAGTTTAAAGGAAACTTACCTTTTTTGGTTTGAATTGAGCAATACAAATGTGTCTCGACCAATATAGGGATGGGAACCGATCGATCCCTACTAGATCGACCGATTCCAAAAAAATTTGACTTTTTCGTGCATCCCTCAGATCGATCGATCCAGTATGAGAACGGTCGATCCTGATTTTTTTTTTTTTTTAGAAAATAGAAAAGAATACCAAAATTCATAAGGAAAACTAAAAAACAAAAATTGAACCTGTATTTACAAACTTACCGGTGGGTTGCCTCCCACCAAGCACTTGTTTTTAAAGTCATTAGCTTGACTTGGCCGGAGCTCGGACATCTGGTGGACGGGAAAGTGGCAATGGATGCCTCGCAGAAAATTTTTACCTCATTCATGGTGGAGTATAAGCAGTTGGTGCATGAGAACAACCAAGGAAGTGAGGAAAATCAACATGGTGTGGCATTAGTCTGGGTGGGACACTTTTTGTTCCTGCAAAATAATCAAAAGAAGAAACAAGCGCACAACGACAATCGCGTGGCTTGGTTAACTGTAAAATAGTCTTTGTATCTTTAAAAGTATTATAGATGATATCAGGTGGTTTAGGTCTAGAAAGTGTGTACCTTTACATTTCCCAGGGTGAGTAAAGTTGTGGGATGTGGACCTTTCCGCTTAACAGTAGCTCTCGGACTCGCAGTACTGGCATGGCGTGGTGGATATTGAACCTTCTTGTCGTGTCTGTTGTCAACCAATCCCCTGGTGGTGTGAATCGACACTGAGCCTGTAGCTCGGATATCCACACTTTTCTTGTAATTCAGTTCTGCAATTTTTGTCTCCATCACAAAAACATCTTCCTCTAATAACATGTCAGTAACTGGAACCTTATCATGGACACTAGTTTGAAAGAGATGATCACCACTCGAATCCTTAAGCTTATAAGCTTGCTTATTCACTTGCTCACTCCTTGACATACCCAGCAGTAATGTCTATGGAGGTTTCTACAGAGAAAGCTTGACCATCAATGGTGGATGTTTTTCTCAGCTTGTCCATCTCAAAGTTCATAATCTGATCACCAATATTCAAAGCAATTTTTCCTTCTTTCACATCGACTAGCGCACCAGCTGTGGCTAAGAATGGTCTGCCAAGGATAAGAGGATCTTTAGGCTCAACATTATACTTCAGAACTATGAAATATGTGGGGATTATGAACTCTCCAATTCGAACCGGCACATCCTCAAGAAGATCCTCGGGAATTTTCACACTCCTAGCAGCCAAGATTAGTGATATGCGTGTAGGAGTAAAGTCAGTCATACCGAGTCCTACAGCAACTAAATATGGCATCAAACTGACACTAGAACCCAAATCACACAATGAACCTTTGAACTTTTCCTCGAAGATAAAGCAATCCAACACAAAACTTCCCGGATCTTCTAACTTCTCCGGAATTCGATTTTGAATAACAGCACTACAGACCTCAGATATCATCATAACACTCTCCTCTTGGCTCATGTCTGTTGTTAGCATCCTCTTCAAATATCTCTTCACAATCAGAGTAGTTTTGATTGCATCCATTAAAGGAATCTCCATGGTGAGTTTCTCCAAAATAGCTCTGCACTTCGCTTCATATAGCACTTGTTTTTACTTCCTAGGGTTCCTGGGGAAGGAAATCTTTGGCTTATAGACTCTCTCAGTCAGATTCTGTTGCTCCTCAGATTTTTGATTTGAAGTAGCCTCCACGTCACGACCAATACGGATATCTGTATTGACCAATACAGATTCATTTTTGTCCTTAGCCAAATTTTCGGATTTGTTGGAGTCCTCAGATTTTTCATGCTTATCAACCTCTGATTACTCAACATCTACTGGTTCATCCTCATCAATTAGAACTGGTGAGTCACGACATAACCCAATGGTATTTCCCATGGCATGGATACCGTCTTCAAAATCAGCTTCTATCTCTTCTAAATCTGCGATTTTCTCAGCATTCAAACTCTTTCTCAAAACAGGATTCAACTCCTTACCACTTCTCAGAGTGAGGGCGCTGCACTGATATTTTGGATTTGCATCAGTCCGCCCTGGTAAAGTCCCATCTTGTCTTCTCATGGCTCATTCGGTTTAGGCCACTTAAGTGTCAGGCATTTTAACATGGGTGTTAAGTGCTTCAACTTTGCCATTAAGATCAGTATATAAAGCATCGATCTTGCCATTAAAATCCACAGTGATCTTTTCTTGTCCCTCCAAAACTTGTTTAAGCATAGCTTTGATCTCACTCGTCTCAGTTTTCGCGGAAGGAGCCTGATAGGATGATGATCCATAGGTTCGACCAAAGCTGTTGTTGCTTGTAAAAGGTTTGGAGTGCTGAGGCTTAAACACATACTCAGTCGAGTCCTGATTTCCGCTGAAGTTGTTCCTCTGACCGAAATTGCTGTAGCCAGCTCGGTTCTGGTTATTCCCGTATCTCTGATTCTGAAAACCAGTTCCACCTACATAATTGACATCTTCTTCAACACACTCATCTTCAGGCTCAAATGTCTCAACTTCTGCAGCAAACTGTACCGATTTCTTGTTCACCAAGATGTTGTGAACTGAATCTATCATGTTCTGTAATGCGGAAATATGTTTTCCATCAACACTACCATGTTGTTTCCTCCTCTCAAGATCTGCGTTCTTAGCGCTATTACTTGATGCCAAGTTATCAATAAGTGCTTTTGCTTCTCTTGGAGATCTTGTATTGAAATTTCCATTGCTCGCTGAGTCAAGAGCAACTTGATATCTCCAATCTACACCTCTGAACAAGGTACCAAGCAATTGAACCTTAGAGAAACCGTGGTGAGGACAGTCACATTGGTAGGCTCTGTAACGAACCCAAGCATCCTTGAAAGCTTTTGTTGGTCCTTGGATGAACTGCGAAATTCTGTCTCTCAGCTCATCTGATTTCGCGTCATCGTAAAAGTTATGTAGAAAAGCCTTCTTAACTGATTCCCAGCTTGTAAGAGAGTCGGTTGGCAACTGTTTCAACCAATAAGCCGCCTCTCCCCCAAGTGAGTAAATGAAAAGCTTACAGAACAAGAAGTCATTAGTCACCCCATTAGCCTTGATGCTAGTAACTATATCCTCAAATCTCTCAATATGATCCATAGTATGCTCATGTGATAGCCCGTGAAAAGGATGTTATCCGACCAACTGATAGTAGGACGGTTTCAGCTCGAAGTCATTTCTGTCAAAGGTAGGAAGTCTGATTGCGGACCTGTTCATGTAGAACTCATCTGGCCTGTTGTAATCCGCAAGAATCCGCTATCTAGCAACAAGTGGTGTTACTTCCTCATTCACAATAGCCACAGGCGCTATAGGGTTTCCATTCTCGTCCAGCCGCTGACCCTGAGCACTGCAAACATGACCCTTTTCGTCCCTAAGGACACCAGCTTCGTCTCTCATCAAAATCACAAGATTAACCATCTCAGCAAGTTTTCGTGCCTTTCTGTTTGTTCTCTCAATTCATCCGAACTCTTGATTCGGAAAGCACAAAAGCTCAGCGTTCTTGTTGCTCCTAGTACTGCGATTAGACATGCACCTGTAACACTAAAAACAAAGAAAAAGAACAAGTAAAATTGAAAAATAAAAACTTAGACTAAACTCCAAACCTAAATCTATTGGAAACTCAAAAGAGTCTCCGGCAACAGTGCCAAAATTTGATATGCTCAAATTAATCCTTCAAGCTACTCTCACAAATTAAGAGATCACGGTAGTATGTAGGGATCGAATCCACAAGAACTCAATGGTCTCACAATAGATTTGTTCGTCTCAAGATTCAGCTAAGCAAATAATGAATTAAATAAAAAGACAATGCAAAATTAATTAAATTCGGGTTTAAATTCAGATTGGGAAAGCATTAGGTTCAGGGAATTTCTCAGGAAATCATGTAATGATGTTCAATAAATTATAATAGGATCGAATTAATATCAAGTTCTAGAACTCAAACACAATAATTAAATAAATCAGCTCTCGCTGCGAGAATTTACTATGAATAAAACTTAAGAAACCAAATCTCTTTGCGAATCTTAAAGTCTAAACAAGCATTAAACACAAGTTGATTTGTTCACAAATTATCTAATCCAAATCTCTTTGCAATTATCTAATTTGCTCACTCTAGGTTTTATCTAGTTTCAAACCACACTCTCGTGTCGATTTGATAACCTAATATCGAGTTTCTAGGTGATCAAGCTTTAAACATACCCTATGTGAAGAACTAACAAGTTTGAATCCTATTAAATCAATTAACACATCATTCCATCAAATTCCTTATGAGAATCCCTAACCCTAATTAGAAATCTACTCAGACATGGCAATGGAAAACAGAGACATAAATAATATAGATATCATAAAATAACAGAGTAATTAATTAGAGAGGTTCGAAATCTTCTCTCCAATGTACAAGGTAAGATCAGCCCCAAACTCTCAAAATATTCCCCTTAAGCGTAGAATGAATGATAGATCGATGATACAATGTCTAAAAACCTAATATAATGTTAATACACGAACTAAGGCTTTTGTGTAAACATGGGAAACTTCTGGGCAAAGTTGCATATCTCATTAAGTTGTTATCTTCATGTGAAAAATAGAAATCAGACTGTATTGGTCAATACAGTAAGTTGTATTGGTCAATACACTTTACTCTAAAAACACCAACTTCGACTTCTCAGCTACAATGATCCATGAAAGCTCCCAAAACGTCCAAATACTCCCAATTTCATGTAAACCTATCAAAGACTCGATAGAGACTCAAAATAGACAGAAAGAACTCAATTATATACATATATCATGGTCTAAAAACCCATAAAAACCATGATATATCAAGTGTGCTCAAATGTTTTTGGGTTCTTTTCTAGTGTGATATGATCCTAGAGGAGGATCATGTCCCTGAATGCTGTCCAAATACTAGGTGAAGTCCTTGAAGCGATGAATCCACGGATGCACCGGTTTGGTAGATGATCGGCGAGTGAGAAGTTGGATAGAACGATCAAGATGAATGAATAAGTCACAAAAAAATGGATTGATTGAAACTTCTAAGAGGTGCAGAATCACTCTTAGACTATCAAGGTTACTCGTAATGCAAGGAGATTTTTCGAGTACATTAATCGAGCTTTGATCAAACAGTTTCCAAAAGTGATTGAGAATAAGAAAAGGTTTGATAGATTGAAAGGAACGAAAAATACAAGTACTTATAGAGTTTAGGATACTTAGAACTAGAAAGCATAGAAAATAGATAATACTTAATGAGTCAAAGCTTGACCATTAAGTGTACAAAGACTAAGACAAGTAGACTCTTCAACTTCATATTGGCGAGATTCTTGAGAGATTGGAGTGGGCTTTGATTTCATCAAAAGGCTAATGGTGTAGAGTGTGTGGGCTGGCCTCATTAAAAACCTCTCTTGGAAAACCCATAGGGACAAAACCAAGAGGAGGGAAAAAGAGTACAAGTCCACACACCTCTCTTGATGAATGCTCAAGTGGCTTGAATCACAACCAAGGTGGCTGGATTAGTACACTCAAGTCGGCCCTGAATATAGTGTAAGAGAGTGTGGAATGCTTGATGGAATCTTGCTTGCTTGGATCGAGTCATCGGGCCAAGGGGCACATGTAGGTCTTTGTCGTTTGCTTCCTCGGGTTCATGTTTCTCTGTAGCTCCCTCTTTAGCTTCCTTAAGCTCTGGTTCAAGCTGCTGCTCCATCTCCTTAGCTTCTTCAAATATGTTGCTGGTCATGATCTCATCATCCTCTCCCATTTGAGAAGGATTTGACCTCAAATCCGTTTCTTCTGCGCAAAAAGGAACTAGATCAGTTATGTTGAAGCTTGAGCTTACGTTGTACTTACCTTGGAGGTCCAGCTGGTAGGCATTATTGTTAAGTTTCTTGATGACTTTGAAAGGACCATCGATTCGGGGTATGAGCTTGGACTTTCTTTCGTTGGGAAATCTTTCCTTTCTCAAATGTATCCAAACCAAGTCGCCTTCTTCGAAAATCTTTTCTTTTCGGCCTTTGTTAGCGTGTTTAGCATAGAGCTTGGTCTTGCTCTCCAAGTTGATCCGAGCTTTCTCATGAATCTGCTTGACAAGTTCAGCTTTCTTTTTTCCATCTAAGCTAGCTCTTTCACTCATGGGTAAAGGCATTAGATCCAAAGGTGATATAGGATTAAACCCATAGACAATTTCAAATGGAGAATACTTAGATGCAGAATGTCTAGCATGGTTATAAGCAAACTCTACATGAGGTAAACATTCTTCCCAAGTCTTTAGATTCTTTTTAATCAATGCACGCAACAAAGTAGATAACGTCCTATTAACTACCTCGGTTTGACCATCGGATTGTGGGTGACAAGTTGTAGAGAAACAAAGCTTAGTTCCTAACTTAGACCAAAGCGTTTTCCAGAAATAGCTAAGGAACTTAATGTCTTTATCCGATACAATGGTCCTAGGCATACCATGTAGTCTAACAATTTCCCTAAAGAACAATCCGGCTACATTCATGGCATCATCAGTTTTATGACAAGGGATAAAGTGGGCCATTTTGGAGAATCTATCTACCACAACAAACACATAATCTTTTCCGGTCTTAGTCCTAGGCAATCCAACAATAAAATCCATAGAAATGTCATACCATGGATGCAAAGGAATGGGTAAAGGAGTATACAAACCGTGAGATTGGATTTTGGACTTAGCTCGTTTGCAAGTTATGCATCTTTCACAAGCTTTCTCTACATTGCTTCGCATGTGCGGCCAAAAGAAATGTTCTTGCATCACACTCAATGTCTTAGCTACGCCAAAATGTCCCATGAGACCACCTGCGTGAGCTTCTTTGACAAATAAATCTCTTAAAGAAGAGTTAGGCACACACAATCTATTTTCATAGAAGAGAAAACCATCACATCAAAAATATTTGCCGCTACCAAACTTCTCACATGAAGCATATATGTCTTTAAAATCAGGATCAGTAGCATATAAAGTCTTGATATTCTTGAATCCAAGTAGCTTAACTTCTAGAGAATTCAAGAGAACATACCTTCGAGAAAGAGCATCGGCTACTACATTCTCCTTACCTTTCTTGTATTTGATCACATAAGGGAAGGTTTCGATGAATTCAATCCACCTTGCGTGTCTTTTGTTCAGCTTTTGTTGTCCTTTGAGATGCTTGAGAGATTCATGGTCCGTGTGGATAACAAACTCCTTGGGCCAAAGATAATGTTGCCATGTTTGTAAGGCTCGAACAAGCGCATAGAGTTCTTTATCGTAACTGGGGTAGTTAAGTGTGGCTCCTCCAAGTTTTTCACTAAAGTAGGCTATGGGCTTCATTTCCTGCATAAGAACAGCGCCAATACCAATTCCTGAGGCATCACATTCAATTTCAAAAGTTTTATCAAAGTTAGGGAGAGATAGAACAGGAGATGATATGATCCTGGAAAGAATCAAATATAATCAAGATCATACATTTTTCAAACATTGGAGAAGTCACAAGATCAAGAGCTAAACATTGATTCGGACCGATCGATCCGAGTGCTAGGCGAGAAAACCCATGTGTATTGTTCAGTGAAAGGACGTCCAAGCTCAAATGCTCCAGCCCAAAGACCACTTGGAATATATTCTCACCTCATCTAGAGCACACCTCGAAGTTGAAGCGGTCCAATCCGAGTTCAGGTGAAGAAGTTATTCAACTTCCAAGTCAAGAGATTCCCAGCTTACGCGATTCAGACATGCGTGCGTTGAATAATTATTTCCGAGCAAACCAGAAGGAGTTAAGCTACGAACTAAATTTTCCTGGAATCTTGATCAATTCCAGAATCACGTCGAATTGGATTTCCATCAAAATAAGTTCAGACTTGGGAGATATGAATTTTACAATTCCATGGATCTGCTTCAGGCCCTATTGCGCGACTGAGCCAAAGATCATGATGCACAGCCCAACTCAGGTACGATCTCGACGTAAAACTAATTGGATAATCTTACTGGATCTCTTAGCTTTCCAAGAAGCCCAAAAACAGAAGCAATGGATATCGGACCACAAAGTTACAGCCCATTTACCAAAACGGGTCAATCTGGTTCTAAGCATGAAGAGTTCAAGGCCTAATTGGTTTGCAAGCTTCTAGGCTTATGTTTGGCATCTAGGAGGTATTTCTACAAAGTCCAACAAGCCCAATAAGCCCCAGAAAAGGATATCTCGGCCAAAGAAGCATGGAGGAGTCCAAGGATCATTTCAAGATGCATGCATGAGGAGTCCAAGGGTTGAATTCACATTCAACTCACTATCTTTATTTCTTTTCTTTTATTTCTCTTTATTTCAAGACAATAATGACTTAGCTTAGTTTCTAAGTTTTCTTTTCTTTATATTCATGTAAACTCATATGAATAAAATATCCAACTTTTTATTTTCAAACCTTGAGAGTGATTCTCTTTAGTTCTTTTTAGAACTTTTCGATTGTTTGGTGTGTAATATCCAACAATCAATTCGTCTCTGTGTGTCATATCCGAGGAATCAAACCTTGTCTTGTCTAGGTGTGTCATATCCTAGGAGGCATTGAGGTATATCAGGAGCTATTCCGCATCTCCTGTGCGACCATTCGATCCACCACTTCGAGTCCCTCGAAGATTATCCATCGTTTCATCGTTCTACCATTCCGAAAGTGCCGATTCTTGGGAAGGATCATATCAAGTGGTATCAGAGCACACTTCCGGTATTGGTATTTTTGTTCTATACATCTTCTCATCTTTCTCACCTTTTCATTTCATTTCTTTCATCTTCTACCCTTCCATCTTCTTAAAAAAAAAAAAAAAAAAAACAATCGAAAAAAAAAAAAAAAAAATTATTTCAATCATGTCTAAATTTGGTTTGTTGAGAAGTATAGACCCAGTTGTCAATAAGAGTTGGGGTAGAAGGCAAGAGGAGACGCAAGGAAGGCAACCACAAATTTTCTCTAATTTTTCAAGGAAATGTTTTGAGCCTAGTCCTTATCATCGAGAGGTACACCAAAAACTCCGTAGATTGTCTCAAGGAAATCAAAGTGTGGAGGAATATTTTCAAGAGTTAGAGACTCTTATGATCAGGGCAAACATTGTAGAAGATCAAAAAGTTACAATGGCGAGGTTTCTTAATGGCTTGAATCGAAAAATTCAATTACGAGTGGAAGTGCAACATTTTGTGGAGTTGGAAGATATGTTGCATCAGGCTATTCTAGTTGAGAAGAGGCTTATTAAGAGGAGATTTTCACCAACTGAATTTAGGAAAGAGCCATACATCAGTCCTTATGATTATGGATCTTCTCTTAATTCTAAAGTGGCTGTCAAAGATAACGCAAGCAACAAGAAGATAGATTCAAAGGCTACAACACCACCTACAACTTTTGTCGAAAAAGAATTTGGTTTTTTTCAGGAAGATTCTCTTGATTTAGAGGAAGCTGGTCAGAATGTACAAGGAGAAGAAGTCATTGAAAAATCTGATCATAAAAACGTGTTGGCAATTCAAGAGGATTTGCATACAATTCTCATGGCGGAAAAGGAGGAGTCAATGGACAACTTGGATTCGTTTGAAAAGTGTGATGAATCATTTGCACAACCAAGGAGGTATAGCTTGTCTTCTACACTTGATCCTCATATTTTGGATTTTGAGTTGCTGGAAGAAGTTGATGGAGATAAGATGCTATTGCCGGTTCAATATGAATGTGAGATTCAAGAAGTCGAACATGTTGATTTTGTTTTTTGCGATGCAGCGTTTTGCACAACCGAGAGCAAAGCTATGATATTTGATTTTATGATTCAAGGCAATGGTGAGCAAACTCAAGGTTTTGATCTACTTGTCAATAAGGGAGATTTTCTTGATTTTAGCCGCAACAAGAGTTCTAAAATAAGAGTGGCGCAGCGGAAGCATGGAAGTTTCGAGCTGGTCTTGGAAAATGGAGTTTCAAAACTGTTTCCTTTTTATCATTATATGATTCTTAAGGGTCTTAACTTGCGGAATTTCAGGAAGAATCATCTACACTCACCGAGGAAAGGTATTGGAGTAGAGGTTAGACGCCATGGTCCTATAGTGGACAAAGTGAAAGATGGTCGAAAAGCTATAGAGCTTGGAATTATAGATGATTATGGAGTAATGTCTGAGCCGAGGATGCACAAGGCAAGGCGTGCTATACAAGTTTTGATATCTAGCGGAGTGATTAAGCTACCAAAGCTTAGGTGTCTTAAACTCATGAAATGTTTGAGCCATCCATTTGATCCCGGAATCAAGATTTGAGGACAAATCTTTTTCAAGAGGAGGGGATTGATATGATCCTGGAAAGAATCAAATATAATCAAGATCATACATTTTTCAAACATTGGAGAAGTCACAAGATCAAGAGCTAAACATTGATTCGGACCGATCGATCCGAGTGCTAGGCGAGAAAACCCATGTGTATTGTTCAGTGAAAGGACGTCCAAGCTCAAATGCTCCAGCCCAAAGACCACTTGGAATATATTCTCACCTCATCTAGAGCACACCTCGAAGTTGAAGCGGTCCAATCCGAGTTCAGGTGAAGAAGTTATTCAACTTCCAAGTCAAGAGATTCCCAGCTTACGCGATTCAGACATGCGTGCGTTGAATAATTATTTCCGAGCAAACCAGAAGGAGTTAAGCTACGAACTAAATTTTCCTGGAATCTTGATCAATTCCAGAATCACGTCGAATTGGATTTCCATCAAAATAAGTTCAGACTTGGGAGATATGAATTTTACAATTCCATGGATCTGCTTCAGGCCCTATTGCGCGACTGAGCCAAAGATCATGATGCACAGCCCAACTCAGGTACGATCTCGACGTAAAACTAATTGGATAATCTTACTGGATCTCTTAGCTTTCCAAGAAGCCCAAAAACAGAAGCAATGGATATCGGACCACAAAGTTACAGCCCATTTACCAAAACGGGTCAATCTGGTTCTAAGCATGAAGAGTTCAAGGCCTAATTGGTTTGCAAGCTTCTAGGCTTATGTTTGGCATCTAGGAGGTATTTCTACAAAGTCCAACAAGCCCAATAAGCCCCAGAAAAAGGATATCTCGGCCAAAGAAGCATGGAGGAGTCCAAGGATCATTTCAAGATGCATGCATGAGGAGTCCAAGGGTTGAATTCACATTCAACTCACTATCTTTATTTCTTTTCTTTTATTTCTCTTTATTTCAAGACAATAATGACTTAGCTTAGTTTCTAAGTTTTCTTTTCTTTATATTCATGTAAACTCATATGAATAAAATATCCAACTTTTTATTTTCAAACCTTGAGAGTGATTCTCTTTAGTTCTTTTAGAACTTTTCGATTGTTTGGTGTGTAATATCCAACAATCAAATCGATTCGTCTCGGTGTGTCATATCCGAGGAATCAAACCTTGTCTTGTCTAGGTGTGTCATATCCTAGGAGGCATTGAGGTATATCAGGAGCTATTCCGCATCTCCTGTGCGACCATTCGATCCACCACTTCGAGTCCCTCGAAGATTATCCATCGTTTCATCGTTCTACCATTCCGAAAGTGCCGATTCTTGGGAAGGATCATATCAGGAGAGTGTGTGAGCTTGTCTTTCAACGCTTGGAAAGCGTCTTCTTGAGCTTGCTCCCACGTAAATCCAAAATTTTTCTTGATAACTTCAGTGAGTGGAGCTGCTAGAGTGCTAAAGTCTTTGACAAATCTCCGATAAAAACCGGCAAGGCCACAGAAGCTTCTCACTTCGCCAACATTTCTAGGACTCGGCCATTCTTTGATTGCTTGGATCTTTTCCTCATCAACCTTAATGCCATCTGTACTCACAACGAAACCTAAGAAGACAAGGTTATCCGTTCCAAAGGTACATTTCTTAAGATTAGCATACAAGGTTTCCTTCCTAAGTACTTCCAAAACCTTTCTAAGATGCTCCACATTATCGTCCAAGCTACGGCTATAAATTAGGATGTCATCGAAATATCCAACCACAAAATGACCTATGAATGCTCTAAGAATATGATTCATTAGTCTCATGAAAGTACTAGGTGCATTTGTTAATCCAAAAGGCATGACTAACCATTCATATAGACCATGCTTAGTTTTAAATGCGGTTTTCCATTCATCCCCTTCTTTCATTCTAATTTGATGGTATCCACTTTTAAGATCTACCTTAGAAAAGATGCTAGAACCATGCAATTCATCAAGCATATCATCTAATCTAGGTATAGGATGTCGATACTTTACAGTGATATTGTTGATCGCACGGTAATCGACACACATCCTCCAGCTTCCATCTTTCTTTGGGACAAGCAAAACGGGCACGGCACATGGGCTCATACTCTCTTGGATATGTCCTTTCTCCATGAGCTCGGTGACTTGTTGTTGAAGTTCCTTAGTTTCTAGAGGGTTGATTTTGTAGGCTGGTTTGTTGGGAAGAGACGCTCCGGGTATGAAATCGATTTGGTGTTCAATGTCACGGATTGGCGGCAAACCTTGTGGAGGTTCTTCCGGGAAAACATCTTGGAACTCCTGTAAAAGAAACTGAATTTTGCTAGGAATTTCCTGCGTAGTCTGGTTAATTTTAAGACATTCTTTAAACAAAAAAGTAGGGATGGCAAATAACTCCCTTGTTGAGGCTTGATCATAAGATTGGCCGGTTGTTTGAGCTTGGATTCGGAGGTGGTCTTGTTTTTCTTCAACGCGATCTGGTCTAGATGAACCTCTTGTGGTGTTAATGGTACGAGAATGTTCCTCTTGCCCTTGAACTCAAAGGTATACCTGTTAGTGAACCCATCATGCATTACTTTACGATCAGACTGCCAAGGTCTTCCAAGAAGTATATGCCCAGCGTCCATTGGTAAGATATCACATAAGACCTCATCTTCATATTTTCCTATCGACAAGGGAACTAAGACCTGGTTCTTAACTTCCAACTCTCCCTCATCATTAAGCCATTGCAATGTGTAAGGCTTAGCTCTCTTAGTGACCGCTAGACCAAGTTTTTCAACCATGGTCTCACTCGCAACATTAGTGCAACTTCCCCCATCGATCACTAAGCTGCAAACTTTTTCTTTTACTAGACAACGAGTATGGAATAGATTCTCCCGTTGCTCATTTTTCTCAAAATTAGTATGCAGATTCAAAGTTCTCCTTGTGACTAAGAGTTGTCCTACCATTGGCATTGCAACATGCTCTTCTATAGACTCAGCTTCTGAATGTTCTTCTTCCGATTCTAGCTCTCCATTGGCTCGAATGACTATGGTTCTCTTATTGGAGCAGGCGTTCGAATAGTGACCAAAACCCTTACACTTGAAGCATTATATTTCCCTGGTCTTGGTACTTGAACCCTTATCAATGCCCTTAAAACGTAGCTCTTCTGTCCTAGGTTTAGAAAGTGGCTGGTGGTCCTTGATAGGTTTGTCATCTCGGGTTTGGTTGAATCTGGTGGAAACATAACCGGGTTTAGGGTTCCTTCTCTTAAGCTGTTTCTCAAACATGTTAGCTTTATGAAGAAGCTCTTCCATTTCCACATAATGATGTACTTCAAGCCGTTCCATAATATCCCTATTAAGACCGCCCATAAATCTGGCCATAGTAGCTTCACCATCTTCTCGAATATCGGCTCTAAGCAACAAAGTTTCCATCTCCTTATAGTATTCTTCCATGGACTTACTTCCTTGAGATAGATTCCTCAGCCTTAGATGCAACTCTCTATGATAATGACTAGGTATAAACCTCTTCCTCATAATAATCTTTACTTGATTCCAAGTCTCAATAGGAAGATCTCCAACCCTTCTCCTAGAAGTTACCAACTGATCCCACCAACTTAGTGCATAATCCTTGAATGCGGTTAGAGCCATCCGAACCTTATGGTCTAAGTGATTCCTGAGAGCGACTCCTAGATGGTAGTGATGGTGGCAGGATCATTGTTGACACCGGTTTGGTCTCTACTATTACCACCAGCCATGATGAATTTGATAAGGAGAACTGTTCTGAAATGGTAGATTTGTAGCTTGAATGTCCGATTCTCCCCCAAGACAACGCCAAAATGTGGATGATGGATTCCACACCCAATAATATATTGAATTATTATTAAAGTAAATAGAATTTGTTTGTGAAAATGAACTGAAATAGAAAATAGATTTGCTAAAGGAAAAAGTGTAAAATTTTATATATTGATCTCGAGTAACAAAAAGGTTGACCCCCATACATGATCATGGGGGTCTATATTTATACACGAATTAAGGATTAAATGCTAAGAATAAATACTAATAAATTCTATAATTCTCCTTTCATCCGCCGGTTTTTATTTGGTCTTTAATGTTGTAACGTCTTGTACTTGAATTAATTCCTCCTTTAGGTCATCTCACTTTACGGAAAATCCTTGCTTTGCTTGCTCCTTCCTTCTGTGAGGCTTCACTAATGGTTGGATCCCAGTTCGCTCCATCAAACCCTCGTACGGTTCGCCCATCGTTTCTCGCTCCGAACTGACCCAGCCTTTACTTTGACCTTCTGAAGTGGTTGTCGCGTGTCATGATTGGAGAGAGTGGATCCTTGGTGCGGATCCGGTATCAACGTTGGTCTGGTCTTGAATTCATTGTCTGGGGATTAGCCTATTGGTTGAATTAGTTAGATACCCATGCTGATTTGGATCAATCATTGATCAACTATCCCATGCATGAGATCCCTTCTTCGTCTTAATTTCTTAATTTGCTAGTATTGCTTTGTTTTACTTTTGTACATTTGATTAGTTTCACTCGATCACATACACTCTATCCTTCAGGTCGAGGGCTCTTTGTGTTTTTATCATTTTGTTAGCTCGATCATATACACTCGACCTGAAGGGTCGAGTGCACTCTTTTACTCTGTTTTCCAGTTTAGCTTGATCACCCCTAGTCGAGTTGACAACTCGAGCTGGTCTTTAGTTTACTTTTCTTGCATTTATTTGCATTCACTTAGGTTGTTAGAATTCCCTTTTCATAGTTGGCTTGACTTTAGTTTACTTGATCACATTCTGATTGCATAGCACATACACCTGATTGGATTGACACTTCTTCCACCATACTACTTTGATTGTAAACACTGGTATTTTTGCTTATGTGAAAATACTTGTTTCACAAGACTATGAGGGTCTATATTTATACATAATTCAAGGAATAAATGATACGAATAAAATCTAATTAATTCTATGATTCTTCTTAATTTTGTCTGTTTTGATTTGCTCTTAAATGTTGTAACGTCTTGACTTTTGAATGATTTTCCTCTTTGCCTCGCAGATTCGCTTTGCGGGCACTCTTTGCTTCACTTGTTCCTTTGCTCCGCGAGACTATACTTCTTACCAGACCTCCAGTTCTCTCTATCGAGATCTCTTGCGGTTCGCCCACCTTGCTTACTTTGCATTGGATCAATCCTTTCTTTGACTAGGTGAGATGAATGACACGTGTCATAATTAGAGAGAGAAGATCCTCGGTTCGCGATCCGGTATCAACAGAGAGTGTGTTGATTTCAATGATATCAACAATACTTGCCTAGAGGATAGCTTTCCTTTACCCCACATTGACCGCTTGGTTGAATCAACTGTTGGGCATGAACTTTTCAGTTTCATGGATGCATGTTTTGGGTATAATCAAATAATGATGCAACCAGACGATCTAGAGAAGACTTAGTTCATCACAGATAAGGGAATTGATTGCTATATTGTGATGTTTTTTGGATTGAAGAATGTCGGAGCAACCTATCAACGTTTTTGTCAAAAAGATGTTCGATTTACAACTCAGGCAAACCATGGAAGTTTATATCGACGATATGTTGGTAAAATCACTTAAAGAGACCAAACACATTCAACATCTCGAACAATGTTTCAAGATATTAACTGAGTTCAAGATGAAACTTAACCTTGTGAAGTTCACCTTTGGAGTACTATCTGGCAAGTTCCTTGGCTACATAGTGACACAGCAAGTTAATGAATTTTTGCATTTTTCACAATGCTGTCACCTCGGAATTATAAAGAAGTTCAGCGATTGACAGGAAGAATTGCAGCTCTGAATCGGTTTATCTCGCGATCATCAGATAAATGTCTTCTTTTTTATCAGTTGCTCAAAGGAAATAAACAGTTCACATGGACTAGCGAATGTGAGGAGGCTTTCAAACAACTCAAGGTCTATCTGACCACTCCTCTAATTATTCCTAAACCAGAGATAGATGAGAGGTTGTACTTTTACATTTCCATTTTCGAACACGCGGTCAATGGCGTAATTGTACATGAAGATCGGGGAGAGATACGACCTATTTACTACATAAGTAAGAGCTCGTAACAAGTCCAGAAACTCAATATACGATGATGGAGAAACTGGCGCTTGCTATAGTAGTATCGGCTCGGATGCTACAACCATATTTCCAGTCTCATCCAATAGAAGTTCTCACTTCAGTCCCCTTGTAAACCATTTTGTATGGTCCAAATCAATCAGGGAGACTAGCAAAGTGGGCTATCGAGCTCAGCGAGTATGACATTGAGTATAAAAGTCGTGTAAGTGCGAAAGCTCAAGTATTGGCCAATTTTCTCACCGAGCTCCCAGCTTGCGAAGGTACTCTAAAAGATCACAACAAAACTTGGAGGCTCTTTGTAGATGGATCCTTGTCAAAACAAGAATGCGGAGTTGGAATCAGACATGAAACTCCAACAACATAAATTATCAAGCAATCATTCTGATTATTATTTCCTACATCAAACAACGAAGCAGAGATGAAGCACTCATTGGTGGGCTTCGCCTCGCTAAGGGTATTGAAGCACAGGAAGTAATCGCATATTGTGATTCTCAGTTTGTAATGAACCATTTCAATGAAGATTTCGAAACAAGTATGGAAGCATATCTTAAAATCATTTTGAATCTGGCTAGGAAATTTAAATCGATTTGTAGTCCCCAAAGTGATAACGGTTTGACAGAAATTATAGTTCAGAGGTCCAGAGTTTGGAGTTTAGAACGAAGTTTAAAGCCAAAAGCTCTTAATACCATTCGCGATGATGATTAGGGGCCTGACTGGTGGGCTATCATCTAAACTCATTTTTTGGATTGAAGTGTCTATGTAATTCAGAAATCATCAGCGCAAAGCATGACGCACGAAGAATGCTTATAGCCAGCATACTTAACAAAGATGAAGTCAAGTCGTTATTTGAGTCGGTCCGCACCAACATCAGTGGATCGCAAACCAAGAAGAAATTTTAGTTCACTAGTCATTAAAGTTTTTTAAAGAAAATTTGTTGTTTTATGAACTACGGTTTGGCTTGATCCCAAATGGGGTACGTAGTCAACTCGGTTACTCAGGCGCAGCTATCACAATTCAAAATATTTATGTTTCGACATGTATTGAAAGAGTTCACATCTCAAGCATACAAATAACTAAAGATATAAAATAAGCTCACGGGGTAGCAGACTATGTATCACCGCGGTACAATTTATCCTCGTCTCCTGCCTGGTCAATAATTCTCCTAATACACAGTGGGATGTTATGACCAAAGCCTTTGGAATCAAGGGCAATCCATTCATGAGGAGGGGCCTCAAGCATAAAGATTTCTTGCGAGATCTATAGAATTTTTTTTTCCAGTTCGCATGTCCTAGATCGAAGAACCTTTTTCATGTTTAAGCACAACATGCTTTACAACGAGCTGAAAGAAAAACCACTTTTCTCAGTATCAATAGGGAAAACGTACAAAACGTTTTGTAAAAACGGATGAGATACCTTCTCTATGAACTTTATGGCAACATCTTGATCCTGTGACGGCAGTTGCTTAATTAGCCCACAAGGAATCATCACTGATGAAACCTGACTAAGAGATTGAAGACCAGGGTGAACCTCTATATTGAGAGTCTGATTTGGATTTGGATGAGAGCATATGGCCATATTCGCCGGCAAATCCGATGACGGATTACTACCATGACGAGAATTTGATACAATTATGGGATAAGTCTGAGATACCAATATCTATTGACCTAATCTTATATAGCAAACATGAAGACGTAAAGAAGGAAGGGATTTTGACAGTAATAATTCAAGTAAGGATTAATTATCCCTCCGCTTTAAAATCTTAATTGATTTATCAAGTTTCGAGATTAGCGAGAGTCAGTTCCCAATCGCATTAATAACGCAGCATTTGATAGAAATTTTTCATAAAGCAATATAAAAAAGCATTATTAAAAGAGTTCATAATTAGATGGGCCAAGGAAGCCCACTAAGGCAAAAAATACAACATTCAAATTTTGAGCTCGGGAATAGTCTTTGTCATCGCCACATCAGGGGTAGATTCTTCCTTCACTTTGTCATCGGGAGCTTTGGCACACAGCACGGCACGCAGCAGTTCTTTTTCTTCAGCCTTTTGATGTTTCTGCAGTGATGTCTCGAGTTTTAACCAGAATAAACCAAACCGCAAGTGCACAGTAAAATGTGCGGTAGTATATAACAGGATCGACTCCACAGATACTACAGTGCACTTTAGACTTATGATGCTTAAATAGAGGTAGGATAAAATATGGTGGGGGTTTTGTTGTCACAAGAAAACCGATTAAAAGCAGCAATTAAGTGCGACGTAAACAATTAAAAGAAAAAGTTGGGATTAGGGAAGTCGCGGGGATTCAATGATTGATAGGCAAAAAATACAACATTCAAATTTTGAGCTTGGGAACCATCTCCGTCATCGCCACATCAGGGGTAGATTCTTCCTTCACTTTGTCATTGGGAGCTTTGGCACACAGCACGGCAAGCAGCAGTTCTTTTTCTTCAGCCTTTTGATGTTTCTACAGTGATGTCTCGACTTTTAACCCGAATAAACCAAACCGCAAGTGCACAGTAAAATGTGCGGTAGTATATAACAAGATCGACTCCACAGATACTACAGTGCACTTTAGACTTATGATGCTTAAACAGAGGTAGGATAAAATATGGTGGGGGGTTTTGTTGTCACAAGAAAACCGATTAAAAGCAGCAATTAAGTGCGATGTAAACAATTAAAAGAAAAAGTTGGGATTAGGGAAGTCGCGGGGATTCAATGATTGATAGGACATCTAAGCAGACCAAGGTCTAATAAAATATGGTTCTAGAACTCAAACACTATTGACAAGCTAACTCATTGATGTTGGACTGCAGCCGCATCTCTATCTTCAAAGACTCGAAGTGACCCGATATTTCCTCAAGCATACTATGGCATCGATCTTTTATGTTGCCCCATTCCAAACCAGCCGGGGGCTTCAAGTTGCGCTCCTAAAGTTCCATAAATGCTTCGTGTTTTAGCTTAAGCTCTTTATAATCCTTTGAAATAAGAGCCGTTTGCTTCCGAAGCAAAGATGATATAACTTGTAAAGCATTTTGCTCATGGACAAGTTCAGCCATTTTCTCTTGGGACAGTTTAAGAGCTTCGCATGCACTATCACGTTCTCTTTCCAACCAATCAGCATTTTCGATCTTAAGAGTGTCCTTTTCAATCCTTGATTGAAGGTCAGAAATCAGCTTTTTAGCCGCAACAAGGTCTTCCACAGGAACGGTTCGCCTGAGGATCGACTCATAAAAATAAACTTTCTCATTTTGTCCGGTAGCAAGTTATAATTTGGACAAGGAGAATGATGAATAAAACAACATACAGCAAATTATCAAGTAACAAGAAACATCAAATACCTGGGCCATCTTAACTGAATTTTGAACATAGAGGTTGAGGGCATATCGGTTCCATTGATAAAAGGAGAGAAGTGGTTGCGAAGTCTGAGATTTAAACATTCTAAAAGTCTCTGCAATTTCCATCCTTTCCTCAGGGATACCAGCATGTGAAGCAGGAGGATCAGTGCGAGGCTGTTTGGCTCTATCCCGAGTATTTGAACTGCGTTGGTTATCCCTAGGTAGATTTTCTTTGATGTTGTTCTGAACCGAAGTGCAAGGAGAAGGCGGAGGCATGGCCGAAGATCCCTCTCCTTTCTCGATCATTTGAGATCTTGACTTGGCCTCTTGAGGGTTGGGATCAGGAATTGCTGGGTTTCTCTTGCATTGTAAATTGGCGCTCGGGTCATCGATGTCCTTGTTATCAAGAGCTTCGGTTAGGTGGGCTGAACGAGAATTTGAACCAGAATTCGATCTAGATCCCATGGGACAAATGGTGAGCTCAGGGACCAAGCTTGTTATACGGTTTGGGCTATCATTTGCAGCACAATACTTGTCTTGGTGCTGTTTCCCAACACCATCGATTTTCTTCTTTAGAGACATATATGCGACAGCCCTTCTATTCTCAGCAGGCACCTTCTCAAAACAAGTAAAACCACGAGTATCAACTTCATTCAGGTTTGGTTTGAGAGATTGGAGTACACCGCTTTGGAAAAGCTCTCCCGCCCTTTGAATTTGAAAGAAGGTAAAAGAATCCCAGACAGCCTCTTTCGTAGTTACGAGCCTCATAAAATGTAGAAAACCCTCCCCAGGAGTAGGTCGGGTTTGAGGAGCTGCGAACAAAGCAATCATTAGTAATAGCAATGAGGATCATCACGAGATAAAAACCTAAGAAATAAGCGAGTAATCTACCAAGTGCATTTGCCCAATTATGATGCAATATATTGGCAAGTTTGCAAACAGAGGAGGTATCACTCTTAACAAAAAACCAATACGTCCTCCAGTTATCATCTCTGCCCGGAAGACCAAAGATTAGAGCTCTGTCAGCATGAGGATAGATGGTGTAAGTCCCTTCTTTCTTCGTCGCAATATGAACACTAAAGAGTTCAAGAAAGTCGCTAGAACTCAGTGAGAATCTGGTCTCCGTGGCGATAGTAAGCAAGCATAAGATATAGCAAAGCATGTTCGGCATCATCTGTGGAATCGCCATTCCTAGGTGATAGAGATATAAAAGAAGAGCCTCAGGAAAGGGGGAAATAGGCCACAGCCATAAAAATAAACTTTAAAGACACATATAACCAAGATGGACTGATTATGGAGATTCGCAGGGGCCATCAGGATAAATTTGACCTCCTGCAGAATGTTACAATGTTATGTAATACCTTCCACAGATTCAGGCATAGAAAGCATTGAAAAATGAGGGCCGAATTGATCACCACGGCATGTACAGTCAATAGGCAACGCCTTTTGTTTTTTTTCTTTCAGAGACATTACGGTTTACGGAAGGTGACGACATAGTGGATAAACCAATATAAGGAAAGAAAACTAATGAATCGAATGGGAAAACAGAATTTTGAGCGATTGACAAAAAAAGAACGATAAGACAAAAGAAATTAAGAAAACCACAAACCAGAAAGGCAATGGTAAAGGTATTGACCTAGATCAGAAGAAGAACCATCTCGATAACAGTGAGAATTGGAAAAGTTTCCTATGTATAAATAAAAAATCCAATAATAAATAAAGACGCGTGTCAGGGCAGCAAAATAGCTGAACCCCGAAATATAAAGGATCTGAGGGTAAACCATGGAAAAAAATCAAGGAAAACACTTAAGTCTTCCGAGCCGATGGCTCGCAGGATTTGGGGGGCAAATGTTGATATTGAATCCTGAACCGAAGGATCCCTTCTCTTATATCGCTACACATGTCAGCCAGCTCATCACATCAAAAGGGACAAATCTGCTCCGGGAGAGTTAGAATAGTCGAGCCAATGAAGAGCTCGGTAATACAAACCAAGAGAGAGTCCGAAGAGTGGCAGAAGCTGGTGAAGTGAAGAGAGTTTGCGGAGTGAATAACTTCACGAGCTGAAGGAAGAAGTCATTCAAAGTCAAGGTGTTACGACATTAAAGACTAAATTAAAACCGACACATTTAAGGAGAATCATAGGATTTATTAGGATTTATTTACAGAATTTAATCCAAAATTATGTATAAATATAGACCCTCATAGTCTTGTAAGGGGGTCGATATTTTTCCTATTCTAATAATAATATCAGTTTACACAATTCTTTCTAAGCAATTCTTTTTACATTCTATTTCTGTTTTACATTATTTCCTAAGCAATTTCTGTTTTACAAATACTAGCATTATATTTAGGGTATGGATCATGTATCCATATAAAGGTTTACTTTTGATTATTATGTAATTTAAAGTGGATCCAACTTTTAAGACTACTTAGAAATAATGCATGGAATGTCCCCGTCGTCACCTGCCCACCGGCTGAGTCACGGAAGGGACAACATATAGTTAGGTTGCCTGCCAGAAGGACTCATGTTATAGAAGGAAAACCTTTTGTGTTGCGAGTTCTAGAATCCTATAAGAGAAATATGTTTGATAACAACTGAACCCCTAGGAAACTATAGTCCCTGGATAGTTCCCCATACGCCCAAAACTTGCTCTCATTGATTTACTTTTACTTGCATTTAATTACTTTACAATTGCTCTAAAAAAACCTCATTTTTATTCGTCCTATTCTCGCTTTAAGTCTTATTAGAATTCTTCCTAGTGCATTCACTCTATGTGGGATCGATCCTTAAGTACTACACACGATTGGGTTGTGCACTTGCTGCCTTTCCATTGTGTCATAGTTAAGGTAAAAGTGACACACATCACACATATAACAAGTATCTATGTAATGAAATTCCTAACAACTAAATTGATGTTTGTCAATAGAAATTCATGCATGCAATGAGATTCTGACTTGATACGTTCACAAAGTGTAGTGACTTCAACTGTCGTTCGCTATAGACACTTTACCCATCTAAGATAGATCAACCGATTCAACAACAATTTTGGTGCCACAATGAGATTGATTTAGGTGTCACCCCCAAAAAATCATCGAACCATAGTAGACGATATCCCTTATTTGGCGGTCTAATTTTCTCACCGCCACCGGAAAAGATACCCTCGTGGTGTTGAACTCTTCTGGCTACTTTCTAAGTCGTGATGTGCCTCTAGCCCTCACTTCATCATGTGTTCCCTTGTCTCACTTTGGATTGGTTCTCTCCCTACGGTATGCTAGATACTATAGGACTATTTCCTCGTACAATGTTTAAAGTATGTTGGTGCTAGTTGAGAAGTCGAGTTAGTATGGCTTGTCTGATCAGTTGTCTTGCTTTGCTGCTTGTTGGGTTTGGTCTCTTGGTTATGTGTCTTTCTTCAGGTGTGCTCATGTTTTGAGTTTGGAGTTACTTTTGGAATCACGAATTGATCCCTTCTCCGTCTCTTTGTCTCGTTGGGCTAGCTCTCATTGATCCGTTAAGGGTAATTATATGCCACCGTGTAGCTATAGACGACAACTGAAACATCGGGTAAATGAGGCTCCTCACATGTTCCTGGGGTCTCGTGGACTTCAAGCTAAAGTCTCGGCTTGTAAGTATCCTTGATGTATCCTTCATGATTCCTTAATTATGCTCAATCCCTCTATTGTTAATCTTCTTGTATTTTCTTCATCATGTAATTACCTTTCATTGCATTTAATAAAAAGTCTTTTATCAAAACAAAAACAATACAAGCATTGCAGAAAATATTTAATATATTATAAATTTATGTTTACTACATATATGAACTAATCAATATTTTAAACATCTGACTTTAAAATTCTTATATATAATATCACAATTTAACTATTTAGTTTGGTGTTTGTACTAAAATATATATTTTGTAATTCTCAGACAATTATAATTGTTCCATTTAATTTATATTTTAATGTACTAGTTATGCCCTCTCAAAAAATGTAATCTTTATTTAATTATTTTTTTAATTGTTCCTTAAAATCTTTTTTCTTTTTTTACTTTCACTTTTTATAATTTAATGTCTAAGTTATCGATATTAACTACTATATTTAAGTAATATTTATTAAAAATAATTGTTATCACCATGGAAATCATTCTTAATCTTGTTGGAAAAAAATAAGAAATCTTATTTGATGATATTGTTTTTTCATTAAATGATGTAGACATCTAATATGGAGAGAAAACTCTCACATTATATCATAATAACTACTATATTTAAGTGATATTTATTAAAAATAATTGTTATTACCATGGAAATATTCTTAATCAGTAAAAATAAAATATAACTATTATTTAATGATATACTTTTTCAATACTATTTGATGATATTTTTTTTTCATTGAAGGATTAACATGATGATGTGAACACTTTAGATGAAAAAAACAAATTCCATAATATAATGGTTTTAGAGAAATACATAGTGAAATAAATTCTTTTAACTATACTCATGAACAACAATATTTTCATGAATCAGGGTGTTACATAGGTCTGGGCATAAAAACCGAACCCGAAAACCCAAACCGGAACCGAACCGAAAAAACCGGTTCGGGTAGGTTATGGGTATTATCAAATTACCCTATTGGGTCCTGTGTAGTCCTACCCGTGGGTATCGGGTAAAACCCGATCCGAACCGATACCCATACGGGTACTCATAAACCCGAGACTAAAGGTATTATTAGTACTTAGGTTTTTCACATTTTTGGTTTTGATACTTTTGTCGATTCAGTACTACTCTCTACTTTCTTGTCTTTATCTTTTGCTTTGTGTAAGTTGGATTTGTTGTTAGTAGTCTATTTTCTTCAGTCTTTGGATGTTAAATTTGGAGTTATATTGTATGTTTTGTGAGTTTTGTATGTGTTTGTGTATGTTAAATTGTATGTGTTTCGGGTAATTGGGTTACATTTCAGGTATATGGATAGATTTTGAGTATATTTGGGTATTTTATACCTGAACTGATAGAGTACCCATTTTTTCGGGTATTTAAAAGTTTTTAAAGTTAAAACCCGAACTGATCCGAACCCGACAAGACCCGAACCGAAACCAAACCGAATATTTATAATTACCCTATTGGGTAGTAAATACATAAACCCGATAGATCTGAACCTGACCCGAATACCCGAATGCCTAGGCCTAGTGTTACACTTACGATGATCATCAATTCAAATGTATTAATAGATAAATTTAAAAATATGTTAACGGAATACAATATTAATTATTTTACTACATCTAACATTTCATGTACATTTATGGAAATTGCTAAATTAATGATGTATTTTAATAGAACTTCTCCTAAATATTATCAAGGTTTTAACCATTATATAATCCAGAAGAATGTTCTAAACCATTATAAAAAAAACTAGTTTAACAAAGAAAAATCAAAGATATATTTTTTTTATTACCGAAAACAAAAAAAACTACATGGACCAAATTTTGTAAAAGAAGTGAAGTACAAGTATATAAAAGTCAAATTAAAAAGTCTTTACAATAAGAAATCACAAAAGCCATGTGCCAAAAAAGCTTCTCTGTCGTACATTAGACCAAGTCGTACAGCGCACGACCTCTGCCTCCTCCGTTTAATCCGGCCATGATTCTTATCGTCTTTTACCACGCGCACACGACGGAGCCGTTTCGTTATCTTCCTCCTCTGTTTTCCGTTACTAATCCCTATTCTCTGCGCCTCCATTCCTATCCTCTGCGCCGCCGAGATCTTCAGCCGCCTCCGAAGCCGTCATCCCTAGTTTACTAAATCTGACGAGGAAGATGATTTGAGGCTCCGGAGATGTGAAGAAGGATGCAGTTGCGGTGGATTTGAACCGGAAGAAGCGGGATTGCTTCAGAGATACTTGGAGAATCAGTTGATTTTGGTTAGATCTGTTTATGATTGCGGTGAAGAAGATCGTGATCGTGATCTTGATTCCGATCAAATTAGGGCTCCTCTGCTTTCATAAAATTTTGTGTTTTGTAAATTTCTTAGATTTTTAATCTTTATGTAGATAAACAAAAATACTGATCAATCGAAAATCTCTTCCATCTTTGATTCAAAAAAATAAATCATATGAAATCTTTCATTATCATTTCTTCGATAATTGATCGTTTCTTTTATAAAGTCATAACGAATGAGAAAAAAATTCATTTTTTCGCCATTAATTAAGGATTATTGCTTTTTTATTATTATTATTGTTGTCAAAATTATATTTTTCACCTAATGTTAATTTATCCTTTACCACCTGTAGTCTTACGAAATCAGAAACGTTTCTTTGGAACATTTTGACCATTTGGTTTTATCACCTGGCTTCCTTTTATAGGCTTATTCCTAAAATCAAAGGGAAAGGTAAATGCTATTATGGATGACGAGTAATAAAAAAGATAGTGATATCCGATTTTTTTTTTTTTTTTTGATGAAAAATAGTGATATCCGATATTGAAAAGAAAAATGAAAGAAGAATGAAGAAGAGGAATTTAGCGGCAAGTGCTCAGTGACACATTCAATAGCAGGAGATGCAATGAATTTCTTTATCAAGAATTGAAAGGATGTAATGTAATATTCTCTTATGTAACAGCAGAAGATAACGAAGTAAAAGAAAAAAAAAAATCGGATTTTTTTTTTTTCTATTCCCGGATAAGACTTGTTGAAAAAACATCGTATAGTTTTGTTTCATCGATTCAATTGATTTTTATAAATATTTATAAACTGTGTATTAATAAACGAATTAGACGTATAAAAAGGAGAAATATAAAGGTTGTCACAGGAAAAAAAAAAAAAGACAAAAGACAAAAGAGAAACAAAAGGATAGGAATATTTATGCTGGATCAGATGAAGGCCCACCATTTTGTGGACCGAAGTGTCTTCCCACAAGTCGACCTAACTAGTAACTAGACTTACAAATTACCTTGTTCATATGGTGAAGAGGATACAAGAATGGAAACTGATCGAGATATTATTTCCATGAGGTGTTCAATTCGGAGTAACCTCTCCAATACAAACGGAACGGAACTGAAATATACGAGAGTCTTTATAAAAAGCCACAGATCCTTAAGCATCTTCCATTTTTGCCACTTTACTTTTTGGGTATGAATTTGCCACTTTTTCTATGAAATCATTATTGTCCATGATGATTTTATCCGTATGGCTAAAAGAAAATTTTTGGTATACAAAAAAACAGATATATTGCAATGAATTTTGTTTTTTTTTTTGCCAAACATAATGTTTTAGTTACCCAAAACATGATCGTCTTGTATGAATTTGTATACAAAAAACATGATTATCATAAACCTTAACTATAAATATATTTGAACCAAACTCAAAAATAAACCCTAAGTTACAAATAGAGAAGCCAAACATATTGTTTTAGCTAGCCAAACGTAAACTAAACCCTAAATATAATCATATACATTTGATTTTAAGCAAACTCAAAACTAATTCCTAAATCATAAATTATAAATAGAGAACTCAACAGCAGTGGTGGAGGGAGAAATATTTTTTAAGGGGATCAAAATATAAAATTTTGATTTTATGGGGGTCAATATATTAATTTTTTTGAAGTTCATATAGTTTTTAACCAAAAGTATACCAAAAATACACTAAATTTTAAAATCCATAGGTGGCAATTGCCGCCCCTTGTTACCATATAGCTCCGCCTAGAGGCATGCCTATGTGGGAACAAAAAAGGCATTCACCTTAGGCTCCCAAATTTTAAGCAAAATTTAGGGCCCCCCATTTTAATTTTTTTTCTTTTATATTGATGAAAAATATATTTTAGTGTGATATATATCTCTTGAATTTAAATTTTTATTTCATATACTTCAAAATAGTGTGAATTATTTCTAAACTTTTTAAAAAATTATCTTAAATTTTTAATATTTTCTTATAGATTAAGAAAATATTAATTAAAATAGATTATAAAATAGTATAAATTATATTTTATAGCTTAAGAAGTGTTTTATAGTATAAGAAAATAGTACAAATTTTATCTTCATAAAAAATAGTGTTTATTATCTTGAATTTATTATAAAAATATGTTAAATTTTAATTACAATATATATTTTATCACCAAAAACATTATAGAAGTTTTTGTTTTTCGCCTTAGACCTCTTAATCTCTTGGCACGGCTCTGGCTCCGCCACTGCTCAACAATAATATCTTTGCAACCCAAACATATAAATAACCAATAAATTATAAATATAGAATTTAAACATAAGATTTTAGCTACCCAAACACGGTCGTCTCGTGGATAAACATATTGCATGCATTTATCTACGAAAACACATGGATACAAAATGAACGTTAACCAAGGCTAAAAGAGAAATTTTGATCTATGGAAACACATGGACATTTTGTCTATGAAATTTTTGCTACTCTTATAAAATGCATAGTTTAGATTTTAACAAAACTCAAAACATAATCCTATATAATAGATTCTAACCAAACAAATACCTAAACTCTAAATTATAAATATTAAATAGAGAAATCAAACATAAAGTTAAACCATAAATATAACCCTAAATAATAGATTTTAACCAAACTCAAAACTAAACTCTAAATTATAAATGGAGAACCCCAACCATAATGTATTACCTATCCAAACATAAAGTTAAACCTTAAGTTATAAATATAGAACCCAAGCATAATATCTTACCTTTTCAAACATAATCGTTCCGTGAACAAAACACGTAAAATGAATTTGTCTACAAAAGCATATACACAAAAAATGAATGTTAATAAAATCAAAAGGAAAAGTGTTATTCTCGCGTGGATTGAGTGACCAAATCCAAACTTGCATAGTATAGTGGCAAAACCCAAATGTCATTGATACAATAGTTGCTTTTTTAATTAACTAATAATTGTCTTTAGATAGTTTGTACTTTATAGTATAAAAACAACTTTTAACAATAGGTATTTACATAACGTTTTTCTTTTTTAAATTAGTTTGTCATGTTGGTCAAGTTTAGTACTATATCTCTTGCCACAACATACTTCCTAAGTCCTAAGTGGCAAAATTATACCGAATTTAATTGGACAGGCTATGATGATTAGTTTAGGTTGTGTGGTCTAGGATTCATCCAGGTTATAACTTTTTTTTTTAAATGTTAAATTTAGAGTTTTGTGTTCAGGTTAAATATTTTAGTTTTAGTTATTTTATTAATTATTTGCGTATCTACAAGAATCCGAGTAGAGAAACTCACAAGTTTTTGGTTCAGGATATATATCCCACAGAGTAGCGAAACTCACAAGTTTCAAAGCAAATGATGATGTAACCAATTCCTCATGAGAGCAAACGCCTCCTCTGCGTCTCTATCATCTTCCGGCGTCTCCGGCCGGTGAACAAAGCCGTGACCTCTTCCTTCAAACACCACAACCTTTGACCCTTCACCAATCTTCTCCTCAATTTCGTAGAAACCCTCCACCTGACAAAGCGGGTCTCTATCTCCTGCAATAAACAAGACTGGCACTCTCACATCACCAGCCACCGCAGAGTCTATTCTCGTGCCGTAGAACGAAACACCAGTGCTGAAATAACCGTTCTCATCGGCGGCTAACACATCTACCACGCGTCCACCGCCGAAACAGAACCCCATAACTCCTAGCTTCTTAGAGATCCCAGCCGCTGCAAATTCATCGACCATCCATTTTGTGAAGCTAGTTGTGTCTTGTCTGATACGGTTCGGGTCTTGTACTCTTCTCCATTCCTCGTATTCGGACTCTGGTCGGGTTTTAGACCATGGATCTCCACGGAAGAGGTCCGGGACAAGAACACTACCTCAAAATTACAATTAGAAAAATAATGAAATTTGGAATTTACGAAAGATAAGAAAATGGAGAAGATTTATACTTATAGCCATTGCAAGCGACACGATAAGCGAAA
Source organism: Cardamine occulta (assembly GCA_028015245.1). Lineage (NCBI taxonomy): Eukaryota > Viridiplantae > Streptophyta > Magnoliopsida > Brassicales > Brassicaceae > Cardamine > Cardamine occulta. The sequence continues at coordinate 16,326,392 of CM051362.1, forward strand.
TCGCGTGTGGCTGAATCTTGAAAGCCAAAGACATCAGAGAGTAGAAGCAATCCAGTTCCGTTATTGTTCTTTACCGCCGTTAATAAATAAGCCTCAACGCCGTCTATTGACACTTCTGTTCCGTTAACTAGCTCACACGCTTCTTCTTCATCTTCATCTTCATCTTCGACCTCCACGTTAACGGCGCTGTCAGAAGTCTCGAGCGCAGAAATGTTCTTTAGATACCTTCGTCTCCAAGAACAGGTCGTCGTGATATGTTTTACGAACTGAGAAAACACGATCATATAAATTCGAAAAGCTCTCCAAGATTTAGCTTAAAGAATCAATGTTTATAAAATTCTTGAGTAAAAAATGGCTAAACGAGCTAACTAGTAAGATGAGTGGATTGAAACGTACAGATGGAGGGATGAGATGTATAAGGCATGGAGGAAGAAGGCGATGGCTGCCATGGAGATTGAACGGTGACCGTGGCACTCCGGCAGCGAAGGAGGAAAGAGAAGCCAACGACGCAGCCATTGTATGAATCTTTCCAGATTCAATATAGTCCAGAAGATTTCTTTATATTATTTTGGATATTTGTAATAAAAATATGGGTTTTGTGAAAAAAACCATTGAATTTTTTTTTTTTTTTGCAAAATTAATCCTCACATGAATCTTTTGCAAGTCAATCTCCTGACCTTTAACATCATCCGCAATATAGTCATTCCACATATCAACAACATGACACCTTTTGTCTCTGTTAAAAACTTGACGGATTGAGCAAAACGAACTCATTTTGCATACTATCATTTTGCATACTCAAGACTACATGTTGTTGACAAAAAGTAAAATATTACTTTTCAGTATGCAAAACAACATAATTGTAAAGGTATATAATTCGAGAAAAATTAAAATTAAGGTTATCTCTCACTCCAATTAAAATTAAAATTAAACTAAGGTGAACCCTAATTGTTTATCACTAGGGATGGACGACCCGCGCATTGCGCGGGTTTGCTTGCTATACAATTTTGTTATCGTGTTTGGTATATTTTCTTTTGTATTGTTGTAGTATTGTATTTGATTTTTGTTGTTTAGTTTAATATGGTATGATTGTTATTTTAGTAGTGGTTGTTTTCTTAGTTTGAGCATATCTAATATTGTAATGAGGTTATAATGTTTTTTTTTTATTTGTTGTTGTTGTGACATTGAGACTTTAATTCCTAAGGATTTTTTTTTTGTAACTTTCGAACTGGTACTATAGTTTTTAAAACAAAATCCAGAGTTGTTACTTTGTCAAATTTTATGATTAAGTCATATATGAAAAACATGTAATACACATGGAATTCAGCTTTATGGTAAACATAAACTCTATCTGACTCTTTGAAGTTACTTCTTCATGAGTTGTTCTTTGTAGTGGCTTAATTGTCCCAATCAGTTATCACCAAACCATTATGTAACTCCTCGTACCTCAACTTGTTTTCTTCTTTAGATATTTTGTTCAACTCCCACCATTCTGTAAACATTGTTGGCCCATATCCTTTCACATATTCCACAATTTCAAGACTTTCCCCTTCCTTTAAAACTTTATTTTTTTGCTTTGGTAGGTGAACTAGAAGCTGTTGGACTGCTGGCTTGTGGTGTGGAATATGCAACTTAAATATTTCCACATGGCTTCACATGCTGATAAGTAGCGACATTCGAGATAATAATCATTTTAATAGACCCTGGAGAGTGTATACACGTCGTTAGAGGAAGAGTTTGGCTGCTCAAGTGAGAACAAAGAAGAGTTAGAATCAAGACTGACGTGGAATAAAGAAATTGGTCAACAAGTCAAAGCTAAAACATATAGATACAGTTTTTGTATATAGATACATATATGGAAGGATATTGTTGTAATCATATTAATAGAGTCTCAGAGAGTCTGATAGAGTTAGTTAGAAAGAACTCAATGGTGGTGTAGAGAGGAGAGGCTGGCTGCGGTGAAACCAGATCCAAGTTGTAATCGTTGTTGAAGATCAATAAAGGAGGGATTTACCTACTCAGTTCTATCAAATTGGTGCGGTGAGCGTTGATCGAACACGCGACCTTCAGATTACTAAGCTGAAGGGTTTTGATATTATGTTAGGGACTGGAATTTTAGTTCAAGGTGCTGGAGTATGCCAAAAGGTCTGTTTTTCAGTTGCTAACCTCGAATTTGTTACAGATTTCATATATTTGGAGTTGGGTGGTGTGGATGTTATTTTGGGCGTTCAATGGCTGAGAACTTTGGGACCATGCCAAATGAACTGGGAGACTCATGAACTTTCTTTTCTGTATAATGGTAAAGGGGTGACATTATGTGGTGATCAAAGTCTCCATCATACGCATGTATCTCTTAAGTCTATGTCTCCAGAATTGGTAGTTCAGTCTAAGGGATATGAAATGCAGTTGTGCAGTGCTTCTGAGGTAAAAGGTACAGAGATAGTGACTCCTATTGAAGTACTAGCTGTTTTACAGAAGTTTCCTCATGTGTTTGCTGAGCCGTCTGGGTTGCCTCCAATACGAGGTAGAGAACATGCAATTCATTTGCTACCAGGGTCTGGTCCAATCAGTGTTCGTCCTTATAGATACCCTCATGCTCACAAGGCTCACAAGGAAGAAATGGAGAAGTTAGTAAAGACTATGTTGGATAGTGGGGTTATTCGACCAAGTCACAGCCCATTCTCTAGTCCAGTTTTACTAGTAAAGAAGAAGGATAACTCTTGGAGGTTTTATGTTGATAATTTCTTCTTCTTCTTCTTTTAATTTTTTTTCTTCTAAAATGAGAAATAAATTCGCCGAGAAGAAGAAGTGATATATAAAAAAAAATTTCCGACGGATATATCTGTCGGAATTCCATCGGAACTGGCGAAAAAATTAATATTTGCCGGTGTTTTTCAAAAATATTTCTAAAATTCGCGCCTATATTTTTGCTATCCGTCGGAAATCCGTCGGAAATTTCTGACGGATAGCAAAAAATTTAAACAAATTTAATTCACGCGGGTAACTTACGCGGTCAAATTTTCATATGCCGTCAGAAATCCGTCGGAAATTTCCGACGGATTTCTGACGGATAATCTAAAAATATAATTCAACTCATATGCAACATATTTAACACATTTGATATAGTATCCGTCGGAAATCCGTCGGAAATTTCCGATAGATTTTTTTTAATGAGTTTTACGATCCGTTTCTCTTGAAATATGTTTGTAATATGATTTGTTTCTCATTTCAATGATAAAATACTAACAAATACCTTGTTACATATTAAATATACCAAAATTAGAAAATTTTATTTGTTATGTTTATAAATCATCGCTTAAGTATATGTATCATTGTCTAACATATAAACATGATTGTATGAATTTTTCTAATTTTGGTATATATGATAGATAACAAGGTTTTTGGTATTATTTTATGATTGAAATGAGTAACATAGCATACTACAAACATATTTCAAGAGAAACGGATCGAATCTTTTTAAACCACAAATCGAAATCCGTCGGAAATTTCCGACGGATTTCCGACGGATTTGTGGTTTCACGTGTCCCGTTCTAAGGTTTAGTCTGACATATGACTAGACAAGCCGAAAAACAAATTCCGTCGGTAATCCATCGGAAATCCGTCAGTAATCTGTCGGAAATCCGTCGGAAAATTTCTGACGGATTTCCGATGGAATCGTCAATTCCGACGTAATTTCCGACGGAATATAAATCCATCGGAAAACTTCTGACGGATTTCTGACGGAATCGTCAATTTCGACGTAATTTCCGACGGATTTCCGATGGAATCGTCAATTTTCATGTCAATCGGAAATACGTCGGGAATCCGTCGGAATTTTCTGATGGATTTATATTCCGTCGGAAATTCCGTCGGTTTTGCGGTAAATTTCTTGTATTGTTTGCATCTACTTCACCCCGAAGGTGGTATTCCTTTCTTGCGTGGGTAGAGTATTGGTATAATACTTCTTACCATACGGCATTGCATACTACTCCGTTTCATGTGGTTTATGGTCAAGAGCCACCAGTTTTGTTGAAATTTGAGAAGGGTTCTACAATTAACTTTGAACTCGAGGTTGTTTTGAAGGAAAGAGAAGAGATGATCAGACAGTTAAAGGAGCAATTACTAAGAGCTCAAACGCAGATGAGGAAATATGTTGATCAATCCAGAAGACATGTTGAGTTTGAAGTTGGTACAATGGTATTTCTCAAGCTAAGACCATATAGACAACAATCAGTTACAAGAAGAATATGTCAAAAATTTGCAGCCAAGTTCTGTGGACCATTTGAAGTAATTGAACGCATTGGAGCTGCTGCTTATAGGCTGAGATTGCCTGCTACATCTAAAATCCATCCAGTCTTCCATGTCTCGCAGTTAAAGAAAGTAATGGGTACAGATCATGAAGTGAGACCATTACCAGAAACATTGTCTTCAACTCGAGAATTCATCATTGAGCCAGAAGAAATTTTGGAAACTCGCTACAGAAGCCTTGGTCAAGTGGAAAAGTCTTCCAGATCATGAGAATGCTTGGGTGTTGGTGCAAGAATTGTCCCAGCAATTTCCTTCTTTCAAGCTTGAGGGCAAGCTTGGTCTTAGAGATGGGGGTATTGATAGACCCTGGAGAGTGTATACATGTCATCAGAGGAAGAGTTTGGCTGCTCAAGTGAGAACAGAGAAGATTTAGAATCATGACTGACTTGGAATAAAGAAATTGGTCAACAAGTCAAAGCTGAAACATATAGATACAGTTCTTGTATATAGATATATATATGGAAGGATATTGTTGTAATCATATTAATAGAGTCTCAGAGAGTCTGATAGAGTTAGTTAGAAAGAACTCAACGGTGGTGTAGAGAGGAGAGGCTGGCTCCGGTGAAACCAGATCCAAGTTGTAATCGTTGTTGAAGATCAATAAAGGAGGGATTTACGTACTCAGTTCTATCACATTTATCTCATTTCTTGTTTTTTCTTCAGAACCTTTGGCTGGTCGTTGTGCTTTCCCCTGATTTCCATTGTAGATTCTAAATGTTGCTCTATCCACCCTTTTTGTTATGTACTTGAAGAGATCTGGTAAGAACTATGAGGAGTTGCATTCAAATGATTGTGAAATCGGAGATAATGCCATAACTCTTTACGTAGAGATAAAACAAGGAAAAGAACAAGATGCGGCGATAATGGTTGAGGATGAAATTGCATCACATGATGAAAGTGTGGATGATAGTATGGATACATGGGACAAGGATGATGATTATGTTCCACCTGTTATAGAAAGTTGTAAGTTTATAGAGGGATGGGTAGATGGTTTGGGTGTGAGTCTACATCAAGAATTTGCAAATAAGAAGGCATGGCGAAATATGGTGGATAGAGCCTCATTTGTTAACAGTTTTAGTTTTGTTATAGAAAGGTCTGAACCGGGACGTTTAGTGCTAAAATGTTGTGAAGAAAGTTTGATGTGAGCATGGAGAGCTTGGAGCATGGAACTAATCCACATCTTGAACCTGAGGAGCTTGGAGCTGAAGAGGATGCATCATTAATTGTTCCTGTTGGTCCCATGAAGAGGTCTAGAGCTAAAGAGTTCAATCAAATCATCAACAATCATCTACTTACCATTTAGGCAAGTCTTAGATGTGATGCTTGTCCAGCCACACTGGTTGTGATTCAAGCCATCTAGGCGATGACAATGGAGGTATGTGGACTTGTACTCTTTTTCCCTCTCCTTGGTTTTTTTCCATTGGGTTTTCTAAACGAGGTTTTTAATGAGACAAGGCCACATACTTTACCCCAGTCCATTGTCATCATCCGGCCCACTCTATCACATGTTGAATTTCAAATTTTCCTTTGTAATATTTCTATCTTAGTTCGATTCAAACTTGGTCATTATGTTACATGAATTTTCGATGCATGTCTCTTAAATTCTGTATTGACCGTGTGTCTCTTCTCCTTCTCCCCCATTCTCTTTATATTTTGCATTTGACTCTTAGTTTTAATCATCAAACATTTTATTCTAAAACTTTCTTATTTTTTTGATCCGAGTGTTGTGTGAGTCATATCACAATCCTCAATTCGTTTTTGCTGTTGGTGCGTCATATCCTCAATGAATCCGAACTTCGAAAGTCTAAGGATTTTCCGCAATCCTTTAGAAGTTTCTCTTCGATCCATCGAGTCATCGTTTCATCGAGTCACACCATTAATCCACAACTACATAACAACCACACGAAGGGCATCAAGGGGCTGACACTTTCATCACCATCAGGAGTTTATCAGGTCGTATCAGACCCGCTTCGTGTCAGGTTGTGTCGATCAGAATCAAAAAGTTTCATTTGTGACTTCTCATTAATCATCAATTACGTTTTTGCGAAAAACTGTTTTCTATCTGTTTCGATCACTAGGTTGCTAGAATTTTTTAAAATCGAATATTAATCCTAAAATCGTAAAATATGTGGTCTTTAAACCTAGATTGAGTCTAGTTTACACTAAAATTGATTTCAAAATTTTCAGAGTCGATTTGATATTTTAGTCTGACCGATCACATTCAAGCAATTTTGCAAAAGGGTTTTTCCACCGATTTTCAGTGTTTGGATTTTTATAAATTTTTTTTAACTCAAAAAATTGTGATATCAGTTGAATTTGTTTCGAAAAAGAGTCTAGTTTTCACTAAAATTGGTTTCGGAAGTTTTTGTTGTTTTTTGATATTTTCCTGAGTCGATTTCGTCGAACGGTCACCATTAGGGTTTTCTCGGCAGTTGAAGAGTTACTTTCTTATTTTTTTTCTGTTGTTTGCGGTTTCTTCCAAGAACACTTTACTGGGAGTCTTTTGGTGTTGATTTCCAGGATGGTAACGCCACCAGTAGACGGAGAAGAAGGAGGGAGCAATAACGTCAATAAAAAACAAATGTATGAAACTCTCACGGCCGATGTGGGCAGATTAATAGCTGAGCAATTCGAAGCCTTTAGACTTGATCAGGAAAAATCAAAGAGAGCACGGAAGGAACGTGATAAACAAAGTCAAGCCGAGGCTAGCAATCACTTAGAATACTACAGTCAATCTTCTAAGTCAAGTAGTCACCGAAGAAGAAGACATGCTAGAGAAGAGCGAGTGGTTCCTAGAGATAATCTGGCTGGAGTGAAAATTTGTATCCCTCCTTTCCAAGGCACCAGTGACCCTGAGGAGTATCTTGAATGGGAAAAGAAGATGGAAATCGCTTTCAATTGTCACGACTATACTGAAGAGAGCAAAGTAAAAGTTGCACCTACCGAGTTCACCGGTTACGCACTTAGTTGGTGGGATCAGTTAACTCTGACTAGGAGACGTGTAGGAGATTATCTAGTGGAGTCTTGGACTCAGATGAAGAATATTCTGAGGAAAAGATTCGTGCCAAGTCACTATAATAGAGAGCTACACCATCGGTTGAGAAACTTGGTGCAAGGCAATAGGTCCGTTGAAGAGTATTTTAAAGAGATGGAAACTTTGATGATAAGAGCTGACATTCAAGAGGATCAAGAAGCCACTATGTCTAGATTCATAGGAGGATTAAGCCGAGATCTTGCTGATAAACTGGAGGCTTAAAACTATGAAGAGTTAGAAGAATTGCTGCACAAGGCAATTATGTTCGAAAAGCAACTTAAGAGGAGAAGCTCCAAGCCAACTTTTACTCTGGCAAAATCTAGTTCTTACCGGGAAGAAAATTCCGGAACTCAAAAAGATTACAAACCTTATGTCAAGCCCAAGGTTAAGGGTCTGGATCTTAAAGGAAAGAGTACTAATGTTGCATCAAGAACAAGAGACATCAAGTGTTTTAAGTGTCATGGCATGGGACATTAAGCTAGTGAGTGCTCCAACAAGAGGGTTATGATCATCATGGCAAATGGGGAAGTTGAAACCATATATGTTGCAGTGGCTGAACGAAAATGGAGAGATGGTTGTGAATAATCAAGTCAAGGTACCTCTGTCTATTGGAAAATATAAGGATGAAGTTTCATGTGATATTTTGCCAATGGAGGCCAGCCATATATTGTTGGGAAGACCATGGGAGTCGGATAGGAAGGTTGTGCATGATGGTTTCACCAATCGCCATAAGTTTGAGTTCAAAGGAAGAAAAACTATGTTGCTTCCTATGACTCCTCATGAGGTATACCAAGATCAGTTGGTCATGAAGATGGGTAGAAAGAAAGCTATCAAACCATCCAGCCTTGCTATTACACCGAGCAACTCAAAGGCAAGTGATCTCCGTAAACCAAACTTACTCTTTGTATTTAAAGAAACGCTTATGAGCATCACTAATCCTGTGCCGAAAATCCCTAGCACTCTTAAATATGTATTGCAGGAATATAGGGATGTGTTTCCTAAGGAGAGTCCGGATGGACTACCACCCATTAGAAGCATAGAACATAAAATTGATTTCGTCCCTGGAACATCATTGCCAAACAAACCATCTTATAGAACTAATCCCGTGGAGACCAAGGAACTGTAGAAGCAAGTCACGGAACTTATGGAGAAAGGACACATACGTGAGAGCATGAGTCCTTGTGTTGTGCCTGTATTACTTGTACCAAAAAAGGACGGAAGCTGGAGGATGTGCGTCGATTGTAGAGCCATCAATAATATAACGGTTAAGTATTCCCATACTATTCCTAGATTAGACGATATGTTAGATGAGTTGCATGGATCTTGCATCTTTTCTAAGGTTGATTTAAAAAGCGGGTATCATCAGATTAGGATGAAGGAAGGGGATGAATGGAAAACTGCGTTTAAAACTAAGCAAGGGTTGTATGAATGGTTAGTGATGCCATTCGGGCTTACCAATGCGCCTAGTACATTCATGCGATTAATGAACCATGTTCTGAGGGCATACATAGGGCATTTTGTGGTTGTTTACTTTGATGATATCTTAGTTTACAGCAAAAACTTAGAAGATCATGTTCAACATTTGCGTAAGGTGTTAGATGTGCTTAGAAAGGAAAAACTTTATGCTAACATGAATAAGTGTGCTTTTGGAATGGATAACTTGGTATTTTTAGGTTTTGTTGTAAGTACAGATAGTGTTAAAGTGGATGAAGAGAAGGTAAAAGCATTTAGAGAATGGCCGAGTCCAACCTCGGTAGGAGAAGTGAGGAGCGTTCATGGACTTGCGGGATTTTACCATAGATTTGTTAAGGACTTTAGTACCTTGGCTGCTCCGCTTACTAAAGTTATCAAGAAGAACGTTGGGTTTAAGTGGGAAAAGGCTTAAGAAGATGCATTTCAGACCTTGAAAGAAAAACTTACTCAGGCTCCTATCCTTTCTCTCCCTGATTTTATTAAGACTTTTGAAATCGAATGTGATGAATCTGGTGTTGGGATTGGTGCTGTGTTAATGCAGGACAAGAAGCCAATAGCCTATTTCAGCGAAAAGCTAGGAGGAGCAACGCTTAACTATCCAACCTACGACAAAGAACTCTACGCATTGGTGAGAGCTTTACAAACGTGGCAACATTACCTCTAGCCTAAGGAGTTCATGATCCACACCGACCATGAGTCTTTAAAACATCTCAAGGGACAGAAAAAGCTCAATAAAAGACATGCTCGGTGGGTGGAGTTCATTGAGACCTTTCCTTATGTCATCAAGTACAAAAAAAGGTAAGGACAATGTCGTGGCCGACGCATAGTCCCGAAGGTACGTGTTACTCTCATCTTTAGATGCCAAGCTACTTGGTTTTGAGCACATTAAAACTCTCTATGAAAATGATTTGACTTTGGAAAAATATTTGCTGCTTGTGAGAAATTTGCATTCGGGAAATATTATAGGCATGAAGGGTTCATACTTTTTTTATAATAACCGTTTGTGTGTTCCTAACTCGTCTTTGAGAGATTTGTTTCTAAGGGAAGCACACGGTAGAGGCTTAGTGGGACACTTTGGTGTGTCTAAAACTATGCAAGTCATGCAAGATCACTTCCATTGGCCGCATATGAGACGTGATGTTGAGAAAATGTGTGAGAAATGTTCAACTTGCAAACAAGCAAAAGCTAAATCACAACCCCACGGTTTGTATAATCCTCTCCCTATTCCTTTGCATCCTTGAAATGACATTTCAATGGACTTTGTAGTAGGATTGCCAAGAACTAGAACTGGTAAGGATTCGATCTTTGTGGTGGTGGACAGATTCTCTAAGATGGTGCATTTCATTCCCTGTCCACACTCTTGCGTGCGTTGATTAAGAAGAACCTAAAGGCCTGGGAGGATTGTTTACCACATGTAGAGTTTGCTTATAATCATTCTATGCATTCTGCTTATAAATTCTCACCGTTTCAAATTGTTTATGGGTTTAATGCCACCACTTCTTTGGATTTGATGCCTTTACCTTTGAGTGAAAGGAATAGTACAGATAGAAAGAAGAAAGCGGAGATGGTTCAGCGAATTCATGAGGAGGCTAGGAAAAATATTGAGGATAAGACAAAGCAATACACCAAGTATGCTAACAAAGGCCGCAAGGAACTTATTCTCGAGAAAGGAGACTTAGTTTGGATTTATCTTCGGAAGGACCGCTTTTCTAATGAAAGGTAGTCTACGCTAATGCCAAGAATGGACAGACCTTTTAAAGTGCTTCAAAGGATCAACAATAACACCTACATACTGGACTTGCAAGGTAAGTATAATGTGAGTAATACTTTCAATGTTACTGATCTTGTGCCTTTTATTGCAGATAAAATGGATTTGAGGACAAATCCTTTTCAAGTGGGAGAGCGTGATGTGAGCATGGAGAGCTTGGATTGCATGGAGAGCTTGGAGCATGGAACTAATCCACATCTTGAACCTGAGGAGCTTGGAATTGAAGGGGATGCAGCACTTATTGTTCCTGTTGGTCCCATGACAAGGTCTAGAGCTAAAGAGTTCAATCAAATCATCAACAATCATCTACTTACCATTCAGGCCAGTCTTAGATGTGATGCTTGTCCAGCCACACTGGTTGTGATTCAAGCCATCTAGGCGATGACAATGGAGGTATGTGGACTTTTACTCTTTTTTCCTCTCCTTCGTTTTTTTCCCATTGGGTTTTCTAAGGGAGGTTTTTAATGAGACAAGGCCACATACTTTACCCCAGCCCATTGTCATCATCTGGTCCACTCTATCACATGTTAAATTTCAAAATTTCTTTTGTAATATTTCTATCTTAGTTTGATTCAATCTTGGTCATTATGTTACATGAATTTTCGAGGCATGTCTCTTAAATTCTGTATTGACCGTGTGTGTCTTCTCCTTCTCCCCCATTCTCTTTATATTCTGCATTTGACTCTTAGTTTTAATCATCAAACATTTTATTCTAAAACTTTCTTATTTATTTGTTCTGAGTGTTGTGTGAGTCATATCACAATCCTCAATTCGTTTTTGCTGTTGGTGCGTTATATCCTCAGTGAATCTGAACTTCGAAAGTCTAAGGATCTTCTGCAATCCTTTAGAAGTTTCACTTCGATCCATCGAGTCATCGTTTCATCGAGTCACACCATTAATCCGCAACTACATAACAACCACACGAAGGGCATCAAGGGGCTGACGCTTTCATCACGATCAGGAGTTTATCAAAGTTGTACATGGTGTTTACGAGCTTCACGGATTAAGCATACAGAGATTTTATCGATTAGAATGTACAACAAAATGCACACATGCTCGCGGACAAGTCAGAGCAACACGAAGAGGCACAGGACACCAGAGTTAGTTGCAGCTATTTTGCAAGAAGAATATCCAGGTCGTTTGAAAACTCAAACTCCTAATGATATTGTTGATCTCGTGAAGACAAAAATAGGTTTGACTATATCATTTTCAACGACTTTGAGAGGGAAAAATCTTGCTGTTAGTGATTTGCACGATACACCGGAAGAAAGCTACAAAATGTTGTATTGTTATTTGCATATGTTAGAGAAGCGCAATGATGGTACAACAACATGTGTGAAATTGGATGAGAAGAGAAAATTCAAGTATCTATTCATAGCTTTGGGAGCTAGCATTGAAGGGTTTCAAGTGATGAGGAAAGTGATAGTTGTGAATGCAACTTTTCTGAAGAACGGATATGGTGGTGTACTAATATTTGCGAATGCTAAAGATCCTAATCGTCACCATTATCCCATAGCGTTTGGTGTACTCGATGGTGAGAATGATGCAAATTGGACGTGGTTTATGGAGATATTAAAAAGTGTTATACCGGACAACAATGAATTGATATTTATGAGTGACAAAAATGCAAGGCTCATAGGCCCCATAGCCACAGTTTTTCCCGAAACTCATCATGAGTATTATGTATGGCATTTGTCCCAAAATGTGAAAGGTCATGCTTCTAACGCCAACAAAGACGTAGTCGCATGGAGATTTATGGAGTGTAGTAGGTATTACACTGAGGCTGAGTTCAACTGTGGCTATACTTCATTTAAGACGAGGTATCCTTGGAGGAGAGTACCGTGAAAGGAAAATGGGCAAGGTGTTGTTTTCCAGGAGAAAGATACCACTTAGACACGAGCAACAGTGTGGAATCGATGAATAGTGTATTTAAGGAGGCAAGGAAGTACTCCTTAATACCTATGCTTGATACGATCATTAGAAAATTTTCTAACTAGTTTAATGAGCAATGAAAGGAGGATGTGTCTGGATCAACTTCAAATAAACTTATGCCTTTAGTGGAGAACCTCATGCACAACGTATGGCCCATTGCTGAGAAACTGAGTGTGACAGAGCTAAACCATTTCAAGCTTGAGTACAATGTCATCGATAATGATGGTAAGACTTATATAGTGAACTTGCTTTTGAAAAGTTGCTCTTGCAGGGGGTTTGACATTGAAAAGTATCCTTGTCAGCACGCGCTATCTGCTTACATTGAATTCAGAAGGGACAATGATAGATCTCGTGAAATCAAATTACATTATTTGTGCTCCAAATATTATTGGACAGAGCTGTGGGTTATGGCGTATTACAGGACAATCTATTTAGTGTCGGATATGTCTCAATGGGATGTTCCAGATGACATCAGAAGCAAAGAAATCATAGCTCCAGAAAGGAAAATAAAAAAGGGAAGGAAGAAAATTAACAGGTTTCCATCGGCTGGCGAAAAGCGTCCAAAGGCTCCAAGGACACAAAATAAAAGGCGGCCAATACAAGGACTCCAATGATTGTTTTAGTGTTTGATGAAAGTTTCTTTTGTATAACTATGAAAGTTGATATGTTTCGTTTGTAAAACTGGATTTCCATTCGTATAACTGATGGTAATTGATATGTTTATTTTATAAAACTAGATTTCTATTCGTATAACTGATGGTAATTGATATGTTTATTTTGAAAAACTAGATTTCCATTCGTATAACTAACGAAAGTTGATAATGGAAAATAAAAGTTAAAATTACAATGTTAGTAGTAATAATGATTTATAGTCGTTGTAAAAAACACAAATAAATTTCAAAAATATGTTATAAGAGTGAAAGAACAATAATACTATATATTAAGTTTGTTATGAAACAATATACACAATATTATCCTTATACTTTTAAGGTGACTTTGTGAATATTAACCAACTTGGGATATCAAAGTTACGGAAATATAGTGATTTCATATTTTAATTCAAAAAACACTAATAATTATATGTTTATTGATTAAAATCACCTGTAAAACTAAAAACAAAAATTTTCAGTGTATGTTATACTAACTAAAATAGAAAACAACCAAAGTAAAACTACCTCATAGTTCTGGTACAACAGGTAACTAGAGTAAAACTAAGTCGTTTATGTGGCGCAAATGTGGAAAAAACGGCGCACGAGGAGAAATATTTTTGGCGACCAAATGCCCAAATTTTTCAATTATGGCGCCCAAATGTTTCAATTGTTTTCAATTTTCCGCCTTATCCATTTATGACCCTTCTCTCTCTTTTTCGAGCTAACCATCATTCTTTTCTCTCTTTCTCGAGCTCAACATTCTCTCCTTTCCTCCTAGATCTTGATTTGACTTTGGTAAAATTTTAATTTATTTATTACGTCTTTAATTTGCTATTCCACTGTATATCATTTCGATTATCTTGGATATGTAGGTAATCATGAACCAAAACTGTTAAAGGGACTCGTACTACGCTGAAATGAAGAGGAACAAGAACGAAGAGCTCATGCATACTTTAGTAGCTGATGGTGACTATGGTCATCCTTTAAGCTGTCCATGTGGTGATAGGATAATCTACGAGACCACCGCAGAGCCGCCTTTAGGGAGGAGATACTTAAAATGCAATCAGGATAAGGTGAGTAGTTGGACATCGATTTTAGGTTAAGAGAATTATAGTTGAAGATATCATGATATCTCTCTCTATTTCTTTATGTGCATAATGATGGCTTACACTTACACATTTGAAAAAGTAGAGATGTCGCTATCGAAGAAGAGGTGACTATGTTAAGGAAGGAGTTTGATGAAAAAGCGAAAGAGGGAAGCTTCAGACTCCTTGATTTGTATATAAAGCAGTTACGTAGAGAGGTGCAAAACAATGCTGAAGAGATTGCAAACCTGAAGGACTTGGTGGCTAGGCTTGTGGGTAGAATCGGAAACCTTGGTGGCTAGGCTTGTGGGTAGAATCGAAAACCTTGGTGGCTACGTTTGTTTATTTTCTAAGTTTTTAAGACTCATGGTTGCTTGCTTGGTTGTACTCTTTCTTTTATTTTGTAAGACTTATGTTTGTTTTCCTTTTGATTCAAGTTTTCAAGTTTTAACAATCAAACATAGTAAAATTCAAGTTTTAAGAAACCAATCAAACAAAGTACAAATTCAAGTTTTAAAAACAATCAAACAAAGAACTACAAATTTAAAGAGAAATAATTGTCTTTGACCTTGTCATTCTCTGATTTTCGCCATCGCCTACTCCATCTCGTTTAACACCCTTTTTGCCTTTCTCCTTTCCTGCATCTGGTGGTTTGCTTGAACCAGCCATATCCTCGTGTGATTCGTCAGTCGAAGCTTCCAACAATCTGAGTCTTTGTGCAAACCATCTTGCTTTTCTAAAATTTCTTTATGTGAAGCTTCCAACAATCTGATTCTTTTGTCCAATCCATCAAACTTGCCCACATTTTCTTTCTCTGAAGCTTCCAACAATCTGACTCTTTCGTATAATCCTTCAAACTTGCCCACATTTTTCTGCTGTGAAGCTTCCAACAATCCGACTTTTATGTCCAATCCACCAATCTCATATTCCTCGAAGCTCGGGTTTCCTGGAATTTCCTCGTTCAACACATCCTGAGGTGGCTCTTCTACCCAGGTTGCCACATCATCACTGTACATCTTGTCTAACGTTATGGTTAATCCTTTATTATGACATTGCATCAACCTATCAACAACGATGTCATGTTTATCATCGTCGTCTTCCTTTTCTGTGATTGTAGCCAACATAGACTTTTCCTCATCTCTAACTACTACCATACTATCAATGTCCTGTCAACGTAAACAATGAAGAAAGATAAATAACGTAACAACCCAAAAAAACAGATATGCTAAAGATAACTAGGATAATTTACCACAGTTGTACCAAATGCTTTATATATATCCGAAAGTTTAATCCCTTTACATTCACCTTTCTTGAACATTTTCTTGCATATCCTAGGATAATCTTCTAAGAATTTTTCCCTTAAATTGGGAATTGCTAAAAGCTAAACAACCTCACACAATACACATATAGTTAGAGTTATCCTATATTATAAGAACTAGTACGAACAAGTCAACACATCAACTAAATTTTACTAACCTCCATTGGAATACAAAAACCTAGAACCGGCCATAAAACACCTTCTTTGACAGCCCCTCCAAAATGAGTCATCGTGTGCTCAATCTCTTCTAGCATGCGATCAAATGACAATCTCCCCCAAGGAAAATCCCTACAAAACTCTAGATCATCCACCACTCTTAGAAAAAATGGCTCGACGGGACTAGCATCCTTTCCAGTCTTTGTCTGTGTTATAACAATGCTGGATAAGAAATAGAGGACTGCCATCTTCAACCTATCTACAGAACGACCCACCGGTACCATTTTCTGTAGTTTGGCTTTCACGTCTTGATTTCTAATTATTTCAGCCCCTTAAAATGCTTCTTCACAAAGGCCTCACTCCCCGCTTTTTTATAACCAATTGGATAGTTACGGCAGTTAAATCCCAATATCAAGGCATGCTCCTTAATGCCATACCGGATTGGAACACCATTTACGATAAACCAAGCTTCCTTTTTTTTCCGATGCATGCCTTTTAGAGAAGGAGCATCCACATCCCCATAACCTTGTGGTTTTTTTCCCTTGGCATGTGGAAAATGTGTTTGAAGGACGGATGTTCCTCAAACCATTTCCTCTCAAACATTGTGATATGATCCTAGGTGAGGATCAAGTCCCTGAATGCTTCTCCAAGAGGTTGTGATGATTGGTGACAAGGTGAGTGATGCGGAAGAGATGAAAGGTGAAGAACAAGAGTGGATCCGATGAGTCTTTGGGGGATTGTTGCGAAACTTCCAAAGGGATGGAGATCCTTTGGACTTTCAGGCTTGCTCTGGACGTGGGTGAAGACCCTAGACGAGGTGAACAAGGGGTGGATCGAGATGAAACTTCCTAGGAGTGTGAAAGATCCTAAGACTTTCGGCTTACTTGGTGTGAGGATGAAGATCCGATCACTTTAAGCAAGGATGAACAAACAAGTTTCAGAGAGTTTAAGAATATGAAAAGATGTTTGATAATTAGAAAATGAAGCCTTACATGAGTTTAAATCAACAAGAGAGTAAAGGAGAAATCTCGAAAATTACAAACATTAAAGACCAAAGTTGACAAGAAAATAACTCTTCATGTTCTTCAAGATTTCGGCTGAACTCTTGTTGGACTTGGGCTGTGCTTCACTTGGATAGTAGATAGAAATGGGCTTAAGCTTTATCAAGAGGCTGATGAGTGAGTGATATGGCTTACCTCATTAAAAACCTTATTTGGAAAACCCATTGGGACAAAAACCAAATGAAGGGAAGACGAGTGTAAGTCATACCACCTCTCTTGATAAATGTTTAGGTGGCTTGGATCACAACCAATGTGGCTGGATTAGCACACACCAAACTGCCCGAGATGGTGTTGAGGAGATGTTGCAAAGTGGTCTTGAGCTTCTCTTGCTTAGACCGAGTGATAGGACCCGGAGAAATGCATAAATCTTCAGCTCCTTGTAGCTCCGGTTCAAGCTGCTGCCTTTGCTCCTCTTTGGCGTCTCCATGTTGCATAGGTTCCTCCTCCTTGCTGGCCATAATCATATCATCCTCTCCCTCTTGAAAAGGATTTGACCTCAAATCTGTTTCTTCTGCAATATAAGGAACCAAATCAGTAATATTAAAACTCGAACTTACATGGTACTTACCTTGGAGATCAAGCTGGTAGGCGTTGTCTAGTTGTTCTTTAGCTCCCAGCTCCTCAGGTTTAAGCTGTTGATTAGTTCCAAGCTCCAAGCTATCCATGCTATCCATCCTCAAATCCGAACAATCTGCAAGGAAAAAGATTAAATTAGAATATTTGAAGTAAGTCGGAATATACTCACCTTGCAAGCAGATTTTGTAGGAATGGATCTGTTCTATGACTCGAAGTGAACAATATCCTTCTTGCATTAGTTTGAACTCCTCTTGGTCTGCAAAACGTTTCTCCTTCATACGAATCCAAAACTGGTAACCAATCTCAAAGTTCTTAATATTCTCCTCTTCGTTTGCTGGCTTTTGATGCTCTATGTCTAGCAAACGCTCCTTTGGTTTAAGAACAATTTGAACAACAGTTTTCTTAAGCCAAACATGGTAGAGCCACGTCCTAGGTGCATGAAAATTTAGCTCTCCATCCTGTATATCCTGTATCCTCACAACAAAGACTCGAGACAAGAGATCATAGGTGCAAAGAATATAGTCATTCCGACTAGCACACAATTTATTACTTAGATCATCTAAAACAGATTTCAAAGGTTCAATATGATCATCTAAGTGTTTATTAAAATTCAGAATGCTATCATAACAAACAATTTCTCCAAAGAATAATTCAGCATTGGGTGAAGCACTAGCAAAATTAGAGAAATTAGCAATATTTCTGAGCACATAATTTCTATTAGGTTCACACATTTTATCAAACAAAAACCCTCCATGCCTAAAGAATTTCTTATGCTCAAATTTCTCACAATAATGAATCACATCTTTAAAATCAACAGTTGACATATAAATCTCTTTGATGTGTTCATATTCTAGCAACTTAGATTTAGGAACAAAAAGAAATGCATACCTTTGAACTGTTGCATCAGGCACAACAATTTCCTTACCTATCTTGTTTCCCATGTCATAAGGAAATGCTTCAACGGGTGCTCCTGGATCAAAGACGATATGATTCTCCTTCCCACAAATTAGTGAGACAATTCCTGAGTCGTATTTAGGCATACAACTTCGAAGTCCTGAAAATGACAAGGTTTCTTACTCGGCAGCACCGGTGCAAGGTTAGTGAAACTCATAAGAGTTTCTTTATACATAAACGTACGCACAGGTGGTTTAAGAATGAATGCTCTCTTGTCCTTACCAGTACTATTAAAAGATTTTGAAGAACTCACATGTTTGTGTTCACAAGTTAACTCATTGGATACTTTCTCCTTTTCTGGCTGCTCCTTAGCCGTGACGTAGAGGTCTTCCTCTCTCTTTATGTCCTCTCTCTTTTCACTTCTTCTTGTATGTTTCAAGACTACCCTAAAACCTTTGTTTGGCCCTTGTGACAGAGACAAGTGAATTATATCTGCGTGATCAGGGATAAAATGATTCTTGGGAACAAAGATACTTACCTTGTCGAGTTCAAGTTCTTTATCTCTGAGCATAGGCAATGCATCTGGTGGTTCATCTTTGAATTTAACAAGAATCTTATTATCATATCTCAGGATCACACTGTAGTCGTGGAAGTTATCAAAGGGAAGCTTCCGTGAGTTGTTTCCTAAAGACAAGTCCTGCAAAAATTTGTTAAGCTCACTCGGTGGCACCGGTGCAAGGTTAGATACACAAGAGAATTTATCCAAAGAGACAAATATTTTATGATCAAAATATTCAGCATCATTAACCTTACTAATCCTAGCAAAAAGATTAGATTTCTTATCTTGCTCTTGATTCTCTTCGGGTTTGATTTTGTCAAGATAAAACTCATGATCCGGCAATGGCACAAGAGTAGTCTTATCTTCTTGAAAATATTTTGAACTCACCATTGTACAATCTGCACCAAGAGAAAGTAAGTTAGCTTTCATTCGCCTTTGGGAGTCAAGATAGTTTCCTCGGGTCTTGATTGGTGGCTTCTCCTTTTGATCCATTGTTGAGCTCCATGTGGAGGTGGTTCCTACCAGGTCAGTGCACACATCTAAGGTACCTGTATCTTCCTCGGCACTTAAAGACAAAATCAAGTGTATTATACTTGAAATTTCAACATTCAAAACAGGTTGTTTGAAGCTACGAGTGAATGTGAAATTATTCCAATATTGTATAAACTCGCAAGCTAAACTTACCTGAGTACCATGTAGGATGTTTGGTAAAATTTCAGCTTTGGAGACGGTGATATTTGAAACACAGCCCGCCGGTGTTGGATATGGTCTACTCACCAAACAGTTTTCATAGTCATTTCGCTCAGTCTTGTTATCTTGGCAAGCTTTTGAAGTGGTTGACACTGAATGTGGATTCTTCTCTTTTATGTTTCCTTCAGCTTTGTCATCCTTATGCTCCAGAGTATGACCTGATTCAACATCCTTTGACAAGACCAAGTGCATTATACAAGAACTGGAAGTTTCTACACCTTGATTAACTACTTCACTACTTGAGTTTTGTGAGCTCAGTTTTGATCCTAATGAAGTGATATTCAGCTCGTGTTTTTCAGGGCAAGTGGCAGCAAATTTTCCTTTCTTAGGAGAGTCATAACAAGTAACTTCCTTGGATTTTGAAAGATCAGAGGACTTACATTTCTTTGGACGTTCATTGCTTGTTTCAATGGATGGATTTAGGCTTTGCTTGTGAACCACGACTTGTTCTGCGACCTTCTTTGGTTGAGAGGTTACATTAGCCTTCATTTTCTCATTTAGAACATTCTTGGATACTTCCTTTGGCTGAGGACTGTAAGCTTCTTTTGGAACTAAACCATTTGGTGCATACTTATTCCTCATTAGTTCCTTAAGATCTCTCCACGAGGTGATAGGTGGCTCCTTGTAATTCCAGCGATCATCAACCTTTCGTATCCACCATTGATAAGCTTCTCCTGTGAGTTGGCTTAATTGCATGAGCTATCCTCTTTTCTCTTGGGATGTGGTTATAGTAAAACCAATCTTCCATATTTGTTTCCCACTCTAGGTAGCTTCTTTTTCCTGAAAATTTTAAGAGTTCATTAGCCGAATGATATTCAGAACAAAGCACATATTTGGATTTTGGAGTAAGAGAGATTTTATGTGGGCTGCTCCAAGTTGTTCTCAATGTGTTGTCTGGTGGCTTTGGTTTAAGCTCTTGTTCCTTCCGTGCTCTTCTTGATTTTTCTAATTCAGCTCTCATGGTTGCCATACTTTCGTCCATTATGGCTCTTAAGGAATCAAGGAGTTCTTTGTTGGAGTTTGACGATTCCTCTTTACCATTGCTGGTTCCCACCATGGTACCTGTTCAGATTCAAACAAGTAACAAGTAAAAATGCCCAAAGAAACACAACAAAGAAAACTCAGAAACTTTTCTAGAATCCTAAACAACTGTTTGACTTGATCGAACAGAATAAAATATCAAATCACGTTCAAAAATTCCAGAGACAATTTTAACAAATACTAGACTTAATCATGGTTTCAATGCAACAAGTTTCACTATTTTAGGATTAACCAATGATTTTAAACAATTCTAGCAAGTTATACGACAATAACTGTTCAAATTCTGATAACCTCTAAATGTGACTGTTCGACTAAATCAGGTTCGGAAAATTATCAAAACATGCTCAAAAATTCTAGAATCAATTTTAACAAATACTAGACTCTTTTTTGAAGCAGATTCAAAGATCTCACGATTTTATCAGACAAGATGAATTTATCAAAATTCCAACAGTCAGCAGATAAACACAGATCGGAATGTGAAAAGGTATCACAGATCGAAAGAGATACAACCTGGCGTGGAGTCAGCTCTGATACCACTTGATATGATCCTAGGTGAGGATCAAGTCCCTGAATGCTTCTCCAAGAGGTTGTGATGATTGGTGACAAGGTGAGTGATGCGGAAGAGATGAAAGGTGAAGAACAAGAGTGGATCCGATGAGTCTTTGGGGATTGTTGATGAAACTTCCAAAGGGATGGAGATCCTTTGGACTTTCAGGCTTGCTCTGGACGTGGGTGAAGACCCTAGACGAGGTGAACAAGGGGTGGATTGAGATGAAACTTCCTAGGAGTGTGAAAGATCCTAAGACTTTCGGCTTACTTGGTGTGAGGATGAAGATCCGATCACTTTAAGCAAGGATGAACAAACAAGTTTCAGAGAGTTTAAGAATATGAAAAGATGTTTGATAATTAGAAAATGAAGCCTTACATGAGTTTAAATCAACAAGAGAGTAAAGGAGAAATCTCGAAAATTACAAACATTAAAGACCAAAGTTGACAAGAAAATAACTCTTCATGTTCTTCAAGATTTCGGCTGAACTCTTGTTGGACTTGGGCTGTGCTTCACTTGGATAGTAGATAGAAATGGGCTTAAGCTTTATCAAGAGGCTGATGAGTGAGTGATATGGCTTACCTCATTAAAAACCTTATTTGGAAAACCCATTGGGACAAAACCAAATGAAGGGAAAAAGAGTGTAAGTCATACCACCTCTCTTGATAAATGTTTAGGTGGCTTGGATCACAACCAATGTGGCTGGATTAGCACACACCAAACTGCCCGAGATGGTGTTGAGGAGATGTTGCAAAGTGGTCTTGAGCTTCTCTTGCTTAGACCGAGTGATAGGACCCGGAGAAATGCATAAATCTTCAGCTCCTTGTAGCTCCGGTTCAAGCTGCTGCCTTTGCTCCTCTTTGGCGTCTCCATGTTGCATAGGTTCCTCCTCCTTGCTGGCCATAATCATATCACATTGTGAGCAGATGCGTCAAGCCATCTAGCGTTTCCAAAGCTTCAAGGATATAACACCTCGTAGCTAGCTTGATTTTCTTCTTATACTCTGAAGGCGGAAAGCAAATTCGCAAAGGTTCTAGTGGTGGCTCTATTTCCTCCTCGGAACCCTGCAGTAACAAGTTTTACCAAGTATTACTGAGTTATACATTTTCATAAATTACACAAAACATCGATTACAAGTGGTATTCCCGAACTAAAATCAATGACATCAAGAGCAATACGTTTTCCCTAACTAAAACGAATAACATCAACAGCAAGTTGCTCTTTTTTCCCTAACTAAAACGAATCAAGATATAAATCGACTACTTAACGTTGACTCTGTGAGTGTTCGGCTGGTACTTCCCTCGTCTGTATCTCCTGTTTCTTCATTCCGGTCAACCGGAGCTCGGTCGGATTCTTCTTCAAGATCTTCTTCACTTCCGTCCTCGCTCTCTTCTCCGAGTTCTTCAGTCACCGGAGGTTGCTTTTCTATTTGTTCACTCATTTCGTCTACTTCAATCCTTCCAACTTCAGCGACGACATCATCATTCCTCTCCGGTGGAGCCGGAGATCACTCACTCTCATAATTCCCAACCGGACTCCGGTGGCTCTCTTCTTTGAGATCTTCTTCTTCAATCTTTTCGCTGGAATTCACTTCCTCATCATTCCAACTTGGAAGCGAAGATCGCTCCTTCACTTCCTCAGCAATCTTTGACTTCTTCATTCCCAACCTTGTTTCAACCATTTTTAACACAACAAATCGAGTAGAATATTAAAGAAAATCGGGTAGTTGTCCTCTAGTTATCCCTAGTTTAACGAAGAGAGTTCAAAAGAGGAGGAGAAGTTAGATAACAGTTCTCTTTACTTTGTGTTTGATTTTGATTCTATCGATTTGAGTTGAGAAATCGATTTTGGAGTTTTTCAATTCGGGTTTCCGGGTTGGGTTTTGGTCATTTTGGGTTGGTAAATTAAACCGAGGTTTTTGTTGTAAATAATCAGATTTGAATAGAGTAAGACAATTTACCAATTTTTCAATTTAAAATTAATTATTAAAAATTATAAGTTTACTACATAGGGTTTTCATATTATTTCTCTCAAGATGTGGGGTTTTCAGACAAAAACTCATCCTCAACAGACAAGAGTTAACGATGGAATTACAATCTCAGATTCTGATTCTCCGTCCAAGCATCCACGCTAGACGAGCCAACATCGTCGTCAAATTCTAGGACCTTTACGGATTCACTGTGGAAGAA
This sequence comes from Cardamine occulta, assembly GCA_028015245.1. Taxonomy (NCBI): domain Eukaryota; kingdom Viridiplantae; phylum Streptophyta; class Magnoliopsida; order Brassicales; family Brassicaceae; genus Cardamine; species Cardamine occulta. The sequence goes on from CM051362.1 coordinate 16,349,733, forward strand.
AATGTCGATGATGTCAATGTCGAATCATGTAACTTTTAGGATTACTTCTCTTACGCACACAGAGAACTTTGGTTTGCAGACAACTCTAAGGGTGTGGGTTGTACTTTTCTATGTTGGAGCAAAGGTTCTATTTGATGTCTCTGTATTTTAGCATGTTTTAGCATGCATTTATCATCACCTAGTATTAGATTCATCATATGTTTCACCCCATTTTCTAGTGTCTTTCACACATTTAGCATCCATACTAAGATTTGAATTAGATTTGCATACATATGCATTTTGGAATTGATTTCAGGTACTTGGACAAAATTCCGCGCACCAGCTCGAGCACGAACTCGAGCAGACCAAAGATGCGGCTGGACGAGGACTTTCAGTTTGGATTCAGCCTCAACAGTCTCCATAAAAGTTGTAGAGGAGTGAGTTAGTTTTCCAATGGAGGTAGTCTTGAATCATTTTGATGAGTCTTGAAGGAGTTATGATTGAATTACTGCAACTCGGTCAGGCCTAACGACGAACTCGAGCAGACCAAAGAAGAGAGCTCGAGCTCGAGCTCGACCAACAGCTCGACCACCAGCTAGAGCACCAGATCGACCACCAGCTCGACCACCAGCTCGACCACCAGCTCGACCACCAGCTCGAGCACGAACTCGAGCAGACCAAAGATGCGGCTGGACGAGGACTTTGAGTTTGGATTCAGCCTCAACAGTCTTCATAAAAGTTGTAGAGGAGTGAGTTAGCTTTCCAATGGAGGTAGTCTTGAATCATTTGGATGAGTATTGAAGGAGTTATGAGCGAATTACTGCAACTCGGTCAGGCCTAATGACGAACTCGAGCAGGTGCTTGAGCAGCACGTCGCAGAGTGCTCGAGCACACACACATCAAGCAGGTGCTCGAGCAGCACGTCGCAGAGTGCTCGAGCACACACACATCGAGCAGGTGATCCAGCAGTCTTCACTCCCAGCTCGAGCACTCCACACATACGCCTGCCCAAGCTGCATAAATCTCCGGAGACTTAACCATTTATTTTGTCTTTACCCGTTTTTAGGGTTTTCCGTATTTTCATATAAATACCCCTTTTAGGTTTTGTCCAAAGGGTATTCCGTTTTTATTTCTAGGATTCCGTTTTTATTTTTAGTGTAAGCTTTTTATTTTTAGGTTTTCTCTCTGTTCTTGAGTGTTCTTCATTGTTCTTGATTTTTCTTCATTTGTAATCCAGATTTCTCTTAATCTACTTGTTACTTTGTTTTGATTCTTTGCAGTCTTATTGTTCTTGTCTTAATCTATCTTTATAAATTAATTTCAATGAATTCTAAGATGTTTGAATTTTCTGGGTTTATGTTCTTGAATATGTGTGAGTAGTTTTTTAGGGTTCTTGAGAATGGGATAGGTTAGTGACGAATTTTTGATCTTCTAGGGCGTTTGAGTTTAGTTGTTTGTGAATCCCTTCTGGATTAGTGTTCTTAATGCTAGTTTCTCTCTGATCAGTTGGAACTAGATCTTAAGTGTTTCCACACTCAAAAGGTGGTTGATGAAACACTTGAACAACTAGTGCCAGAGATTTGCATTCCTAGCCTAAGAGATTAGATGTTTAGGGTGTTCATTGACAAGAACGGGTGGAGTCTTAGTACCTGATAGGGTAGATTTCGTCAGAGACATCTGAGTCTGGAACTGCCCTAGCTTGAGGTCATCTGTCACGACCGTGGATTTGATTGCTTGTAAACCCGTTGTCTAGGGAGTAGTTTTGTTTGAGTTTGTCAGCGCCTTAGATAGATTTCAGAGGAGTCACTGACCAATTACCCCATTCTTGAGAGCTTGTTTGTCTTAGTTGATTTTACTTTGTCTTAGTCATCATCTTCGCTTGCTAGCTTCCACACTTAGTCATCAACATTAACTGAAACCATGAATTGAGAATTCAGATATGTGAGTTGTGGATCACACCTCAGTTTTACACTTATAAAACCCGATCCTAAAAGCTATGAACCAACCTGTCTTAAGGTTGGGAACTGAAAGTTCCTAGCGAGCTCCAGCCCTTTGCAGTAATCATAAAACTCAGCCAGATTCTCAGCCTATGCAACTATAATAAACATCAACAAAGCATCAATGAAAATAAGCTTAGTTTCTTCACCTGTTGACCAGCCCGTTTATATATGCATAGAGCTTTACTTGACATCTAATCAGCTGGTGAAGAAGTTGTTGCAACACAGGTAACTGTTCTATTCGTCTACAAAACCATTGAATAAAAGGTTTATAGTAAAAGACTTGTAAATAAACTTTGAAAGTTTCTTCACGATGAGAGTTCATGAGACAAATCTTGGAAGGTGCGTACCTGAAGCTTTTGGGAAAATCTCAGCCTCTACATCAAACTTTAAAACTCGATAACATTGAAGCCGCTCTTCTAGAAAGAGCACATATGTTCTAACCCAAGCAGGCCAGTCCCAAGAAGCATCAAAAACAATATATGATGACTCAAGTTTGTAAGTTATATTTCTGTTTCAACAACTGAACAAATATATATATATATATAGAAGTAGTTGATTGACCAAGAGGATTTGTATCGTCTTTGAAGTTTGAAATTCTGAGTATATATCTTCTGTGAGTAATTCAGAAGCTCTTCTCTAAATATTGGCTCACCTTCTCTTAATGATATGTGAATTACTATAACACCTTACTTGCAACCTGTGTTATTATTGTCAAATTAAACAAAATATATGACTAAGCAAAGCAAATGCGATTTAAAATTCATAAAAATGAAGAAGAAGAATTACTTACAACCTAATGGCTGGAATCTCAAGAAACAACAACTTGGACATTCTCCAACAATTCCCTTTTGCTTAAGGTGAGTTTCCTGTAAAATACTTGGACTGCTGCATCTTACCAAACAAATGACCAAAGCAGATTATACACCCCTATTGGAGAAGATTAGAGCAAAAATATCCTCATGGACAGCGCGTCATCTCTCCTATGCTGGTAGACTACAACTTCTAAGTTCAGTGATAAGTGGTATTACAAACTTCTGGATAACTACTTATCGACTCCCAAGTGGCTGCATAAAGGAAATAGATCAAATCTGTTCTGCGTTCCTTTGGTCGGGACCAGAGCTAAGCACCAAAAAAGCGAAGATACAGTGGAGGGAAGTGTGCCGTCCTAAGCAAGAAGGAGGGCTAGGGCTCCAATCGCTTCATGAAGCAAACAAGACAAGCTGCTTAAAACTAATATGTAGAATATTGTCTTCGAAAGACACTCTTTGGGTTAATTGGATCTCTAATTATATTCTTAAACAAAAATCGCTGTGAGAGCTTAAGGCAAATACAAGTATGGGATCATGGATGTGGAGAAAGCTCTTGAAGTATAGAGATATTGTGAAACAGTTCCACAAAGTAGAACTTCACAATGGTACCAGCACTTCATTCTGGTTTGATAATTGGTGTGGTTTGGGCTGTTTGTATGATATGACAGGGAGCAGAGGATATATCGATCTTGGAATACCTTCAGGAGCCACAGTAGCTTCAGCTAAGGAATCTCATCGAGTACGAAGGCACAGAAATGCAACATACATGCAGATTGAACAAGATCTTGGAAAAGTTGCCTTGGAGATTGGCGACGATATTTCTTTATGGAAGACTATCAATGATAAATTCAAAAAGAAATTCAACACAAAGGAGACAACAAGTATGCTTCGAAATACTAAACCACAACAAGTGTGACGACCGCATTTTTTTTTTTTTTGCATAATAAAAATTTAACATTAAACAGTTAATACAACGTACTGACTCGCGAAAAGAAACCGCAATCTAGCAGTTCTACCAACACAGCGGAAATAACATCAAAAACAGCAAAAACACGAGTCCTAATCATCCTCCCCTCGACGCCTTCGATTCCACGATCACACCTTATCTTTACCTGCATCGACAAAAGTGATGCATCAACATTTGAAAAACCAAACGCTGAGTGAGATTGATCCTCCCAACAACAGGTTATATGAAAGCTACACACAATTTCAAACAACCACAACAACAAGAAAATCAATCACCACAACAATCAATTTCTAACACGATTAAATTCACGCATGAAAATAATCTACCACAGCCAGAATAGTAAACCCGCTTCCACAGCATGAATAGTATTCCGCAGCATGAATAGTAAAATTTACTATTCATCACCACCAAACACAAGCATCAAGATTAAATTTACGCATGAAAATAATCTACCATGGCTTGAATAGTAAACCCGCTTCCGCAGCGTGAATAGTATTCCGCCACATGAATAGTGAAACATTCACTATTCATCAACACCAAGAAATCAAACACAAAGATTTCTAACAAGATTAAATTCACGCAAGAAAATAATCACAACAACCGGAATAGTAAACCCGCTTCCACAGCGTGAATAGTATTCCGCAGCATGAATAGTGAAACATTCACTATTTATCACCAACAAAATCAACATCGATTTCCTAACAAGATTAAATTCACGCATGAAAATAATCTAACAACCAGCGTGAATAGTATTCTGCTGCATGAATAGTGAAATTCACTATTCATCATCATTACTTAAAACGGAAATCACACAAATTCATCAAATCAATCCCAAATTTTCACAATCAACACTCAACAGAACACCACAAGCATAAATCAATGATTCCCTACCAATTCAAGCTTAGAATCCACACTAAACTTCAACAATTCAAAATGGAGATCATCACCCAAACTCTAAGTTCAAATTGGAATCCCCAAGTTCCCCACACAAGCATTCATGAACCTTTGGTCACAACTCACCTTAGCAAATGGAAGAATCAAGCCTAGATTGAACTCCCCAAGCTCAAGAAGACTCCTCCTTCTTCCCTAGCCTCACGGCAAAACTCAAGCTCCAACGGCTTCCCTTTTAAGCTCGTCCCAAGCTTCACACACAACAGATCCGAGCTTCAAGGACTCTCCTCTCACTTCCTCTTCCTCCCTTAGCTCACGGCAAGCTCACCCAAGCTCAGCCCAGCTCACGCCAAAACTCACAAGCTTCAGCCACAACCTTTTCCCAAGCTCCACAAGCTCCACACTAGCAAGAACTGAAGAAAAACCAAGCTTCTCTAAGTTTTTTCTCACTTTTCTCTCTTCTTTATCTCTTCTTTCTCTCACACCAAGTTCAGCTCTCAAGCTCTCAACCCTTAGCCAAAAACCACGATGGAGAAAAAGAAGAAGAGAAGAAAAGAAAAGTCAACACAATTTCCTTCCTTTTTAGAAAAACCCCTAAACTTTCGAAACAATTTATGACACCCCCGGAACAAATCCAAATTAATTATTTCAACCCAATAATTAATTGCTCGAGATTTGTCTATGGTTCATAAACTCGAAAGAATTCCGAATTAATTAAAGTAATTAATTTATTCCGAAACACGGGCGTTACAATTCTCCCCCACTAACATAGATTCGACCTCGAATCTACATTACCGTTCATCTCCAATGAACCCAAATCATCGCAACGATTACTCAAACCTTGGCCAACCCGGCCAACACACACACACAGGTACACGCATGTACCCACGAGGCCTATAACTAACCTCTGAGGTTTCCCACTCAGTCTCTCTATGCTTATGACACCACAGCATCATATGTACTTATTGCTCATCCCAGGGCTCAAGACACCGCAGCATCTCCGAACTCTAGGCCCTAACATACCCCACAGGATATCATCTATACCTCGCAAGGTATAACCCATACCACAGCACCCAAGACACCGCAGCATCTCCGAGTTCTGGGTATCTTCCGTACCACTCTCCTCGGGGCAATATAACTCTCATGAGTCTCCGATATCACATACCTCTCAATTCTAGGCCATATAACCTTCCTGAGTCTCCGATATACTTTTACCACTCAATTCTGGGCAATATAACCTACGTCTAGGTTATACACCTTACGAATCCACGGTATCGTATATCACTCTTGGTTATATACCCTCTGAATCCACGATATCTCATATCACTCTCGGCTATACTCCACACGAGTCTGGATACATTACCAGTTACACTCTCAGGCCCACAGTCCTTCGAGCTAACGGCACTAAAGGAACCATTCCTCCCAACGAGCAATAAATCACACATATCTATAAGCATCTCGACTTAACTACCTCCCGTGATCCGTGTAAATTCTCGCAAGGCAACACTGGCATCACCCATATCCCACACCTGGAATATCTGTCGTGCGTAACCGCAACCCGGCTATCGCACCTATACCCTAACACGTCAGGTAACTCATGACATACACAGTCATTACCAGCTAACACCTTAGCCAGTCTGGACAACGTAACACTATACGCATATTGTCCCTCTCGTTCCTCCTAGTGTTAGCTTGCTTTAGAGAAATTTATCAAGATGACTTAAGCCAGACCAGCTTCACCACTTAACCATTATGCACAATTAATCATTAATACGAACGTAATAAAACAAACAAGTACCATACATTCGTATGTTTCGACTCACCACATTGAACAGTCCCATGGCTTCTCCAGTCCTGTCGCTTGACTCATTCCCTGAACACACCTAACTGGAACCACACAGCACCAACATGAGGCCATCAGTAGCCACTCATGCCCTCACCAATAAGAACCACCGTCTTATTACTCACTTGCATTAACATTTTTTAACACCAAAACGTAATGCGGAACCATGACTCGCAAGTCAAACAATAATAAGAAAACACATCTTATTATACAATCATAATGTAACATAATTCACACAACGGAAATACAATATGATACACATAGCATACAGGTACAAACTGAAACTGGAACCACTCGATGGAACTCAAGCCGCAACCTGCTTCTGGAACCACTTTCGGAACCGCACTTCCATCCAAGCCTCTGGCTCTCAAGTTTCCTTCTGCACCCCGTCACAGTCCCACAGAACTCGCATCATCGGAATCTTCTTCAGACAAAGCTCCTTGACCCTCCGCTCGAGAACTCTCAAAGGTCTCGCCTCAATGGTCATATTGGGCTGGAGATCTGACGGAATCTCACCCAATACCTCGTCACCCCTATGCAAACACTTCTTCAGCATCGACACATGGAAGACCTTATGAAATGCATGCATAATGTTGGGTAACTCTAACCGATATTCTACTATTCCAACACGCTCTACAATCCGGAACGGCCCCATATACCTCGGACTCAACTTAGTCGCAGTAATGGACCTGTTCGGACCTCTCAGCAAAGCCATCTTGAGATACACTCTATCTCCCACCTCAAACACAAGCTCTTTCCACCTCTTATCGGCATAACTCTTTTGCCGATCCTGGGCCTCTTTCATGTTCAGCTTCAAAACCAGGATCCTCTCCGTGGTTTCCTGAACAAAACCCCCAACCAATGTGCTCCTCTGCCCCACTTGAGTCCAACACAAAGGTGTACGACATGGCCTCCCATAAAGAGCCTCGTATGGAGCCATCCCAATACTTTCCTGGTAGCTTTTGTTATACGCAAACTCTACCAAGCTCAAGTGATCCACCCAATGACCACCCCAATCCAGCACGCACATCCTCAACAAATCCTCCAGAATATGGATGGTCCTCTCGGACTGACCATCTATCTAAGGATGATAAGTCGTACTCATGTACACCCTCGTGCCCATCTCCGTCTGAAACGCATTCCCGAACTCAGATGTGGACTTAGGATCCCGGTCCGAGACAATGCTCACTGGTACTCCATACAGTCTCACAATCTCCTGCACGTACTTCCTAGCCAAAATTGCAGACCCATCGGTCTTCTTAATGGCCAGAAAACGCGCACACTTAGTCAATCGATCAACGATGACCCAAATAGCATCCTTGGTATGAGAAACTGGTAATCCCACCACGAAATCCATCGTGATCATATCCCACTTCCACTCTGGAATGGGTAAACTCCGCAATAAACCACTCGGAACCTGATGCTCTGCCGTCACTATCTGGCACACGTTGCACGCCGCAACCCAGTTAGCAACATCCTTCTTCATCCCGACCCAATGATAATACCGCTTAAGATCCCGGTACATCTTAGTCGCTCCTGGATGAATCGAAAACATACTCACATGAGCCTCAATAAGGATCTCACGCCTCAAATCCTCATCCAAAGGTACGTATACCCTCTCACTCACAAGGATAGTGCCATTTGGAGATACTTGATACTCAAAACCCGATTCTCTCGAAGCCTTAACCAATCCCTTATCTTTTTCCTGAGCCAGCCGAACTCTGCTCAAAAGATCTGCCTGATTAACTGCCTCTAAGCGCAATGGTTCTTGAGATACAACACACAAACGCAATGTGCTTATCTCGCTCACCAAAGACACAACCTCATGCTTCCGAGCCAAAGCCACCCGCTTCCGACTCAACACATCCGCAACCAGATTAGCCTTACCAGGATGGTAAGCTATCTCCAGATCATAATCGGCCACTAGCTCCATCTAGCGCCTCTGCCTCAAATTCAACTCAGGCTGAGTGAAAATGTACTTCAGGCTCTGATGATCTGTGAACACCTGCACCTTTCCGCCATAAAGAGAAGATCTCCAAATCTTTAAAGCGAAAACCACCGCAGCCATCTCATGATCATGGGTAGGGTAGTTGCACTCATGCTTCCATAGCTGCCGCGAAGCATAGGCAATAACCTTCCCCCGCTACATCAACACACAACCAAGACCAACTCCAGACGCATCGTTATACACCACGTAAGGCTCGCCCAGATCAGGCAACGCCAATACTGGAGTACTAGTCAGCAAGGCCTTCAGTTTCGCAAAACTCTCCTCACACTCCGAGGACCACACGAAAGGAACATCCTTTCACGTCAGCTTCGTCATAGACTTAGCCAAACTCGCGAAACCCTTAACAAACCACCGGTAATAACCTGCCAACCCGAGAAAACTCCTAATCTCGGTGGCATTCCTAGGCCTCGGCCAAGCACTAATGGCCCGAACCTTCTCTAGGTCCACCGAAACCCCCTTCGCCGAGATAACGTGACGTAGAAAACCGATCTCTTGCTGCCAGAAGTTGCACTTGCTCAACATAGCAAACAATTTCTGCTCTCGTAGCTTCGCAAGAACCACACGAAGATGCACCTCGTGCTCCTCCAGGCTCTTCTAAAACACCAAGATGTCATCGATAAAGATGATAACAAACTCATCCAGATACTCCTGGAAAACGCTGTTCATCAATCTCATAAATGCAGCAGGTGCATTTGTCAACCCAAATGGCATCACCACAAACTCATAGTGGCCATAATGAGATCTGAAAGCCGTCTTCCGGATATCTACCTCATCTATAGGAATCTGATGATATCCCGACGCCAAGTCAATCTTGGAGAACCAAGTAGCCCCTCTCAACTGATCCAACAACTCATCAATCCGAGGAAGAGGATACCTGTTCTTCACTGTGACTCGGTTAAGTCCTCGATAGTCAATGCACAACCAAAAACTTTCATCCTTTTTTATCACAAACAACACCGGTGCTCCCCACGGTGAAGTACTTGAGCGAATAAACCCTTTACTCAGCAACTCCTCCAGCTGCTTCTTCAGCTCTGCTATCTCTGCGGGAGCCAGCCTATAAGGTGCCTGGATATTGGTGCCGTCCCTGGTTCCAACTCAATCGTGAAAGGATCTGACCTAGACGGTGGCAACCCTTGTAACGACTGGAACACATCCGGGAACTCCCAAACCACTCGAATATCCCCTACCTTAACCTCTCCAACGGCCTCCGGCAAAGAAATGGTAGCCAAATACGCCTCACAACCTCTCTCGATCATACGCACGGCCTGCATAACCGAGATCACGAGACTCCCGGAAGTCGGTTTCACCCCCTGATACAACAACCTCCCCTTGCCTCTGTCGAACTCGACACGCCCTCGGTGACAATCCAGATGCGCTCTGAACTTCCCGAGACAATCCATGCCCAAAATGACATGGTATACCTCCACAGAGCAGACAATCAAATCGCCACGCATAGACTCTCCCATTACCTGAACATCCACGTCTCTAACCCGACCATGAATCATCAGGAGCTTCCCTCCAGCAACCTCCACGAAACCCAAACTCACACCGGGCTCGCTTCGAACATTAGCATTCTCGGCTAATTCTGGAGTAACGAAGCAATGCGATGCTCCCGTGTCAAACAACACATGACACTCAACACCCCCAACACACAAGGTCCCTGCACAAATACATGTGCCTAGAACCTTAACACCCAACAAGCAACCAAAATTCCCCAACACACAGAATTGAACATAGATAAGTCTAAGAAAATACCTGTGATCGGCGTGGAACTCGGCTCTCCGGACTAGACGATTGAATACACTCAAGGCGCTGCTGCCACCGGCCTAGCGGGCTGCACCACTGTGGCCTCACTCTGCCGCAGCTTGGGACACTGAGGTCTAATGTGCCCCGCCTCCTTGCAGTGAAAGCACACCCGAGAATCCACTCGTACTCTGCCCTTCCTAGGGCATCTCGCCACTCTGTGATCCATGTTCCCACACCCGAAGTAACCCGGACCACCTCGGCTACCATCGAAGCGCCATCATGCTTCCTCTTCTATCCTTGCATCGGCCTACCACCTCTGCTCGGAACAGACTGCTGCGGCACGGATCTCGCCTGAAGACTCAGGGTAACCGATACCACCTCATCCTACAGACCCTCCTCCAGTAACGCTGCAGTCTCAACCAACTCATCAACCGTGCAAAAAGACCTAACCATGCAACGGTTCCGCAAGTTAACCCTAAGACCTATCAAGAATCTCTGCACACAGGCCGACTCACTCTCAACCGCTTGTCTAACAAACGACCTAAGCCGGTTGAACTCCACCTCTTACTCGCGTACCGACCAATCCCCCTGAGTCAATCTCGCAAGCCTCGACTCTAACCGGTTGAACGCCTCCTGAGGGAAAAACTTGGAGTTAAACTCCTCTACAAAATCCGCCCAAGCCATCTCGGCCTGAACTCTCCAGGCTGCCACACCCCTCCACTAGAGATGCGCATGACCCTCCAGATAATATACCGCAATGTCCACTTGGTATCCCGTGGGACACTTACTCGAGAGGAAATTCCTCTCTAACCTCCTTAACCACGCATCAACATCCTCAGGATTAGCACATCCAGGAAAAAACCCCGTGCCTATCCTCTGCATTTGCTCCATCATCCCAAGGTAGGATGGGAGCTCCTCAGCAACCACAACTGCTACGTGAGGCTGAACCTCAACACCCACGAGAGCCACAGGAGGCTGAGCCAGTACCCTCTCTGGTAACCGCTCCAACAACACCGTCTAGAGATCAGCCAAGCGATCAATAAGAGCCTAAACATCACCCGCTGCCACTCCTGCAGCACCTGCTGCTATACCTACAGGTATACCCGCAGCACCAGCTGGAACACCAGCCACTCCAGCACGCATGCCAGACACACCGTCAGACCCCACCTGACTCGCAAGCGAATCCTCGACCCGCTCCTCCACAACGTGACCCCGGCCATGGCCACGTCCTCTACCACGCCCTCTAGCCATCTGCCCTGGCAAGAACAAAGACTAAGGACACTAAAACACAATCATCACAATAAAGATAACTTACCGTCGAATCGCACAAGGCTCGAAGGGGATGATTCTAAGACCCCAACTACCACATATTCTATCCTAGAACCGTATCAGCTCTGATACCAAACTGTGACGACCGCACTTTTTTTTTTTGCATAATAAAAATTTAACATTAAACAGTTAATACAATGTACTGACTCGCCAAAACAAACCACAACCTAGCAGTTTTACCAGCACAGTGGAAATAACAGCAAAAACAGCAAAAACAGGAGTCCTAATCATCCTCCCCTCGACGGCTTCGATTCCACGATCACACCTTATCTTTACCTGCATCGACAAAAGTGATGCATCAACATTTGAAAAACCAAACGCTGAGTGAGATTGATCCTCTCAACAACAGGTTATATGAAAGCTACACACAATCTCAAACAACCACATCAACAAGAAAATCAATCACCACAGCAATCAATTTCTAACACGATTAAATTCACGCATGAAAATAATCTAACAACCAGCGTGAATAGTATTCCACGGTATGAATAGTGAAATTCACTATTCATCATCACAACCAAAAATGGAAATCACACAAATTCATCAAATCAATCCTAGATTTTCACAATCAACACTCAACAAAACACCACAAGCATGAATCAATGATTCCCTACCAATTCAAGCTTAGATTCCACACTAAACTTCAACAATTAAAAACGGAAATCATCACCCAAACACCAAGTTCAAATCGGAATCCCCAAGTTTCCAACACAAGCATTCATGAACCTTTGGGCACAACTCACCTTAGCAAATGGAAGAATCAAGCCTAGATTGAACTCCCCAAGCTCAAGAAGACTCCTCCTTCTTCCCTAGCCTCACGGTAAAACTCAAGCTCCAAAGGCTTCCCTTTTAAGCTCCGATTTTCAAAGACTCTCCTCTCACTTCCTCTTCCTCCCTTAGCTCACGGCAAGCTCACCCAAGCTCAGCCCAGCTCACGCCAAAACTCACAAGCTTCAGCCACAACCTTTTCCCAAGCTCTACAAGCTCCACACTAGCAAGAACTGAAGAAAAACCAAGCTTCTCTAAGCTTTTTTCACTTTTCTCTCTTCTTTAGCTCTTCTTTCTCTCACGCCAAGTTCAGCTCTCAAGCTCTCAACACTTAGCCAAAAACCACGATGGAGAAGAAGAAGAAGAGAAGAATAGAAAAGTCAACACGATTTCCTTCCTTTTGAGAAAAACCCCTAAACTTTCGAAAAAATTTATGACACCCCCGGAACAAATCCAAATTAATTATTTCAACCTAATAATTAATTTCTCAAAAATTTTCTAAGGTTCATAAACTCGAAAGAATTCTGAATTAATTAAAGTAATTTATTTATTCTGCAACACGGGCGTTATAGCAAGACTGGTACAAGGGAGTTTGGTTCAAATACGCAACCCCCAAATACTCATTCTTCACGTGGTTAGCAATGCACAACCGCATCTCAACCGGAGATTGAATGCAACATTGGAATTCAGGCCAAAATACAAACTCTATTTTTTGCGGAGATACTAATGAGTCTCGGAATCATCTATTCTTCTCTTGTAGGTATTCATCCCAAGTCTGGTCCATGGCTGTGGAGCGACTTCTCGGAAATAATTTCTCCCTTGCTTGGGAGCAGCTAGTTTTGCTGCTAAATTGCACTACCCAAAACCGGACCCAACAATTTACTTACAGGTACGTGTTTCAAGCCACAATCTACCACATATGGTGTGAGCGTAATAGCAGACGCCATGGCAAAGCCTCTACTTCCTCAGCCAGCCTCGTGAAAGTAATCGACAAGATCACAAGAAACCGTTTCAGTTCAATTCGCAATGAAGGAGATTACAGCTATAATGATAGTCTCGCCCTTTGGTTCTCATCCCGTCCCACTTAGAACAAATATTATGAAGATCTCTCAGCAATTTTTTTCAGATGATTCAGCTCTTCGAAAGTGGATGACACTCTTTTTTCCACACACTGGTTTTATCCCACAGGGTTTTCTGGTCTGTGGGTTTTAATGAGGCCATCACCTATCGACTTCAGAAAATTAGAGTTCAGATTTATTTTCAATTCCTCCAGCTAAAAAGATAAATCTATAGACAGTTGCACTTGATGTAAAAACGTTGTTTCTTTTGAATATAATTTTACATATTATTCAAAAAAAAAATTGAGAGTTGTTGATAATATCTTGGATAATGCATCTGCTCGTGGTTTTATTACAGATGCTGCCGAGAATATTTCTGCAGAAAATTAATCCGTGATAAAATCATCCCTTAATTGAAGTCTCTAAATAATATCCAATTTCAGAGTTTGATTCATCGAAAACTGAGAAACTTACTACGAACATGATGTTCTTTAGGAGGATATTCAACATGATTCGTTCCTTGACAATCGTAATATCTAAATTCTATAACATCCAAATCGAAAACATGCATCGATCATCAACCCTTGGATTTTTAAACAGAAACCAAATTTCTCAAATTTTGATTTTGAAAAGTTACAAATGGTGAAATCTAACCTTGAATTCAATGTTTATCTTAGCGAGACCGACAGTGGTGGTATCCCTAGGCGCTCCCTAGCCTTTTCGCAAGTTCGTGAACATTCCCATCAAGTGACACTTTACCTTTCTGAATTCGGAATCTGGGGAAAATGCTGGATGATGTTTCTTAAACCTTTCGATTCAAAATCTTCCCAGCAAGTTGATAAGAGGTTTTTTCGCTCAGTTTCAATTCCTCGATATTATCATGTCATTGTAGTATGTGAGTTGTCAATCCAAATGGGTGAGATACTAGCAATCAGGATGTAATCAGATATTCCTAAGTCAAGCCAAATAGAAAATTGTTTTTTTAAACTAACAACCTAAATGGAGCAGAAAAGCATGCAAGAATAATAAACTAAAGAAAGCACTCGACCAGAGTGCTCGAGCTAAGAGGTCGAGTGGTGCAGAAAAACTGAGTAAAAGATTGCACTCGACCCTTTAGGTCGAGTGGTACAGGTCGAGCTAAGAAAACGAAAAAAATACGAAAAGCACTCGATTGGAGTGATCGTGTGTGTATGCAGTCGAGTGAAGCTAAGAAAACGACAAAATATGAAAAACACTCGACCTAAGTGGTCGAGTGGTAGTGATCGAGTTCAAACTAACAGAACCCTAATCCAAAATTAAACAAGTAAACAGAGTAAGAATCAAATGGGAAATAAGGTCCTAGGGATGGGATTCATGGATCTGCGATTCTCCTTGGTCTCTCCTAGATGCTTATTAAAACTCCACAAAAGCAATCTCTAGACAATGAACATCAAATTAAGGTGGCTCCACTCCCGTGATAAACACCAACATGCCTATACTACTTCCTAATCTTAATACCTAATCAAAGATATAAAGAAACTTAGAGCATATATCAATGAAACATAATATATGCAATCATTAAGAACCAATTCATTAATGTCAAAATACAGCTAAAACCTCTTAAGCTATGGGTTAAAGCTATATATCTTTGGTATTAGTTGGTTCAAACATTTCATCAACATCTTCCAGTGGAAAACGCCTGAGATCACAATTACCAATCCCTTGGCTAAGTAAGCATTCACAAAACCTAATCAAGAAGATATATATACAATTTCAAGCTTAAACAGCTAAGGAGACCAAAAATCCTGCACAGATCTAACCCATCCTTAAGAACCCTAATCTATACTCAGATCCTAAAATCATGAAAATGCTTAAACCCAGAAAATGCTAAAATCGACACACGACAGAGATAAAGATGAGATGAACAAGTTTGTCGAAGAAATGATATGCAAATTCGTAATATATTAAGAGAGATCTGAGTTACAAAAATCTAAAATGAAGAACAAGAGAGAGAGAGAACTAAGAAGCAGAAAAACTAGAGCTTAGGTAGTATACCCTGCTAATAAAAAAGGGTATTTATACAAAGGCTTGGAAGCCCTAAAACACACAAAAAGACAAAATAACTAATTAGGCAAAATGAAGGGATATCCACTCGAATAGTCTTGTCGAGTGCACTGGTCGAGTGGTATTGACTTGGCAGTCTGCTCGAGTGCATTGGTCGAGTGCACTGGTCAAGTGGTATTGACTCTGGCAGTCTGCTCGAGTGCACTGCTCGAGTGGACTGCAATATGACAGTCTGGTCGAGTGGTATTGACGCTGGCAGTCTGCTCGACAGCACTGGTCGAGTGGTATTGACTCTGGCAGTCTGCTCGAGTGCACTTGTCAAGTGCACTACACTCTGGCAGTCTGGTCGAGTGCACTGGTCGAGTGGATTGCACCACCCTAGTTTCTCTCAAATGCTTGGCCTCCTTGTCCAGAACAGTCTCCAAAGTTAGTTAATCATTTGATAACAACTCCAATATGCAAGATGTATGCAATGCTCATGCAAAAACTCATAAGTGTGCAAAGTGAATGAAAAGTATAGAAAATGGTATAAATAATGGATGAAATAACGTTAAACTGATGCTAAATATATGCTTAAAATAGGTAAAATCTAGACTTATCACAAGTTCACCTTAGCTTCGATTCGAGAAATTTATAATCATAGAGATAAAGATAACTGATAATCATCGAGATAGAGGCAGAGAGAACTGATAAGTCATAGAAGTAGAGATAGAGATAGAGAATGGATTGAGCTTTTTTTGTCGAGAGAGAGAAAAACTAATTATCAGAAGCTGATGTGTATAATTGAAATAAAATTATTGGCAGTTCAACTTTTTTCATTTATTGACATGGCAACTCTAGAGCTCTTCAAAAAGCTGAGGTGTCATCCGTTGAGAGACACACTGAACTATTACAGTGTTGATTTATTAGATTCATAAAAAACCAAAAAATTTCCTTCAGTTTAATTTAGCATTTATATTATAGATTAAAAAATTCATATATTATACCTTTTTTGAAAATTTAACTCATTGAATATTTAAATATTTTAAAAATGTATTACTATATATATATGGTAATAACATATAGCAACGTTTTCAAAATCATATATATATATTATATTATTTACATAAGAAATTACTCAAATCACAAATAAATACAACCTATATTATTATATTCGCACACCATTTTACGATAATATTTTTAAAAAATAACGATGACTTTGTTACTGCAATTTAATTAATTTAAAGATTTATATATTTAACTTTTCAATTTTTTTTTAAATTATCAGGAGTTTAATCTGTTTTTGTGTTTTTATTATGAATTCAAAATTTTACATGTTTCATTTTTATTTTAAGAGTCATTTTAGACTATGTTTTACAAATTATTAGAATTTAATTGGGATTTTCGGATTCAAAAATTATTTTTAAATCAGCATATTTTTTATTTTACTAAAAAATAAACATATTTTAATTTCTTGCAAGTCGTAGATATTAAATGAAAAAAATATTAAAATTTGTGTATTATAAAGGTAAAAAACATTAGGTCTTGTAATAAAATATAAAAATTGGTGTATTTTTATGGAATTTTCCTTAATTATTTTGAAAACTATACCTAGTGGTTAGAAAAATACTCATTTTATATATAAAAAGGACTAAATTTCCTTAATTTAATTACAAAACAAAATTAATTAATTTAAATAATCACATGAGATTTATAAGAAAAAATATTTGAGGAAATAGTCGACAACAGAGATGTTGGCAGTAAGAGTAAGCTAATGCAGCTAGATAGAGTCCATCGTAAAAGTTAACGTCGTTGTCGAGAGTTTGAGGAAAACAGATTTTGATTCTTTGATAGATTGATTATTTCAATTTATAGTTTATAAGTTTCTTTAGAAAAATCTAAACAGTTTAATTATAATTATTACTAGATGATGTGATGAAAGTTTTAAACCTTAAATATCACACTACCAATTGTTCATAATATGTGGATGAAGCATTTAAGGATCAATACCACGAAGAGATAGAAATGCACATTAAGAATACATGAAACTCATTAAGCCAAGCAACAAGATTGATTTTTGGTTTTCCTTAACTAAACATCCTAAAAGCATAAACAAGATGTAAATAGCAAAAAGTAAGTACTACTAACAAGCATGCAAAAGACAAACAATATTCAAACTAAAACAACACGGAAACGAGATGAGAGCTAAAAGGTTTATTTCAATTAAAAAGTGAATCTTTGGACAAGGCAATTGATTTGGGTGATTCTTAACTAATTTGTGATGCGTAATACTACTTAATATTGCTAATCCATAGATTTTAGATCACTAATTTATATTAATCCATTTCCATAACACTAATTCTATGCTAAAAGTGAACAATCAACGTTCATTAGTGAAAAGTAATAAATCATAAGTATAAATAGTTGTTAAGAACCCTAGACATCAATTTGCATTGGCTGATTGTGCAAAACTCTTAAAAATCTACTAGCATGTAAATCAACGTAGCATAAGCTAATCTAGCATTAAGATCATGTTATAATTTTTTTAATATAAATTAAATCAAAGCCCTAAGCACCACCAATCAACCTCAAATCACTCTAATCTACCATACCAAAAGGTTCTAATGAAATTATTCACTAATCATGATGAGAACACAAAAATCCATGATGATACTGTTGAATCCGAGTTCGATTTAATATAAAATTAGGGTTTTCGATTGAAGAATTTTTTCTTTATATATATTCTAAGAGATTGATGTTTACAAAGAGAGATTTTTGGTTATTCCAAAATCGGGATTACAAAAGATTAGAAAAGATATCTTGATATCTTGCTATCAAATATGATGCCTCTATTTTTGGATGGCACATTGAAGAAGGGGTCGACCCTTGTATACAAGGTTTTTGAGTCAGTCGAGAATCCCTTTTCTACCCTCGATGCCGGCTCTATGTTTTGGGCCGAGCCTAATGGAAATTCTTTCCCGTTGGTTCTCAGTTTGGGTCGGGTCATGTTTAAGGGTGATTAATCTGGTACTAACAATAAATCCCCCCTAGTTCGTTCAAACAATGTCTATATATATATATTTTACCTTGTTTTTTTGTGTGTAAATTCATTTATCGAAGAAAAATATTTGTGCAAAATATTCATGTTGAGTACATAATTCAGGGTCAGATTGTTATAAATGTTTATTACTATCAAAGAAAATATAAAAGAACATTAAATGTTAATATAATGTTACATTGAGTTTTAGTAATAACTTTTTTGCAACATCCAATATCTTAGTTAATCTTTTTCTACGTGCATTGACAAAAATATAGTCTACATCTACCCATAAACTTCATCTTTCTCATATAACACCTTGCACAGTCAAAACAATAACCAACAAATGTCTTATTTTTAAACCCTGAAATTCGAAGATATTCATCAGGTGGATGTTTTTCGGTTAAATGAAAGTCAATTGGAGAACTCGCATCTGGATAGAAAGAATTGATTGTCTCTTCTGAATTAGATTTTTCATAGTATCTGATGTACCTATAAAATTTTCAAAACATATATCATATTATTAAATTAATATTTTAATAATGCTTGTAAACACTATACAGATAATCATAAATAAATAAATTTAGACTTACAAGATGAAAAAAGAATTAAAATGATTAAAAACATAACACATATCTTTATTTCCAAAACAGAATTTCAATGGTAAAAATGTTAAAAAAACTTTAGCTGATAGGTTAAAGTTTATTTTACTTTATTTTGTATTCTATGAAGTTATTTTAGGTATATATATAGTGTCATATGTATATGTTTTCTATACAAAATTATATTTACAGATGGTTAATGTTCTAATTAACGTTTTCTTGTTATCAACGAAAATTTAAAAACCATGAAAGGCAAATACACCACATCTATACATTTTTATTTTTATGCAATTTTAGATCTATATCAAGATTTCAAGTGATTTCAAGATGTAGTAATGTTAAATTCAAATTATCATAATAGATAAATAAAAAATATTTGAATATTATTAACCAAACGAAGATACTTATGTAATGAAATTTCAGTTTGCAACATATCTTTGGTATTCACCTAAATGCTAAAAGAGT
Organism: Cardamine occulta; assembly: GCA_028015245.1. NCBI lineage: Eukaryota > Viridiplantae > Streptophyta > Magnoliopsida > Brassicales > Brassicaceae > Cardamine > Cardamine occulta. The sequence continues at coordinate 16,369,257 of CM051362.1, forward strand.
AACCTTTTTTCTTACAATCTCATTTTATAAATGTGAAAGTTTATTTGCATATTAAAAGAAAAATGATATTTTAAAATGACAAAAATTCATAATGACATCAAACAGATACACAATAATCAAATTCTTGAAAACCTTTAAATTACTTGGGTAACATTTTAAATAATATGTAGTAATTTTCGTCAGGATTTTGCATAAGCCAATGAGACCATGCCACACCATGATATGACTTAGCAAATAAAACAACTCAGCAAAGTTTCTTTGACTTGCACGAAAATATTTATGCTGTCAGAGTTAGGGAGACGCTGAGCCGTCCTGTGTGCGACTCTCACCTATTCTGTGTGATAACAAATCCTATGAAACTCATGTGCTTTGTCTGCATTTGAGTACTGTTTAAATTAGTTACACATTTATAATATTTACACATCTATGATCACCTTCAATTTGCTGAATTATATGCATGAATGATAGTCAGAAAAACTAAATGAAATTTAAAGTATTTAAAATATTTTGTTTTGTAATTTTAAATGTATAAATTGTATAGATGATCAAAATGAATATAACTAATAGTTTTGAAAATAATTCTTTAAAAAAAAATTATATATATATATATATATGTTTCACGTCGATTTTTGGTGTGTAAATTCATTTATCAAGGAAAAATATTTGCGCAAAATATTCATGTTGAGTACATACTTCAGCGCCAGATTGTTATAAATCGTTATTACTATCAAAGAAATTATAGAAGAACATTGAATGGTAATATAATGTTACATTGAGTTTTATTAATAATTTTTATGCAAGATCCAATATATTAGTCAATCTTTTTCCACATGCATTGACAAAAATATAGTCTACATCTACCCATAAACTTCATCTTTCTCATACAACACCTTGCACAGTCAAAACAAAAACCAACAAAAGTCCTATTTTTAAAGCCTGAAAGTCGAAGATATTCATCAGGTGGAAGTCGTTCAGTTAACTGAAAGTCAATTGGAGAACTCGCATCTAGGTCGAAAGAAGTGATTATCTCTTCTAAATTAGATTTTTCATAGTAAATGATGTACCTATAAAACTTTCAAAACATATATCAAATTATTAAATTAATATTTTAATAATAATTGTAAACACTATACATATAATCATAAATAAATAAATTTAAACTTACAAGACAAAACAAAAATTAGAATGGTTAAAAACATAACACATATCTTCATTTTGAAAATATAATTTCGATGATAAAAATATTAAAAAAAAAAACTTTTGCTGATAAGTTAAAGTTTTTTTAATGTTTTTAAGAAGTTCTTTAACCCAAAATGCATCACAATGTAACAATATATTCCTTTATCTATGATGAATGAAATCTTCTCTTGATCGTTTAGATTCATCTTGATTTGATTATAAACTGAAAATGCATCCATGAAACTCAAAAGTTCATGCCCAGCCATTGATTCAACCAACCGGTGGATATATGGCAAGTGAAAACTATCCTTTGGGCAAGCCTTGTTGATATCGCTAAAATCAACACAAACCCTCCAAATTCCATTCTTCTTCTTTACCATTACGAGGTTGGCGAGCCAATCCAAGTATTTTACTTGGTGAATTGAACTGGCTTTCAAAAGTCTATCCACTTCATCATTTACTGCCTTGGTTCGGTCTGGGCAGATTTTCTTCTCTTTTGCTTTATTGGTTTAAAGCTCTGGTTAACATGCAGCTCATGGGAAATGATTGTGGGATCAATTCCTGACATATGGTCCAAGCGAAAGAACCTTTGTTTTTCGTTAAGAATTCTACTAGATCTTCCCTCAATTCTGTCTTTAGCCCCGAACTGATTTTCACGGTATGCTCTGGGTGATCTCGATAAATGGAAACTTCAATAGCAACCTCCGTGGACTGCTGTCCACTAGCAAATGCTGGACTCTTTGACGCTTCGGGGCTAGTTAATTGCTATTGGATTTTCAATCTATTGAGATTTGGCAGAATCTTGATAATTCTTGATCGCCTTCGATTGTTCCAACTCCGGTAGATGTTGGAAACTTCACGCATTGGTGATACGTTGAAGGTCTTGCCTTCATTTGATATACCCAAGGTGTGCCTAGGATAATTTTATACGTAACCGGTCGATCGAAAACCATAAATTATACGATCTTTGATACCCCTACAGCGGGCACATGTAGCCTTATTGTTCCTAAGGACATTGACGTTTCTCTTGTAAAAGCAATGAGCGGAGCTGGTGGCCCAACTATATCCGCCCCGTTTATACCCATCTTTTGTAAGGTACATAGAAAAATGAGATCCACTGAACTCCCAGTATCGATCAAAAATTTGGATATTTCAAAGTTTGTGACATCCAAAGTTATCACTAGTGTGTCATCATGCGGCTTTGCGAGGTGTTGGGTATCAAACTTTTCAAAGGTTATCAAATTATTGATCTTGATTTCCCTTGTTTCCTTACTTACTTCCTTCACCGCTGCTCGCTTTTTCTTCTTAATTCCCAGAACCAAGTCTTTGTTGATACTAGATCCGCACCAAGGGCTCGATGGAGCGAACTGGGGTCCGACAAGTGGTGAAGCCTCGCAGAAGGAAGGAGCAAGTGAAGCAAGGAGTGTCTGCGAAGCGAGGTGAATCTGTGAGCTGAAAGAGGAAATCATTCTAGTACAAGACGTTACAACATTAAAGACCAAATCAAAATCGGCGGATTAAAGAAGAATTATATAATTTATTCTTAGTATTTAATCCTTAATTCATGTATAAATATAGACCCCCATGGTCATGCATGGGGGTCAATCGTTTTGTCACTCAGGATCAATATATACAATTTTACACTTTTTCCTTTAGCAAAACTATTTTCTATTTAAGTTCATTTTCGCAAACAAATTCTATTTTACTTTAATAATAATTCAATATATTATTGGGTGTGGAATCCAATATCCATACTTTGGCACCATCTGTGGAGAGAATTAGACTTTCAAGTTACAAATCTACCATTTCAGAACAGTTCTCCTCATCAAATTCATCATGGCTGGTGGAGACCAAACCGGTGTCAATTATGATCCTGCCATAGAGAGAGATGTGACCTCTTTGAGAAACGGTCAGGAAAATTTGACTAATAATCAAGAAACTCTCTTTTCGCATTTGGATTCGATATCTGCTAGCCCTTCCTCTGGAAGTCGTAGTGTCCGTGTACTTTATAGGACCACAAGGAGTTCCAACTTATTGCGACATCCACCGAGTAAATGGCCACAATACCAAAGACGACAGTGTCCTCAAAAAACACTTGGCCGAGTTGTGGTCCTCTAATGACCTTGTAGGTTTTAAGATGGAAGAGTTCATCGAGCAGTACCACGAAGATCGTGGCTCAGAGCTGCTAGCAAAGAAGCCAAAAATATCTGAGCACACTCCAACCAAACCTTCGAAAGGGAGGATATATGTAATCATCAGGGGTTCAAAACTGTTTCATGACACAGTTTGTGCTATCAAGCTGCATAAGCGAGCCACTGTAATGAAAGTAAGCAGAGACCCAAGGGGAGTCAATGTCAATACACTGAATACCTTTGAAAAGTTTGATACCCATCGTCTCGCAAAACCACATGATGATACGTTGGTGATAACTCTTGATAATGCAAACTATGAAGTTTCCAAAGTCTTAATTGACACTAGAAGCTCAGTTAATTTCATTTCCCTAAGTACTTTACAAAGGATGGGGATTAACAGGGTGGAAATAGTTGGACCACCTGCACCGCTCATCACTTTCACAAGCGAAACATCTATGTCACTTGGCACGATAAAATTACCTGTGCTTGCCGAAGGAGTATCAAAGATCGTCGAATTCACAGTTTTTGATCGACCGACTGCGTACAATGTTATTTTGGGAACCCCTTGGATTTACCAAATAAAAGCGGTACCTTCAACCTATTACCAGTGTGTGAAGTTCCCGACTCGTATCAGAGTAGGAACGGTTAACAAAGATCAAGAGATATCAAGATCTTGCTACCTGACAAACCACATGATAAAAAATCAATAGCAATTAACCAGCTTCGAGGTACCGAAAGACTCAACGTTTCCCAGTGGACAACAGTCTATCCGGAACACTCCGAGCGCATAGTGAAAATTAGTTTTGGACTTGAGTCAAAGCTGCGAGACGAGCTAGTCAAGTTCTTGTCAAAACATAAAAGTTCTTTTGCTTGGTCAATCGAGGACATGCCAGGAATTGACCCTGCAATTGTCTCCCATGAATTACATGTTGATCAAAGCTTCAAGTCGATCAAGTTAAAAAGGATAAAGCTTGGTCCTGATCAAGCCAAAGCAGTAAATGACAAAGTGGATAGGCTTTTCAAAGCCGATTCTATTTGCGAAGTCAAGTACCCAGATTGGCTCGCAAATTCTATGGTACTTAAAAATGTAAAGTGGAGGGTTTGGGTTGATTTCACTGATATCAACAAGGCTTGCCCAAAGGATATTTTTCCTTTACCACAGATTGACAGAAGCAACGAACTCAAATTGCAGCAACATAATCAAAGTAACAACGAATGAATCAAACAAAAACAAGGAAAACGATTTTTAGGGTTTTTTTTTCAATAAAAACGAACTAGATGCAGCAAAAGAAACAAAAAGAGATAGATCCACCTGATATTCCGAGCCTAAGCTCTGATACCAAGATAATGTAGGCATCGGTGGTGATGTCTAGAAGTGGAGGGTTTGTGAATCTTCTAGCTGGCCATACGGCTCTCTCTAGGGGGATTCGGTGAAGTGAGTGGATGAAACACGAACTGGGGAGATGATAGATGCCACACGAAACTATGATCTGATCTGTGTTAAGGCTAAAGACACTAGATTCACAAGGCTTCGCACACAAGTGAAAGGAATGTCGGCTGCTCTTTTTCAAGAAGAAAATATATGATTTCTAGTAATTCAAGGGTGAGTCCTTACAACTCGAATCCTGGGGTTTTATAAGTGAACCCTAGGTCAGAGAATACAACTGAAACAAAAACGACAAGAGTTTTTAAGAAAAACAACACGATGTGTAAATTAAAGCAAATAAAATCTAAAAATGGAAAGTCTGGTGTGAACAGAGATTTAGTGCATGGCTGCTGAGAAGTGGAAGATGTAGTGGAGTGGTAACAAGCTAGGGAATGCGCACTAAGGGTGTTGCCTAGTTAAAATCTTTCTCGGAAAATCCAATGGGATAAAACCGAGATAAGGAAAAAAAGTACAATTCCTTAGCACGTCTTTGTGTGTCTTCAGCCTAATGACGTGGTGAAGACACTTCTCCTGGATGCCAAAAGGGCTCTTCAACAATGTCCTTTGATCCACCCTTAGCCGAAATGATGAATATATATGTTTCTGTGCAACCTTGTAAAACCGGCAAAAAGAAGATATCCTGTTAATTGTGCTGTAAGAATATATTGTCACGGTCCTTGTTGAGTCTGTGGTGTCCTCTAAGCTCTGCATGGTCGTCTTCTAGCCTTTCTCCGATGTCATGGAGCTTGATGGTAATAGGGTCTTCTCTAGGTGCTAGCGGAATTTCTTGAGTGATTTCCTTGGTGAGCAGACTTCCCTTTAGTTCTTCATGCTCGATGAGTGTGAATAAGTTCTCCAATGACTTGTTCAACTCCTCTCTTAAGCATCTTGTTCCTGAACTCGTCCTTGGAGTTTGTCTCATGACTGGTATGCTAACTTCTTCGGCAGCTTCGACTGAACTTGTCTGGATGTCCTCATCACATAAGAACCCTAATTTAACTACTCAGCAATCATAATCACCATCAAATGCAAAAAACAAGAAAATGCTAAAATTGACATATGATGAAGATAATGACGAGATGAAAAATATTGCAGAAGAAACTAAGTACAAAATATTAATAAATCAAAAGGGATCTGAGTTACAAATTCTGGAAATGAAGAACAAGAGAGAGAAAATTAAGAGGCAGAGATTAGGTTTAAGGGAAGCAACCCCTTGTGAATAAGAGACAAAGGCTATTTATACAAAAAGGCTGGAAGCCCTTAAAACACTAAAAGAGAAAATACTTAATCAGGTCTTGGGAAGAGAAATCAACTCGAGCACAAAGGTCAAGTGTTGCTGGTCGAGTACTTCATCCAAAAGCTACATCCTTCACTCGAGCTCATCCACTCAGTCATCCAGGTCGAGTAGTCTTGACTTGTTCTCCAAGGCAGCCACACTCGAGCCCTCAGGTCGAGTTGTTCTGGTCGAGTTGGGTGCAATCCTCCAAGTGTGTGATCTTGAGCTCCAAAAGCAACTAATACCACTCCAATATGCACAATGTATGCAATGCTTATGCAAAATATCCTAAGTACTCTAAGACAATAAATATGATGCAAAGTGGTATAAACAATAGATGAAACTACACTAAAATGATGATAAATGAAGGCTAAGAACATGTAAAATATAGTAACATCAATTTCGTTAGTTCCTTTGGATCTCGGGCGCTAGAGTACGGTAATATTTGTTATGCTTATGCTAAAGTACATGTTGTACTGTTAAGTTCAATAACCTGTCACATGGTTCTTTTGGATGGAATGATCAACTTGGTGAATTCTAAAGGAGTGCATCTCAAACCTCTCTTCTATATTTGTTTCGTTTGTTTGTTTCTTACTTGAGGGCAAGCAAGGATTCAAGTCTGGGGGAATTGATGTGTCGTGATTTTAAGGGTTTTATACCTTTAATTTCATATGTTTTTATAGTCCTTATCTAGTCTAGGATTAGGTTTTGTGTCTTTTTGTGTCTTTTTAGTATTTTCTCAGGTTTACAAGTCATTGGAGCTAAATGGATTAAATAGAGCAGCTTTGGACGTTTACACACTTCAAGGATCAGTTGGAGATGTATTTGGATCGACCGATCTGGAGGAGGATTGACCAGAATGATGAATTAATGAAGTGGTGCGTTTTGAAGTTTTAGATCGACCGATCCACGAGGATCGATGGATCAGGCGTGCAAGATTTTCCATAACTTTTATTTTTCTCTGACTTAACCCTAAGGAATCACTATAAAAATAGAGGCTCGTGCCTGAGCCATCAGAGAGCCATCAGAGAGCGTCAGAGAGTTCCGTCATTTTTATTGAGATTTTTTGAGAGATATTAAAGATACTTTTCAAATTGATTTTAAATCTCTATTGCTTTGTATTTCTCATTTTTGTTTATGTGTTATCAATAAATCCATTAATCATGATCTCTGCCATGTATGAGTAGTTTTATTTGTTGGGTGAAGGGACTTATTCAAAGGGATTTTAATGATTAATTAGGATATTGTTATAGATTAGGGTTTATGAATTAATTCTCTATTTCTATGATTTTAATGTTATTGTTAGGTTGATGAATCAATGATAGTTAGAAAAACTAAATGAAATTTATAGTATTTAACATATTTTGTTTTTGTAATTTTAAAATATGTATTGTATACATGATCAAAATGAACATAACTAATTTTTTTATAAATAATTCGTTTAAAATTTTAAAATAAATTATATATGTATATATATATATATCACTTTGTTTTTGGTGTGTAAATTCATTTATCAAGGAAAAAATATTTGTGCAGAATACTCATCTTGAGTACATACTCCAGGGCCAGATGTTATAAGGGTGAATGTCTAAAATAGACCATTTCGAAAATTTATTTCCAAACGGGGTCCCTTGGGAAGGATTTTCAAGCAGTATGGGTCTTCGTTTGGAAATAAATTTTTGAATGGGGTTCATTTTTTGTATTTAATTATTGTGAAAAATGGTTATTACTTTCAAAGAAAATATTAAAGAACATTGAATGGTAATATAATGTTACATTGAGTTTTATTAATAATTTTTATGCAAAATCTAATATCTTAGTCAATCTTTTTCCACGTGCATTGACACAAATATAGTCTACATCTACCCATAAACTTCTTTTTTCTAATACAACACCTTGCACAGTCAAAACAATAACCAACAAAGGTCCTATTTTTAAAGCCTGAAAGTCGAAGATATTCATCAGGTGGAAGTTGTTCGGTAAACTGAAAGTCAATTGGAGAACTTGCATCTGGATAGAAAGAGTTGATTATCTCTTCTGAATTACATTTTTTCATAGTAATTGATGTACCTATAAATTTTTTGAAACATATATCAAGTTATTAAATTAATATTTAATAATGATTGTAAACACTAGACAAATAATCATAAATAAATAAATTTAGACTTACAAGATGAAACAAGAATTAGAATGGTTAAAAAGATCACAAATATCTTCATTTCAAAAATATAACTTTAGTGATAAAAATATATAAAAAATTTGTTACTAATAGGTTAAAGATTTTTATTTTATTTTCTATGCTATGAAGCTGTTTTAGGTATATATATATATAGTGTCATATGTATATGTTTCTTTACAATATTATGTTACAGATGGTTAATGTTCTGAATAACGTTTTTGTTGTTATCAATGAAAGTTTAAAAACCATGAAAGGAAAATACACCACATTTATACGTTTATGTTTTATGCAATCTTAGACATATATAAAGATTTCAAGTGATTTCAAGATATAGTAATGTTTAATGCAAATTAGTATAATAGCTAAAAAATAAAAAATATTTGAGTTTTAGTAACCAAACGAAGACATTTATGTAATGAAATTCGTTTTGTAACATATATTTTATATTCACCTAATTATTATAGGAGTCCCCTTTTTTCCAATCTAATATTCTAAACGAGAAATTTTAATTGTATATTAAAGGGATAATGATATTTTAAATGACAAATTTCATAATGACATCAAACAGATACAAAATAATTAAACTGTTGAAAACATTTAAATTACTTGGGTAACATTATAAATAATATATATGTAGTCATTTTTCTCGTGATTATGCATATATAAACCAATACGACCGCGCCACGCCATGATATGACTTAGCAAATAAAACAAAATAAAACAACTCAGCAACATTTCTTTGAGTTGCACAAAAATATTTATGCTGTAAGAGTTAGGGACACGCTCAACCATCCTGTCTAGGACTCTCACCCGCTCTGTTTGACAACAGATCCTATAAAACTCATGTGCTTTGTCTGCATTTCAGTACTGTTTAAATTAGTTAGACATTTATAGTATTTACAAATATGTAATTTTCAAATTCAATTGCTGCATTATATGCATCAATGATAGTTAGAAAACTTAACTGAAATATATAGTATTTAACATATTTGTTTTTGGTAATTTTAAAATGTATATATTGTATAGATGATTAAAATGATTATAACTAATTGTTTAAAAAATAATTCATTTAAAATTTTAAAATAAATTATATATATATATATATCACCTCGTTATTGGGGTGTATTTATGTTGAGTAAATACTTAAGGGCCAGATTGTTATAATTTGTTATTATTATCAAAGAAGATATAAAAGAACATTGAAAGGTAATATAATATTACATTCAGTTTAATTAATAATTGTTTTGCAAAATCTAATATCTTAGTCAATCTTTTTCCACATTCATTGACAAAAATATAGTCTACATCTACTCTTAGTCTACGTCAAAAAAATAACAAACAAAGGTCCTATTTTTAAAGTCTGAAAGTCAAAGATATTTATTAGGTAGAACTTGTTCAGTCAACTGAAAGTCAATTGGAGAAATCGCATCTTGATGGAAAGAATTGATTATCTCTTCTGAATTATATATTTCATAGTAATTGATGTACCTATAAAAGTTTCAAAATATATATCAAATTAATCAATTAATATTTTAATAATGATTGTAAACACTATACATATAATCATAAATAAATAAATTTAGACTTACAAGATGAAACAATAATCAGAATGGTTAAAAACATCACCTATATCTTCATTTCGAAAATTGAACTCCAGTGATAAAAAATTATAATAAAAATATTATTTTTAGCTTACTGAAAATGTTTTTATGTTATTTATTATATTTTTAATAGTTAAATATTTTTAAAACGTGAACAGTACTTTTAAAATTTTAATATTTAATATTTAACATATATCTCGAATATTAACTGAATTTAGATTGTATTCAATTTAAGAGAAATTCTCTAGAATGGCACTACTTGATTTTGTTTGTCAAAAATAGCACTACTCTATATTTTGTCCAAATATAAATTTAGACTTACAAGATGAAACAAGAATTAGAATGGTTAAAAAGATCACAAATATCTTCATTTCAAAAATATAACTTTAGTGATAAAAATATATAAAAAATTTGTTGCTAATAGGTTAAAGTTTTTTATTTTATTTTTTATGCTATGAAGCTGTTTTAGGTATATATATATATATAGTGTCATATGTATATGTTTTTTTACAATCTTATGTTACAGATGGTTAATGTTCTGAATAATGTTTTTGTTGTTATCAATGAAAGTTTAAAAACCATGAAAGGAAAATACACCACATTTATACGTTTAAGTTTTTATGCAATCTTAGACATATATAAAGATTTCAAGTGATTTCAAGATATAGTAATGTTTAATGCAAATTAGTAAAATAGCTAAAAAATAAAAAATATTCGAGTTTTATTAACCAAACGAAGACATTTATGTAATGAAATTTTGTTTTGTAACATATATTTGGTATTCACCTAATTGTTATAGGAGTTGCCTTTTTCCAATATAATATTCTAAACGAGGAATTTTAATTGTATATTAAAGGGATAATGATATTTTAAATGACAAATTTCATAATGACATCAAACAGATACACAATAATCAAACTGTTGAAAACATTTAAATCACTTGGGTAACATTTTAAATAATATATATGTTGTCATTTTTCTCGTGATTATGCATATATAAGCCAATGCGACCGCGCCATGCCATGATATGACTTAGCAAATAAAACAAAATAAAACAACTCAGCAACATTTCTTTGAGTTGCACAAAAATATTTATGCTGTAAGAGTTAGGGACATGCTCAACCATCATATCTAAGACTCTCACCCGCTCTGTTTGACAACAGATCCTATAAAACTCATGTGCTTTGTCTGCATTTCAGTACTGTTTAAATTAGTTAGACATTTATAGTATTTACAAATATGTAATTTTCAAATTCAATTGCTGCATTATATGCATCAATGATAGTTAGAAAACTTAACTGAAATATATAGTATTTAACATATTTGTTTTTGGTAATTTTAAAATGTATATATTGTATAGATGATTAAAATGATTATAACTAATTGTTTAAAAAATAATTCATTTAAAATTTTAAAATAAATTATATATATATATATATATATCTATATCACCTCGTTATTGGGGTGTATTTATGTTGAGTAAATACTTAAGGGCCAGATTGTTATAATTGGTTATTACTTTCAAAGAAGATATAAAAGAACATTGAAAGGTAATATAATATTACATTCAGTTTAATTAATAATTGTTTTGCAAAATGTAATATCTTAGTCAATCTTTTTCCACGTTCATTGATAAAAATATAGTCTACATCTATTCTTAGTCTACGTCAAAACAATAACCAACAAATGTCCTATTTTTAAAGTCTGAAAGTCAAAGATATTCATTAGGTAGAACTTGTTCGGTCAACTGAAAGTCAATTGGAGAAATCGCATCTTGATGGAAAGAATTGATTATCTCTTCTGAATTATATATTTCATAGTAATTGATGTACCTATAAAAGTTTCAAAATATATATCAAATTAATGAATTAATATTTTAATAATGATTGTAAACACTATACATATAATCATAAATAAATAAATTTAGACTTAAAAGATGAAACAATAACCAGAATGGTTAAAAACATCACCTATATCTTCATTTCGAAAATTGAACTCCAGTGATAAAAATTATAATAAAAATATTATTTTTAGCTTACTGAAAATGTTTTTATGTTATTTATTTTATTTTTAATAGTTAAATATTTTTAAAACGTGAATAGTACTTTCAAAATTTTAATATTTAATATTTAACATATATCTCGAATATTAACTGAATTTAGATTGTGTTCAATTTAAGAGAAATTCTCTAGAATGGCACTACTTGATTTTGTTTGTCAAAAATAGCACTACTCTATATTTTATCCAAAAATAGCATTCATTAAAGGGTTAAAAGACATATATACCCATGTTATAAAATATGTCTATTTTGAATTCAATCTCAGAATTTCCACTCTCCAAATTTCTAAAACAATATTAATTCTAATTTCTTACGATTTCAAAATTTTTGGTGAACCTTCCGATCTCATATATTCAATTAAGTGCTAAATGGATCATGTGAACCTTCAATCAAGTGTTAAATTGATCGCGTGAAGCTTCAATTAACTGCTAAATCTATTGCTATCATCAATTTTTTCTTCTTCTTCTTCACCCAATCAGCTTCCCCAATCGTTTTTAATTCTGATCTCAAATTTTGGGATTCATGAAGAAATGGTGAGTCTTATGGCTTTTTATTGATGAATTAGGCGAATTTGTAGTCTTGTGCCTTTTGAATATAGTTAATCTAATGTTGGTGATGATGCTTCTACTAAAAAGAAGTAAAAGATGACGAGGTTGAGATATTGGGTTTTAATGGCAATGATGATATTGAAGTCTCGAAATGCGATGATGGAACTGATTGATGCTCTAGCTCATTTGGTGGAACAGTTTCTGAAGCTGATTCCATGAGTTGTAATGATACTTCTCTTCCATTCTTGGTTAGATAAGCTTTGAATGTTCAAGAAGCTTTCTCATATGCAAAGAATGAAAGCAAACAATCAAACTAGGCAAGAGATAAAATACAGTTTTAATCAATTTTAGTATGGGGTGTGTGAGTGTGAAATATCGAACCAGGCTGGGTGTAGTGCACAACAACTAGGATGTTATCTAAGCAAGCTATTCATGTAAATATGGGGGATTGGTTTGCTAACAACCTAAATGAATTCTACCAAACCCTAATATGAGCTAGAAATACTAAATTCTGTCACACTTTAGCAAATCATAGAACTAAACAAGAAAAGAAGCAAATGTGAATTGACGACTCAACCAGTCTGATCGAGTAGAGTGGTCGAGTGAAACTTTAAAGACCTGAAACTACAAATTAAACGATGTTAAGAGAGATTTAAGCTATATGAAAACTATAGGGACCTTAGGGACGGATTCACTGGCTCGTAAATGTTCTATATCATCATAGGTATCTATAAAAACTCATCCATAGGGGATTTCCCTTGACAATAGACATCACATCCAGTTCAATCCACTGTCAGGACAAAGAGCCTCAAGATCCAACACTAAATCATACATAATCTGCCATAGATTTGTGAAAGGATTAGGCATAAATAATCACTTTGTTAAAGTTAATTAAGATTCATAACAAATGAGAGCCTAAGATATGATGTAAATCTATATTTTATACTTAGATCTTATGCTATTGTATCTAGAGCCCTGGAAAAAGCAGATCTGATGATTTCATCACACTTTTGCTGTGGAAATCATCTAAGATCATGTTCTTCTTGATCAGAAAAGAACAAGAATTAAAAACACTCACCCAAGAGGAAATAAAAACGAATTGATGATCAATCAAAGAAACCCAAAACAATATAGAGCAATACTAACCTAATCCATCCCTAAAACTCCTAAGAAAACTACTTACACAATAAATTCATCATCAAAAGTTCAAACCTAGAAAACTCTGAAATCAACATATCAGATAGATAATGAACCGATGAAAAACTTTGATGAAGAAATAAAGTGCAAATACTGATTTAATAAAACGTTATGAGAGTTACAAAATCAGAAAATATGATAACAGTGAAGAACATATGAAGAACAAGAGAGAGATAGAGCTAAACGAGGGTTATGCTAATAATAAAATGGTGGCCGTGACATTAACCTAATCAGGAATATTTATACTAAGTGACAAAACAAGGGTAAAATTATTTCCGAGTTTTAAAGGGAAGGGAGATTCCACTCGACCGGTCTGGTCTAGTGGCTTGGTCGAGTGGCTTCTAGCCGAGTCTTCTGTCCATCTTCAGATCATCTCTTCATGGCCAGCAAGCCTCTCCATGATCCAAGTCTTTTGCTCAAAGCCCATCCATGCTCCCAAAGCTCCAAAAGTACCTGATAAGACCCTATATATGATGTATGCATGCAATGCTTATGTACAAATGCTTAAATGATCTAAGTAGAGGAAATTGACACATTATGATGTGAACAAAGGATGAAACTAAGCTAAAGAGATGATAAAAGATGCTAAAAACATATAAAATATGGTGTTATCAACTCCCCCAAACTTATCCTTTGCTTGCCCTCAACCAAATATGAAAGGATGAGATGATAGGAGTAGTGTGAAAGTGGGGACTCAGAACCAAGGCAGACTAAACAAACCTCTGATCTCAATGTCGTAGTTAACAGCTCTAGAATGCAATGCACATGAGTTTTACTTGAAAACTTTAGCCATACTCATCACAGCAGATTTAAAACATCAAGACTTAGCCTCAACAAGCATTCAAAGTAAACTATTCCATTTAACATTAATTACTTGCAACCAATGAATCATGCTAAACGTAACAAGTTAACTCATTTGGTTCAAGGGACAGGTTTTAAGAGATAAAAATGATCTCTTCTTCCTCTGGTTTAAGCTCATATAACAGGGATCTCTGTGTGAAAGGATTGAACTACAAGAGAATGCTAAAGGTAAAAGCCAACTGATGCATACAAGAATAGATTCCCATCTACCCATGAATACACAACTGACTTCTCTAACCCTAAACATATAACTGATCCTAATTCTAAACTTTCTTTCTTTTCACTAAAGGCATTCATTCGTTTCTCAGCCTGGGATCAATTCTTTTCTGGTTTTCTCCTAAGGAGAGGATTTTTCTTTTTATTATTTTTCTTATTTCTAGCGGATTTGGGGATTTTTCTTAACTACTAGGCTCTGACTCGACTACTTGGTCGAGTAGAGTGATCGAGTGAATTTTCATACACTAAATTATTTTCTTTTTTCTTCATATAACCTAATCATATCATATATAGACTTCCCAAATCCTTTACTAGACACATATTCTTACACTATAGTCTCCATAGAAACATTTTTAGCACTCTCTGTTCTTTTCTTTTCATTTTTCTCACTCTTATTTTCTTTTCGTTTCTCTCTCAAACACAAAACAACACCTATTTCAAACTCCCTAGCCCTAGTCTGGTCCAAAAAACGTGAACCAGAAACTACATGGGAACCTATGCTTGTCGGCCTAAACCTAACACTTTCTTTTAAGTTCAATCCGAAAATAGGTCTCACACTCAGATTTGTTTCATGGTTTGAAGGAAGGTAAGGTTTGGTGCTTTGGGGAACTGCTCCAAAGATGGAAGCAGCTACTTGGATCAACAAGAGTGGTAAAAGGGAAAAAGAAGATCCAAGTATGTATATGGTATCAATGAGTTCAAATGCAACAAGTAGACATGATAATTAATATTCAGATTAAGATTCTAATAGATAGGGATAGAATGACAAATCACAGCAAGCCTAAACTAAACAATGATGCAAAAATCAGATTCCAAGTAGGGTGCAGTCTTATCTTTCAAACTCAGGTGAATGCATTAGACAACTTATAAACTATGGCACTAAAGTTATATGTTTGGTTATTAAGCTTAACTGGTTTTAATTCATCATCATCCCCTATGCAAATGTACAATCCTAGATAAAATGCTACTATACTCAATTCTAAAATGCAAATGAAACTACATGACACTCTGTTTTTGTGAAATAATTTTCGATAATTTTCAAATTTTTATGGTTTTTATATGCACATAGATGATGCAAAATTTGAATAAGAAAAGAATAAATATGTCAACTGTATCTCTCAGACCCTCCCCCCAAACTTAAATTACACAGTCCTTTTGTAATAAAAATTCAAGAGAAAATTTGAGAGATTAAAAACAAAAACAAAAGAGAAATGCAATGGTAGTTACAATGTGAGTGATATGGGGTGGTACCTCATTCTGGTGGAGTGAAGAAGGCATCACTGTTGGCCTCCATGCTCTCCAGTGTGTAGTATGGCGCCATGGAGAAAGAAGGTGGATCGACTTGCATCTACTCAGCTCCGGAGTTGGTCTGGAATAGGCCACTCGACCCAGGTTGGTCGAGTGGTGCAGTCTGCTCAAATCGGGATGACGACTCGAGTGGTCTACTCAACCCTTCTGGTTGAGTGATATCATTGTCACGACCGCACTCTTTTTTTTAACCTGCAGTTACTTAATATTAAGTGCCCATACAAATAATATTTTCCAAGTAATTAACATTCAACAAACAACAACGACCACGCATGGTCAACAATTCTACCGGTTCTAGAAATCCTACAAAAGCTACAAAACCTAAAATTACCGGTCCTAATCATCCTCCCCCTCCTCGCCTCGATTCCACGATCAAGCCTTATCTTTACTTACATCGGCAAAAGTGATGCATCAACATTTGGTAAACCAAACACTGAGTGAGATTGACCCTTCCAACAACATGTTATATGAAAGCCCATGCAAATAAAAAAACCACACCAACACAAAATAATAACACCACATATTACTTCAAACAATCAGCTAACATGCAACCTTATGTAAAGCTAATCAAACACATCCATGACTAACCACCTAGCAATTCACAACATCAAGAAATGCTAAAAACACAAGTCACATAATAACAGGGTCAATCGACCACACTTTATTGACCAACACCCTCGATACCCCCTATCGACCACACCTTATCAACCTCACATGGTCGATAGCCTGTATCGACCATGATCTATCGATCATACCTAGTCGATAGCCATCCTAAAAAAAATCCAAAGAAACTCATCGACTTACCTACCGATCACACCTAGTCGATACCCCTTATCGACCTCGCTCTATCGACCACACTTGGTCGATAAGCACTAGGAAAACACCCAGCAGGATTTATCGACCAACCTATCGACCTGCCCTAGTCGATACATCCTATCGACCTCGCTCTATCGACCACACTTGGTTGATAAGCACTAGGAAAAACGTCCAGCAGGGTTCATCGACCTCGCTCCATCGACCTGCCCTAGTCGATAGCCCCTATCGACCACACCTGGTCGATAGCCGGTCTGATTTCCCAACTCCTCAACTTAGCCTAGACACAATCCTAAGGCTAAACCTCTAAACAACAATCAATACATACATCAAGCAAGGCAATACCACACCAAGAAACTAGGGAAACAGTCCCAACAAGCCATAGAATCACGAAGAAACCACAACAAACGTAATCCCCAAGCACGCATAAGAACTCACAATAAAAACTTAACAAGGCACAACAAGCACAAATCCATGGTTCTCTAACTACTACAAGCTTTGCAAACTCTAGCTAAAGCTCAACAAATGACCACAAGGTTTCTAAGCAACCTAATAACACCCCAAAGCTTAGCACAACCCCACAAGTCCCCACACATGGCTTAATGATAACCTTTGGTCACAACTCACCTCAGAATGGATGGATCTATACTTAGATGACCTCTACAAGCTCAAGAAAGACCTCACTTCTTCCTCCAAAGCTCACGCGAACTAGCCTCACTCAAATCCTTCCTTTTCCAAGCTTCACAAAGCTCCACACACACCCTTGATCTCTCAAGATCCCAAGCTCCACAAGCTCACGAAATCCTTTCTCTTCTGCTTCTCTTATCTCTCTAAGCTCACAAGCTCAAGAAACTCTATCTCTCAACCCCCACAAATGGCGAACTCAACATGGAGAAGAAGTGAAAACAAATTTTGCTTCCCACTTGTTACTTTTGAGAAAAACCCCACAACTATCGAACCAATTTATGACACCCCCGGAACAAATCTAAATTTATTATTTTACCCCATAATCAATTTCTCGAGACTTGTCTAAGGTTCATAAACTCAAAAGAGTTTCCAAATTAACTAAATTAATTACTTTCCGGAACAGGGGCGTTACAAATTTCCCCCACTAACATAGATTCTTCCTCGAATCTTACGTTACCGTTCATCTCCAATGAACCTTAATCGTTGCAACGATTACTTAACCCTTGGCCAACCCGAACAAGTAAACACACACACGAGGTTTACCACCACCCTCAGAGGCTTCACACTACCTCCTAACCAACACGGCCAACACACAAGATTAACTACGAATCTCGGTCAACACACTCACACACATGTACACGCATGTACATCCGAGGTCCATAACTAACCTCTGAGGTTTTCCACTCAGTCACTATGCTTACGACACCGCAGCATCATATGTGCTTATTGGTCACTCACAGACCAAACCACAATACCCAAGCCACCGCAGCATCTCCAATTTTTGAGCATCTGCCATACCGCGTAGGATATCCACCATATCTCACAAGATATTACTCATACCACAGCACCCAAGACACCGCAGCATCTCCGAGTTCTGGGTATCTGCCATATCACTCCACTCGGGGTAGTATAACCTATAAGAGTCTCGATATCCCATACCACTCAATTCTGGGAAATATAACATACGTCTACCATATACACTTTACGAATCCACGATATCACATATCACTCTAGGGGATACACCTTACGAGTCAAGGTACATCGCCAGTCGCACTCTCAAGAAATGCAGTCGGCACTAAAGGAACTAGTCCTCTCATCGAGCAATCAGCCACACATCTATAAGGACCTCGACTAAACTACCTTCCGTGCTCCATGTAAATCGTTGCAAGGTAACTCCGGTATCACCCATATTCCGTACCCAGAATATCTACCGTGCATAACCAATAACCAGGCTATCGCACCTATCTCAATGGAGCTCAAGCCGCAGCTTGCTTCTGGAACCACTTCCGGAACCTCGTTTCCATCTTAGCCTCTGGCTCCCAAATTTTCTCCTGTACCCTGTCACAGTAACACAGAACTCGCATCATCAGAATCTTCTTCCGACGTAGCTCCTTGACCATGCGCTCAAGAACTCTCAAAGGTCTCGCCTAAACGGTCATTTTGGGCTAGAGATCTGACGGAATCTCAGCCAATACTTCATCACCCCTATGCAAACACTTCTTCATCATTGACACATGGATGACCTTATGAAATGCTGGCATAATCTTGGGTAAATCTAACCGATATGCTATGGTCCAACATGCTCTACAATCCGGAATGGCCCCATATACCTCGGACTCAACTTAGTCACAGTAATAGACCAGTTCGAACCTTTCAGCAAAGCCATCTTGAGATACACTCTGTCTCTTACCCAAAACACAAGCTCTTTTGCCTCTTATCGGCATAACTCTTTTGCCGATCTTGGGCTTCTTTCATGTTCATCTTAAAAACACGGATCCACTGAACAAAACTCGCACCCAATGTGCTCCTCTCCCCCACTTAAGTCCAACACAAAGGTGTACAACATGGCCTCCCATAAAGAGCCCCGTATGGAGCCATTCTAATACTCGCATGGTAGCTAATTCTATATGTAAACTCTACCAAGCTCAAGTGATCCACCCAATGACCACCCGAATCCAGCACGCACATCCTAAACAAATCCTCTGAAGTCTGGATGGTCTTCTCGGACAGCCCATCTGTCTGAGGATGATAAGTCGTACTCATGTGCACCCTCGTGCCCATCTCAGCCCGAAATGCATTCCAGAACTCAGACGTGAACTTAGGATCCCGGTCCAAGAAAATGCTCACCAGTACTCCATATAGTCTCACAATCTCTTGCACGTACTTCCTAGCCAAAACTGCAGACCCATCGGTCTTTTTAATGGCCAGAACACACGCACACTTGGTCAATCGATCAACGATAACCTAAATAGTATCCTTGGTCCGAGAAACTGGTAAGCCCACCAACAAATCCATCGTGATCATATCTCATTTCCACTCTGGAATGGGCAAACTCCGCAACAAACCACTCGGGATCTGGTGCTCTGCCTTCACTAACTGGCACACGTTGCATGCCGCAATCCAGTTAGCAACATCCTTCTTCATCCTGACTAAATGATAATACCGCTTAAGATCCCAGTACATCTTAGTCGCTTCTGGATGAATCGAGAACATACTCGCATGAGCCTTACTCAGGATCTCTTGCCTCAAATCCTCGCCCAAAGGTACGCATACCCCCTACGCACAAGGATAGTGCCATTCGCTGATAACTGATACTCAGAACCCACTTCTCTCGATGTCTTAACCAAGCCCTCATCTTTTTCCTAAGCCAACCGAATGATGCGGACATCAATCCAGTGACTGAACCATCTGATGAAGACACACATGAGGAACGTACTGAGGTAACAAAGACTCAAGAAAAGACTCAGGAAGGTCCAATAACCCGAGTAAAAGCCAAGGAGTTGAGTATAGGACCACACAACAAGCATTGAGCGAATCAAGTGCATCAAGTGGAGGACGATCATGTCATCAATATTCCAGAAGTAGCTGGACCTATCACAAGAGCTAGGAGGGATAACCTAAGGGGAGAATTCAACGTATCTATACAAGCTCTGCTCGACACAAATGAAGATGTCCCGGACAACGGACCAGCGATGACTTCTCGGCCAAGTCAGGTACGATTTGTGTTTAATTATTTTTGTCTCCTTGCAGGTGAAATGGCCTCGGCCTAGTGACTCTATCCGACCCTATTGAGTCTAGTTCGAGTCCTAGTAGAGTCTTTTATTTTATTTTATTTTATTTTATTTTATTTTATTTCCTTTTATTTTGTATCTGTAACTACACTTTCCTTATAATGGGACTGCTTGTAGTTCTCAATGAAACTGTGTGTCATTTGAGTCTTTTATTTTTACAAGTCCTATTGTTTTGAGTCGCAACCCTATGATTGTAGCCGACTGGACTAATTATAAAGTCCCTGGCCGTGTTTCTTTGTTTTACACCCTACTATCAATAAAGATCCGAATTTTCTTAAAAGTTGTCACAAACTTTTATCTCAGATCCTGTCTTTGTGTGTTATTCAGGGAGTCTCTCATCCTTCTTGTGGTGCTTATCAATCCATCATCACGTCTTCACAACTGGTTTCACAAGAGGAGCTTCGAATTGCTTGTCTAACCTTCAACTTCACCGGTTTGTGAGTTGTTTGCGGAGAAGGAGCTTCGAGCTAGCTTTGTTTTCACCTCAGATCCGGACCATAAGACTTGTATAACGAGTCTTATATCACCGAACTTTGCTCAAAAGATCTATCTGATTAGCTGCCTCCAAGCCCAACGGTTCTTGAGATACTACACACAAATGCAATGTGCTAATCTCGCTCACCAAAGACTTAACCTCATGCTTCCGAGCCAAAGCCACCCGCTTCCGAGTCAACGTATCTGCAACCAGATTAGCCTTACCAGGATGGTAAGCTATCTCCCGATCATAATAGGCCACTAGCTTCATTCAGCGCCTCTGCCTTAAATTCAACTAAGGCTGAGTGAAAATGTACTTCAGGCTCTTATGATCTGTGAACACCTACACCTTTCCATAATAAAGATAAGAACTTCAAATCTTTAAAGCGAAAACCACCGCAACCATCTCAAGATCATGGGTAGGGTAGTTGCCCTCATGCTTCCGCAGCTGCTGCGAAGCATAGGCAATAACCTTACCATGCAGCATCAACACACAACCAAGATCAACTCCCGATGCATTGGTATACACCTCGTAAATCTCGCCCAGATCAGGCAATGCCAATATTGGAGTACTAGTCAGTAAGGCCTTCAGTTTCGCAAATCTCTCCTCACACTCTGAGGACCACACGAAAAGAACATCCTTCCCCGTCAGTTTCATCATAGACTTAGCCAAACTCGCGAAACCCTTAAGAAACCGCCGATAATAACCTGCCAACCCGAGAAAACTCCTAATCTCTGTGGCATTCCTCGGCCTTGGCCAAGCACTAATGGGCCCAAACCTTCTCTAGATCCACCGAAACCCCCTCCGTAGAGATAACGTGACCCAGAAAACCAATCTTCTGCTGGCAGAAGTTACACTGGCTCAACTTAGCAAACAATTTCTGTTCTGACAGCTTCGTGAGAACCACCCGCAGATGCACCTCATGCTCCTCTAGGCGCTTCGAATACACAAAGATATCATCAATAAAGATGATCACAAAATCATCCAGATACTCCTGGAAAACGCTGTTAATCAATCTCATAAATGCAGTTGGTGCATTTGTCAACCCAAAAGGTATCACCACAAACTCGTAGTGGCCATAACGAGATCTGAAAGCCGTCTTCTGGATATATCTACCTCATCGATAGGAATCTGATGATATCCTGACGCTAATTAAATCTTGGAGAACCAAGTAGGCCCTCTCAACTGATCCAACAACTCATGAATCCGAGGAAGAGGATACTTGTTCTTCACGGTGACTCGGTTAAGTCTCTGGTAGTCAATGCACAACCAAAAACTCCCGTCCTTCTTCTTCACAAACAACACCGGTGCTCCCCACATGAAGAACTCGGGCGAATAAACCCCTCACTCAGCAACTTCTCGAGCTGCTTCTTCAGCTCTGCCATCTCTGCTGCATCCATCCTATAAGGAGCCTTGGATATCAATGTCGTCCCCGATTCCAACTCAATCGTAAAAAGATCCGACCTAGATGATGGTAACCCCTACAATGACTGGAACACATCCAAGAACTCTCGAACCACTCGAATATCCTGAATTATAGCCTCTCTAACGGCCTCCGGTAAAGAAAATGTAGCCAAATACGCCTGACAACCCCTCTCGATCATACGCTCGGCTTACATATACAACATCACGAGACTCCCGGAAGTCACTCTTACCTTCTAATATACCAACCTCCCCTTGCCTGAGTCGCACTCGACATGCCCTCGGTGACAATCCAGATATTCTTTAAACTTCCCGAGCCAATTTATGCCCAAAATGACATCGTATAGCTCCAGGGAGGAGATAATTAAATCGGCAGGCATAGACTCTCCCGCTACCTTAACATCCACGTCTTTAACCCGACCGTGAACCATCAGGAGCTTCCCTCTGGTAACTTCCATGAAACCCAAACTCACATCGGGATCGCTTCGAACATTAGCTTTCTCGGGCAATTCTGGGGTAATGAAGCAATGCGATGCCCCCGTGTCAAACAACACATGACACTCAACACCCCAACAAGCTCTCTAGACTCGACGATGGAATACACTCAAGGCGCTGCAGCCACTGGCCTAGCGCAGCTTGGGACACCGAGGTTTTATATGCTCCACCTCCTTGCAGTGAAAGCACACCCAAGAATCCACTCGTACTCCACCCTTCTAAGGATAGCTCGCCACTCGGTGATCCATGTTTCCATACCCTGACCACCTTGACTGCTTCTCGAAGCGCCATTCTGCTTTTGCTTCTGTCCTTGCATTGGCTTACCGCCTCTGCTCGGACCAGACTGGTGCTGCACTGATCTCGCCTGAAAACTCGGTGTAACTGCTACCACCTCATCATTCAGACCCTCCTCAAGCAATCCTGTAGTCTCAACTAAATCATCAACCATACAAAAAGCCCTAACCATGCAACGGTTCCGTAAGTCAACCCGAAGACCCATCACAAATCTCTGAACACGGGCCGACTCACTTCAACCGCCCGTCTAACGTTAAACCCAAGCCAGGTTAACTCCACCTCATACTCGCATACCGACCGATCCTCCTGAGTCTATCTCGTAAGCCTCGACTCTAACCGGTTGAACGCCTCCTAAGGGAAATACTTGGAGTTAAAATCCTCCACAAAATCCGCCCAAGCCATCTCGGCCTGAACTCTCTAGGCTGCCACACCCCTCCACCAGAGGTGCCCATCACCCTCCAGATAATGGACCGCAATGTCCACTTGGTATCCCACGGGACACCTACTCCAGAGGAAATTCCTCTCTATCCTCCTTAACCACGCATCCGCATCCTCAGGATTAGCATATCCAGGGAAAAACCCTGTGCCTATCCTCAACATCTGCTCCATCATCCTGAGGTAGGATGGGAGCTCCTCAGTAACCGCAGCTGCAACCTAAGGTTGAACCTCAACATCCACTAGTGGTACCCCAGTAACCTGAGATGGTACCTTCTCTGGTAACCGCTCCAACAACACTGTCAAGAGATCAGCCAGACGATCATCTCTGGTCTGAGCATCACCCGCTGCTAAACCCGCAGCACTTGCTCCTATTCCCGTGGCACCCGCTGGAACACCAGCCACACCGGTACCCACACCGGCCATACCCTCATACCCAACCTGACTCGCATGTGACTCATCGACCCACTCCTCCACCACAAAACCATGACCTCTAACCCGGCCACGACCTCCACAACGCCCTCTAGCCATCTGCACTCGCAAGAAAAATGACTAAGAACACTAAAACAAAATCATCACAATCAAGATAACTCACCGTGGAATCCCACAAGGCTCGAAGAGGATGATTCTATGACCTCTGCAACACCCAATCTATCCTAGAACCACATAGGCTCCTAGAACCGTATGCGCTCTGATACCAAAAATGTGATGACCGCACTTTTTTTTTTTAAACATGCAATTACTTAATATTAAGTGCCCATACAAATAATATTCTCCAAGTAATTAACATTCAACAAATAACAACGACCACGCATGGTAACCAATTCTACCAGTTCTAGCAATCCTACGAAAACTAAAAACCCTAAAACTACCGGTCCTAATCATCCTCCCCCACCTCGCCTCTATTCCACAATCACACCTTATCTTTACCTGCATCGACAAAAATGATGCATCAACGTTTGGTAAAGGTAAACCAAACACTAAGTGAGATTGATCCTTCCAACAATAGGTTATATGAAAGTCCACGCAAATCAAATAACCACACCAACACAAAATAATAACACCACGTATTACTTCAAACAATCAGCTAACATGCAACCTTATGCAAAGCTAATTAAACACATCCATGACTAACCACCTATCAATTCACAACATCAAGAAATGCTAAAAACACAAGGCACAAAACAACAGGGTCAATCGACCACACTCTATCGACTAATACCCTCGATACCCCCTATCGACCACACCCTATCGACCTCACATGGTCGATAGCTTCTATCGACAACACCTAGTCGATAGTCATCCCAAAAACAATCCTAAGAAACTCATCGACTTACCTATCGATCACACCTAGTCAATACACCCTACCGACCTCACTCTATCGACCACACCTGGTCGATAAGCACTAGAAAAACACCCAGCAGGATTTATCGACCAACTTATCGATATGCCCTAGTCGATACACCCTATTGACCTCACTCTATCGACCACATCTGGTCGATAAGCACTAGGAAAAATGTCCCGAAGGGTTCATCGACCTCTGTCTATCGACCTGCCATAGTCGGTAGCCCCTATCGACCTCGCCCTATCGACCACACCTAGTCGATAGCAGGTCCGATTTCCCAACTCCTCAACTTAGCCTAGACACAATCGTAAGGTTAAACCTCTAAACCATAACCAATACACACACCAAGCAAGGCAATACCACACCAAGCAACTAGGGAAACACTCCCAACAAGCCATGGAATCACCAAGAAACCATAACACACATAATCACTAAGCAAGCATAAAAACTCACAATCAAAGCTTAACAAGGCACAACAAGCAAATATCCATGGTTCTTTAACCACTAAAAGCTTAGCAAACTCTAGCAAAAGCTCCACAAATGAACACAAGGTTTCTAAGCAACCTAATAACACCCCAAAGCTTAGCACAACCCCACAAGTCCCCACACATGGCTTAATGATTACCTTTGGTCACAACTCACCTCAGAATGGATGGATCTATACTTAGATGACCTCTACAAGCTCAAGAAAGGCCTCACTTCTTCCTCCAAAGCTCATGCCAACTAGCCTAACTCGAATCTTTCCTTTTAAAAGCTTCACAAAGCTCCACACACACCCTTGATCTCTCAAGATCCCAAGCTCCACAAGCTCACCAAATCCTTTCTCTTCTTCTTTTCTTATCTCTCTAAGCTCACAAGCTCAAGAAACTCTCTCTCTCAACCCCCACAAATGGCTAGCTCAACAAGGAGAAGAAGAGAAAACCAATTTTGCTTCCCACTTGTTACTTTTGAGAAAAACCCCAAAACTTTTGAACCAAGTTATGACACCCCCGGAACAAATCTAAATTGATTATTTCACCCCATAATCAATTTCTCGACACTTGTGTAAGGTTCAAAACATGAAAGAGTTTCCAAATTAATTGAATTAATTAATTTCCAGAACACGGGCATTACAATCCTTTTGATGCTCAACTCGATCGGTGTGATGCTGAGGAGTGGTGGAGTCTGGTGAATCATGCTCCAGATGCTCTATAGGATGGTCTGAGCACCTCGTTCTCATAATTTGCTCCACAGAGGATCTCCTTGAGGATGAAGCATGATGGAATCTCTTGGAATTACCCCCAAGAGAGTTGGTTCTCCTCAGGTAGGTAGGAACCAAGCTAGGCCTCCTCTGTCTTGTCTCAGGTGCTACCAACCTCTTGGTAAGCCCTTTCACTGTGCTCTTCAAGGCTTAGAATGCCTTGTCTTGCTATTTGTTCCATTTTTGGAGCATACCAATCTTGTGGGTGGCTTCCCTTAGAGACTTGCACTATGTGTCATCAAAATAGTAGGTGTCAGGGAGTTGGTGAGTCTCAACATACCTCTGGAGGATCTCATCATCAAAGTTTAGAGCTTCAGCTTCATGATCATAAAGATCTTCCACTGGTTGGATAAATTTAATGCTCCTTTCCCCATTCAGTGCATAGATTTTGACCAAACCTCCATAAAGTGGCAGAAGCTTGGCTTTGCCAGATCGCGGGTTAGTGAAGTTATAGATGTACTTCTCCTCAGCTATGCTTGCATCTATAGTATGTGAGGCTCTCAAGTAGTCCATATCCATCAACAGAGGTGGAATTGGCTCAGAGGTGATCTTAACTCCATCAGCAAGAAGAAAATGGGTCACAATGCCTCCCACAGCCAACTCAGCTTTGTTTACCATCTTGTCATTCTTCATGGCATTGTTCCTGTAACATAGCAGCTACCTCACCCAAACAATAGAGTTTCCTGTATCAGCTCTATCTCCAAGCATCTCAATCCACTTGGCTCTACTCTTCTGGGATGCGTAGACTACATAATCATGGAGAGATTTATCCAGCATCTCTCTCCTTCATTCACTATCCCAGTTGCCTTTCTTGAGAAAAGAGTGTTGGCAAAAGTCTTGTGGAGATATCTGATGGCTGGATGCCGAATCTCGCTACTCTTGGCACTGGAGGATGAGAATCTGCATGTTCCTCCAAGCTCTACCCACAACTCAGTCAACTCTTCTTTTAAATAATTTTGTGCCTGGTTCGATCCTCTCTTGAAACAGAATTCTCTATCAATCACACTAAAGGGGAGGTTGTACTCTAACCCTCTGACCTTGAAACTCTGAGCCGAGATCCTCCTTGAAACCATTGTGTGGTTTTTTAGTGAGTTCCATGATATCGGCAGCTTCATAGAGTCTCCCCATCTCTCTGCAAATCCCTAGAGCTTGCATTGTGTGGCGATGTGGGTATCCGGTGCCAAAGAACTTTGCGCTCTTTAAGATGGCAATGAGCTGAGCTTCCTCTGAATAGTCATTTTGCTCGTCTTCTGATCCCTCAGAACTGTCTTCTTGTTGAGCATCCCTCCTCACTGAATCCTCTTCTTGCACTTTCTTGCCCCTAGCAATGTCCCTTTTGGACCTTGAGAAGCCAGTTTTAGCTTGTGATGTCATTGCCAAAGCTCTGCTCCTAGTTGAACTTATTGTGGTGTTGCTTGAGTACCTGAAATCAAAAGAAAATGAAAGGTTAGCAAAAATGTGGAACCACTCGACCAGGTCACTCAATCAGTCAGGTCGAGTCGGTAAAAATTTACAAATAATTTTTGTATCCGACCTGATTCAATCGAGTCTTTTGTTCGAGTAACTAAACAATCACCCATTAATATCAAATTTTCAAACATAAACACCATTTAAACAATTTCAAGAAAAAAAATTCATAGATTTCTCAAAGATCAAGCATTTTTAACTATGGTTGTACTAAAATTCCTTAAACTTGTTTGTTCAAATTCAACAACGAAAACCAACATGGTTCTCAAATCATTAAACAAACAATGGTTCTACTGAAATTTGTCCCTATTTTCTATCAAAGTTCCGAAAATTTTCAATTTAAACATCAAGGACAAAAATTCACAATCCCAAGCAATTCCAACCATAGAAATCAATGCTATAGTGTATCAACATCAAACCCAATCCTATCTAACCGATTATAAGCAACATGCAACAAAAATTTTGAAAAATTAAAAATTTTTTGCTTAAACCCAATTTTTGTTAAATTTTAGGTTTTTAAGTTATGAAAACTTACTCATTGGTTTCGAAAACATGAGATAGGTTCGACATGATGATGATTGATGCAAGTTTTGAAAAAAATCTTTGAAAAATTTAGAGGGAATTTTTGAAAACTTTTGAGCTTTAGAGAGACGAAATCGTGAATGAGAGTGAAAGAGAGAGAGAGAGAGGAACATGTTATGTCAAGTAGATAGAGTGGGTTGGTCGAGTGGCTGAGATTAAAAGTTGAGTTTTTAAGAAAAACCTGGACCACTCGACATGTAGGTCGAGTGTCATGGTCGAGTATGTTGGTTTATGGTTCTGTTGTGCTTTTGAAACACCATCTTGACACATACTCAGCTTCCTTTTATTTTCTGAAACTCACAACACTTAAAAAGAAACATTAAAAATAACAAAATAATAGAACTTGAAGATAAATCTTCAGGCATTGCCTCTTCAGAGTAGGAATCCTTATGATTCCACCAATTTTGGGGTCTAGACAGAGTATTTGGAACTTGTTCACCCTCAGCTTCATCTTCAACTTCTTCAATAGAGAAGAGTTGTCCTTCAAAAGTAGAGTTCTTCATTCTGGGAGAGGTGTCAAATCTCATCACCAAGTTATCACCAGCATGGAGAATTATTTTCCCATTCTTGGTATCGATCACAGCACCAGCTGATGCTAGGAAGGATCTTCCCAATATCATAGGATCCACATGCTCCTCCTCAGTAAGGACTTCAATGTTGCTAATTCTCACCGGTACGTCCTCCAATAGACCATGGAGAAGCCTAACAGTCCTGTCAGTCAAGATAAGAGATAGCATATTGGGTATGAATTCTTGATATCCAAGCTTCTCTGCTACTGACAGTGGCATGATACTCACTAAAGCTCCAAGATCACATAGGGAATTTCTAAACATAAGTTTGTTGATAGAACATGGTAGAGTGAATGATCCAGGGTCTTCAAGCTTTTCTTGTACCATGATCTCCTGCTTGATGACCATTTTACACTCATGGCTTTGAGCAGCCATCCTCCTAAGACATTTCAGATTCCAACTCCAGTAGCTCTTCCTCCAATACAATCTCATAGCCTTTCTCTATCTCTGCTTTGAATTTCTCTGGAAAAGGGTTTATGACCATTGCATGTAGGTCAGCAATTCGTTTCTCCTTCTCAGTAGGTGACTCGACTCGACCACTCTGTCAAGTGGGTTGCTCGAGTGGCTCAGAAGTTGGAGAATTTTAAGCAGCAGCTTGATAGACAGCCTCCCCATCTTGAATATCACTGTCCCCGGTGATATGTGAGAATCGCTTCTTGTATGGAATATGAAGAGTTGTTGCTGAAGAGACTGCATAGATATTGGCAGAATCTTTTGGGTTTTGCACAGCTTTGCCTGGTAGCTGGCCTGTTGTTTTGACTGATGATGAGGCAGTGTTAGTCTCTACAAACATCATCCTTGAGTTAAGTATCTCAATCTTGTGGTTGAGATCATCATATGAGCAGTCAATATGGCTCCTAAGCTCATAGAACTTCTTAGTAGTATCTTGAGTAGCCGTATTTTGTCCCTGTATGAGTTCAAGTAATAGCATCTTCAATTTAGCATCAGAAGACTGAGATTGCTTTGGCCAAACCCTAGTGGGTGGTTGGCAGGTGCAGCTTGTTGTTGGAATGTTCCCAAGTGTGGTGGTATCTGAACTAATATCTTGTTCTGGCCTTGTTGCTGATTAGGATATACCTGGTCTTGAGGATTTTCCACATTAGTGCTTTTATAAGAGAGATTAGGGTTATTTTTGTAGTTGATATAA
Source organism: Cardamine occulta (assembly GCA_028015245.1). Lineage (NCBI taxonomy): Eukaryota > Viridiplantae > Streptophyta > Magnoliopsida > Brassicales > Brassicaceae > Cardamine > Cardamine occulta. The sequence goes on from CM051362.1 coordinate 16,399,281, forward strand.
CCCCTGTTGAAGCCAGCTTGATTCAGAATGTATAATATCTCCTCTATGTGATCGTCCTCCCAATCTTGAGCTTGGCAAACATTTGATTCACCAACAAAGTGGACCACTTTCTGCTGAGCTAGAATGAGTTTATCTAGCTTTTCCTTAAGAGATTGAATCTCTTTCTTAGTCTTCTCATCATATGTTGAGGACCCTCGAATAGACCTGTCGTAATCCTCATTATAGTTTCCATCAGAGTGAGCAAGATTTTCTACTAGTTCTCAACCAGAATCTATATCCTTGTTCATGAATTTACCATTGTTGTCAGTGTCAAGTAACATTATGATCTTGGGAAGGGCTCCTCTGTATAAACTGCTGAGCAAAGACTCCTTAGTGAAGCCATGGTGTGGGCATTGAGTGGTGTAGAGCTTAAACCTCTCCCATGCCTCAGAGAAATTTTACCATTATTCTGATTAAAGCTTGATATGTCGTTCTTGATTCTGGCAGTTCTTGAATTAGAAAAGAACTTGGATAAGAAAGCTTTATTACAATCATCCCAGGTGGTGATTGATCCTTGTGGCAAAGCTCTTTCCCATTGGTGTGCCTTGTCACCTAAAGATAAGGGAAATGGGCGCAGCTTGAAACCATCCTCAGTGATACAATTTATCTTTGTCAGCTCACACAGCCTGTCAAACTGATCCAAGTGCTCCAAAGGATTTTCCATGGGAAGACCATGAAACTTATGGCTCTGAACCATAGAGATTAGACCACTCTTTATCTCAAAGTTATTGTTCGTGACTGGAGGAGCCACAATGCCTTGTCTCTCAGAATGTGTACTGGGAGTGTAACGCCCGTGTTCCAAAAATTAGTTAATTTAATTAATTTGGAAGTTCTTTCGAGTTTATAAACCTTAGCCAAGTCTCGAGAAATTGATTATGGGTTGAAATAATCAATTCAGATTTGTTCTGGGGGTGTCATAAATCATTTCAAAAGTTGTGGGGTTTTTCTCATTAAGAAGTCAAAAACATTTTTGCTTCTTTTTCTTCTCTTTCTTCTCCTTGTGTAGCCATTTGTGGTGAAAGGGAGAGAGTGTTTTTGAGCTTAAGAGCTTGAGAGAAAAGAGAAGAGAAAGGCTTGGAAAGCTTGGTGAAGCTAGGATCTTGAAAGATCAAACGGTGTGGAGCTTTGTAAAGCTTGGAAAAGGAAGGATTGAAGTGAGGCTTTGTGGCGTGAGCTATGGAGGAAGAAGAGAGATCTTTCTTGAGCTTGGGGAGTCCATCTAAGCATAAATCCATCCATTCTAAGGTGAGTTATGACCAAATGTTAACATTAAGCCATGTGTTGGGGCTTGTGGGGTTCTGCTAAGCTTTGGGGTGTTCCTAGGTTGCTTAGAAACTTTGTGGTCACTTGTGGAGCTTTAGCTAAAGTTTGCTAAGCTTGTGGTGGTTAGAGAACCATAGATTTGTGCTTGTTGTGCCTTGTTAAGCTTTGATTGTGAGTTCTTATGCTTGCTTGGTGATTGTGTGTGTTGTGGTTTCTTGGTGATTCCATGGCTTTTTGGGAGTGTTTCCCTAGTTGCTTGGTGTGGTATTGCCATACTTGGTGTGTGTTTTGGTTGTAGTTTGGAGGTTTGGCCTTAGGGTTGTATCAAGGTTAAGTTGTAGAGTTGGGAATTCGGGGTGCCTATCAACCAGGTGTAGTCGATAGAGCGAGGTCAATAGTGTGTATAGACTAGGGCAGGTCGATAGAGCATGGTCTATAAATCCTGCTGGATGTTTTCCTAGTGCTTATCGACCAGGTGTGGTCAATAAAGCGAGGTCGATAGGGTGTATCGACTAGGGCAGATCGATAGAGTGTGGTCGATAAATCCTGCTGGACATTTTCCTAGTGCTTATCGACCAGGTGTGGTCGATAGAGCGAGGTCGATAGGCTGTATTGACTAGGGCATGTCGATAAGTTGGTTGATAAATCCTGCTGAACGTTTTCCTAGTGCTTATTGACCAGGTGTGGTCAATAGAGCGAGGTCGGTAGGGTGTATCGACTAGGGTTGATTGATAGGTAAGTCGATAAGTTTCTTCAGATGGGTTTTAGGTTGGCTATCGACTAGGTGTAGTCGATAGAGCGAGGTCGATAGTGCCTATCAACTAGGTGTGGTCGGTAGGGTGAAGTCGATAGGGGGTATTGATGGTGTTGGTCGATAGAGTGTGGTCGATTGACCCTGGTGTTTTGTGACTTGTGTTTTTAGCGCTTCTTGATGTTGTGAATTGCTAGGTGGTTAGTCATGGATGTGTTTGATTAGCTTTGCATGAGGTTGCATGTTTAGCGGATTGTTTGAAGTAATATGTGGTGTTATTATTTCGTGGTCGTATGGTTGTTTGAATTGCATGGGCTTTCTTATAACATGTTGTTGGGTTTACCAAATGTTGATGCATCACTTTTGTTGATGCAAGTAAAGATAAGGCGTGATCGTGGAATCGAGGCGAGGAGAGGGAGGATGATTAGGACCTGTAGTTTTAGGTTTTGTAGCTTTCGTAGGATTGCTACAACTGGTAGAACTGTTGACCATGCATGGTCGTTGTTGCTTGTTGTATGTTAATTATTTGAAGAATATTTAAATGTATTGGCGTTTAATTATTATGTAATTGCATGTTAAAAAAAAAAAAAGAGTGCGGTCGTCTCAGGGAGCTTCTCCTGCTCCAATACCTCTTGGTGGAGGAGCTGCCATAGCAATTTGTGTCTCTTGGACTTGTATTGGCTGAGGTGTGCGTGGATCGATGTGATCAATGTGGTCTAAATACTAGGTGAGGTTGTGATTTCCCTTTGATCTCGTTTGCATTTAGAAGAAAGATACTCGATCGAGTTACCCAATTGGTAAGGTCGAGTGAATGGTACTTGATGCAACAAAAATGAAAATTCAAACCAAATCAGTAAATGGACAATGAAATAACAAACTTGAGCTAGATAGCTTTAAAGTCCTAATTGTGCAAACTAAACATCCAACATGGCAATGGCGCCAAATTGAAACTAGCATTTTTGTCTATGCAGAGAATGAAAGCAAACAATCAAACTAGGCAAGAGATAAAATACAGTTTTAATAAATTGTAGTATAGGGGGTGTGAGTGGAAAATGTCAAACCAGGCTAGGTGTAGTGCACAACAACTAGGATGTTATCTAAGCAAGCTATTCAAGTGAATATGGGGGATTGGTTTGCTAACAACCTAAATGAATTCTACCAAACCCTAATATGAGCTAGAGATACTAAAGTCTGTCACACTTTAGCAAATTATGGAACTAAACAAGAAAAGACGCAAATGTCAACTGACGACTCGACCAGTCTGATCGAGTATAGCGGTCGAGTGAAACTTTAAAGACTTGAAACTACAAATTAAACGATGTTAAGAGATATTTAAGCTATATGAAAACTATAGGGACCTTATGGACAGAATCATTGGCTCGTAAATACTCTATATCATCATGGGTATCTATAAGAAATCATTCATAGGGATTTCCCTTCACAACAGACATCACATCCAGCTCAATCCATTGTCGTGACAGAGAGCCTTAAGATCCAACACTAAATCAGACATAATCTGCCATAGATTTGTGAAAGGATCAGGCATAAAGAATCAGTTTGTTAAAGTCAATTAAGATTCCTAACAAATGAGAGCCTAAGATATTATGTAAATCTATATTTTATACTTAGATCTCATGCTATTGTATCTAGATCCCTGGAAAAAGCAGATCTGATGATTCCATCACACTTTTGCTGTGGAAATCATCTAAGATCATGTTCTTCTTGATCAGAAAAGAACAAGCATTAAAAACACTCACCCAAGAAAAAATAAAAATGAATTGATGCTCAATCAAAGAAACTCATAACAATATATAGCAATACTAACCTAATTCATCCCTAAAGACCCTAAGAAAACTACTCACACAATAAATTCATCATCAAAGGTTCAAACCAAGAAAAATCTGAAATCGACATATCAGATAGATAATAAACCGATGAACAACTTTGATGAATAAATAAAGCGCAAATAATGATTTAATAAAAAGTTATGAGAGTTACAAAATCCAAAAATCTGAGAACAGTGAAGAACATATGAAGAACGAGAGAGAGAGACAGAGCTAAACTAGGGTTATGCTAATAATTAAATGGCAACCATGACATTAACCTAATCAGGAGTATTTATACTAAGTGACAAAACAAGGGTAAACATTATTTTAAATCTGGTCTGGTCGAGTGGCTTCTAGCCGAGTCTTCTGTCCAAACTCTTTCATAAAGGCCCTCCTGAATTTCAATGAGTTCTTTCTAAATATTATTGAATTCTTCCTAAATTTAAATAAATGTATTTCTAAATCTCTTTTTGTGTATTTTGCCTCAATGTGTCAAAACACATTGAATCCTGAATTAATTGTGTAATGATTTCATTTTTGTGCACATCCTGAATTAATTGTTTCTTAAATTTAGCGAAATTAAGAAGTTTTCTTGAATTATTAAGAAGGATCCATAAAAATTTAGGCAAGTCTTTTGAAATCATATGTTAATCTAATACTTATCAAATAAAAATTTAGGAAGTCTTTCATAACGTTTAGGAAGACTTTTTAATATTTTTTGAATTTTTAGGAACAATGTTTAAAAATTTATGAATGGCATGCTAAATCTTATGTTAATTTCTATAAATTTAGAAAATCTTTCTAAACTTTTAGGAAGTCTTTCTAAAATTTTAGGAACACTTTCCAAATCTTTTTTGAAATTTTAGGAACAATTCTTAAAATGTTAGGCATGTTATTTTAAATCATATGTTAATTTCTATAAATTTAGGAAGTGTTTCTAAACTTTTAGGAAGACTTCCCTAATCATTTAAAATTTTTTTAGGAATAATCCTTAAAACTTTAGGGATGACATCTTAAATTGTATGTTAATTTCGATAAATTTAGGAAGTCTTTCTAAACTTTAAGGAAGACTTCTCTAATCTTTTTTGAATTTTTAGGAACAATCCTTCAAAATTTAGGAATGTCATCCTAAATTGTATGGTAATTTCTATAAATTTAGGCGGTCTTTCTAAACTTTTAGGAAGTGTTTCTAAACTTTTAGGAAAATTTTCCTAATCTTATTTGAATTATTAGGAACAATCCTTAAACATTTAGCAATGTCATCATTAATTGTATGTTAACTACTGTGTTTTTGTGTTCATTATATATTGTCTCATATTGGATTTTGGCTGACCATGGCACATAGTCAATATGTTAGGAAATATGCCATTGTTCAAGGAATGATGACATTTTTTAGGAAGCATGTAATCGTTTTGAAGAAACTCTTCCTAACACTTTATTTTGACAGTTTAAACATCAAATTAATTGCTTGTTATTGTATGTTTATCTGAACATTTTTTTATATATCCATTAATCAAATCGACAAATTGTATGTTACGAGAGCACATACAGGAACCAGATATAAAGAACTTTGACCTTGAATTTTGGCTGAGCATAACACATGATAAACATGTTAGGAAGCATGCAATTCTTTTAGGAAGCAAGTCATTGGTTTAGGAAACCCTTCCTAATAATTTATATTGACATGTTAGGAAACTTATGGTCTGTTAAAATGTATCTTATGAAGTTTTTCTTTGACAGATGTTGAATATCTATTGTGTATGTGGAGAGTGGAAGTCAAGTGCAAATACTCATTGGAAATTTTTAGTTGATTCTGAGAAATAAGCATTGTTATTCGAGATTGATGAGGATGTCAAATTCAAGAATTTATTATATTACTTTATGAAACATGTCATTGTGTTTAGAAAACCCTTCCTAAAACGTTTTATTTTATCCATAACACTCGTTTGATAAATCCATTACAAATAATTGTGTTTAGGAAGTTATTCCTAAAAAATTTTCAAAGTTTGATAATCTATAACACTCGTTTGATTGGTATTGGAACATGTCATTGTGTATAGGAAGCCCTTCCTAAAAACTTTTATTTTATTTGTATGTACGTGTTAGATTTAAGAAAACGTTCTTAAAAAGGTATAAATGGTTTCCTAAATAGTTTCATAATCACTGAAGTACATGTATGCATATATTAGATTTAAAAATTGTTCTAATTAAAAAGATTTCAAGTTTAAGATATCATTCCTAAAATGATTCCTAAATATTTTCATAAACACTGAAATTCCAAACATAAGTAACAACCATAAAACAGCATGGTAACAAAAAACAGTGATAACATAAGTTTCTTTTTTTTAATCCCTACCATGTCTTAAATACTACGTTGTCCAAATGTTCATTTAAAAACTTCAACCACGTTTAAAAGTAGTAACAATAAAATTCTAAATTCTATTGTTAACAAAACACTCAAATATTTTCCATACTAGATTGCTCTTATATCCTTCATCTCAGATCCTTAAGAAGTCATCTATCTTCAAAGAGTGACACTCTATCATTTTGGGGTATACGGTATTTTCATGTTTCTGATTGTTTTGTGATTTATTTTTTGCGGTTTTGCTCTTCGATTCTTGATTATGAATAATAAATAAAATGTCTCCTGGTGCTTCCTTTTTTACTTCTCTTTAATCTACTAAGTTTTGTTTACACCAAATCCGAAGATTTTGAGTTTCTGAGACATTATTGCCGTATACCAAAAGACAATTGTAAAAAAGAAACAAAAACATAAATAACTTCGGTCAGCAGTCAGCATAGCTCCAGCCTTAATCAATCTCTCTTGGAGTTTATTGAGACTTTTGGTTTCAAGAGACGTCTTTAAGCTTCTCCTCCAATTCACCTTCCTGGATCATCAAACCAACACAATGAAAAGAAAAAAAAAACCCAAAGGGTCTGTTCTTGGTGAAACTAACCTTATGCATGTTCAGAATGATGTCTGAGCCACCAATGAACTCTCCCTTGATGAAGATCTGGGGAAACGTAGGCCAATGGCTGAGATTTTAAGAGATTAATGCGGAATAAAGGAAGAAATTTGATGAACTATGTAGAAAATCAAGAGAAGAGTTTTGGAGGCACAACCATTCTTCTTCAGCCTAAAGAGACTAAAAATCAAGTTAAGTTACAAGAAAAAAGGGTTGGACCTACATAGCCGTCCGTGAACAAAGACTAAGCTTGGACCTACATAGGCGTTACCTCGGTAAAAACCTCAGCATAGAAAAAACTACTTGGGAAAAAATCTATGATGAGGAAAAGAGCATAACGTCTACGAGTATGGGATATGATCAAGGGTGAGTTGGATCCACAACCCCTAGTTTGCTGTAGATGTGTTTGCAAACCTTAAGACTCGCAGCTTTGGTGAAGATGTCTGCTAGTTAATCTTCACTTCTTGTAAAGCATGGTAGTGTGACTTCTTCTTTGATCTTCTCTCGAACTTTGTGGCAGTCAACTTCTATGTGCTAGGTCCTCTCGTGAAACACAGAGTTGCTGGCAATGTGTATAGCAGCTTGATTGTCACAATGCATGGTGATGGGTCTGGTGACTTCAGTGCCTAGATCTCTGAGTAGTGCCTTAAGCCAAATGAGTTCTTCCGTGAGCTTCCTCATTGCTCTATACTTGGATTCAGCACTTGAAAATGACACTACCTTCTGCTTCTTAGACTTCCATGTCACCAAATTCCCTCCAATTAATGTGCAATATCCAGTGGTTGACTTCTTATCATTCGTGTCACCAGCGTAGTTTGCATTAAAATAACCAATAATCTCGGCATTCTCATTCTTTCCCATCCATATGCCTTGTCCCGGACTCCCTTTTAGACATCCGAGTATCCTCTCCACCATGTTCCAATGGTAGACTGTGGGTTTTTGCATGTATTGACTCAGCTGATTCACAGCAAAACATAAGTCAGGTCTTGTTAAAGTCAGATAGATAAGCTTACCCACTAGTCTTCGGTATTGGAGAGGATCTGCATATGGTTTGTCTAATGGATCTTCTTCTTCGAGCTCCTTGCCCTTTTTCGCCCCCTTTCGCTTGACCATGTAGCCATCTGCAAGAGGATTTTTGGCTGGCTTTGCTCCTATTTTACGTGTCTCATTCAGCAAGTCAAGAGTATACTTCCTTTGTGATAGAAATAAGCCCTCCGAAGAGCGACATACTTCAATCCCTAGGAAATATTTTAGTTCTCCAAGATCTTTGATATCAAACAGAGTTTTAAGATAGGCTTTAGTTTCGAGAATACCTTCCTTATCATTGCTGGAAATGATAAGGTCATCCACGTAGACCAATACTACAACGATTCCTCGTGGACTTTGGACTGTGAACAATGTGTGATCAGCTTCAGATCTCTTGAACCCTTTCTCTTCTAGAGTACAGCTCAGTTTGTGGTACCAAGCTCTTGGAGATTGCTTTAGTCCATAGATGGCTTTTCTAAGCCGCATAACTTTTTCCGGAGCAATGGAGTCTTCAAGGCTTGGTGGTGGAGTCATGTACACTTCTTCTTGAAGTTTTCCTCGCAAGAACACATTTTTCACATCCATTTGCCATAACTACCAATCCAGATCTGTAGCCAATGAGAGAACAACTCTAACTGTATGCAGCTTGGCGACTGGGCAAATGTTTCTCTGTAATCATCTCCATAAGTCTGTGTGAATCCTCTTGCAACAAGTCTGGCTTTGTACCTCTCAACATCTCCATTGCTCAGATACTTGATAGTGAAAAGCCATCTTGAACTAACAGCCTTCTTTCCTAAAGGTAGGTCGGCTTCATCCCATGTATGATTCCTTTCCATAGCCCCAACATCATTATCCACTGCTCCAAGCCATTCGTTACTCCCTTTAGCTTCTTCATAACTCTGTGGAATCCACTGAGCATCAATTTTCCCAAGGAAGGCTTGATGAGCAGTTAGCAACCGGTCAAGCGAACACACAGCTTGTATAGGATGCGCCACAGCTTGGTTGTTGAAATAGACTCTAGTGACCTTCCAATGATTGGGTCCAAACCTCTGTCTAGTGCTTCTCTGAAGAGGAGCTGGCAGTGGAGGAGGAGGAGTTTCTGCTTCATGTCCAACCTCATCATGGTGATCCTCTTGAACCACATCTTCAGTCATACCATCCTCATCTTGATCTTAGTCTTGTTCCCTGTCAAGTGGGTTTGGTTCCGGCTGAGTGTGCTCATTGGTATCAGTTTCTTCCATGGGGTTTGGAGCAGCCTGTGTATTCCCAAGGTCGGTATTGGGTTGATCTTCTGTAGTGTCCACTCCTTGTTGGTTGGTTTCGACATTATCAGATTGTTCTTCTCTCCGGGGAGGAGGATTCCCAAGATGACTAAGGAGATGTTAGAGACTAGCGCTCTATCTGATGGTGATCTTGCCAAATCTTTCAAACTCCCCCAATCCTTCTTGTCGTAATACCCTTGGTGCTTAATGAACTTGACATCTCTTGACACAATTGTTCTGTTCTTTGAGAAGTCATAGCACTTGTAGCTCTTTTGAGTAGTAGAGTAGCCTAGGAACATGCATTTTGTGCTCTTAGCTTCAAGCTTGTCCCTCAATTCACCTGGTCTAAGTACAAAACAAATGCAACCAAACACACGTAAGTGATCAATAGATGGTTTGGTTCAGTTCAATACCTCAAATGGCGCTAAATCAGTTAGGATCCTTGTTGGTGTCCTATTTATCAGGTAACAAGCTGCCATTATAGCATCACTCCAGAATCTCCTTGGGACATTGGTGTTAAACATCATGGATTGTGCAACTTCCACAAGATGTCGATTCTTCCTCTCAGCTACTGAAACTAATTATTTTTAGTCGGTTTCAATCGATTGATAGTATAAAGGGTGAAATGTCGAACCTTATCTAGAGCATATCTGTAGCACTTAACATGTGGATTAAGCTAGCAAGTCAAGCAATATATTTTAGGGGTTTTTCTTACTAACAACCTAAAATACAGAAATTTAAACTAGAGATGCAGAGCCTGTCACACTCTAACAAATCATGAACTAAAGATGCAAAAACTAAGACTAGTTGCAAAATCCTAAGTGACTCGAGTAGGTCACTCGAGTGGTGAACTCGAGTGGACTTGGCCGAGTGGTGCTAAACTACTAAATGAAAGCGGTAAACAAGAGATCTAAAAATGATAACTAGTTCAAATAAAAGACAAAGGGATTTTGGGGATAGACTCATAGGATCATCTACACTCTCACGCCATGGGTGCTAATTTACTAAACTGCGGGTGAATCCCTTGATGACGGATCTCACTTCCAATCCAACCCACTATCGTGGTGAAGGGTCTCAACAAGTGATTAAGGATCGATCCTTCAAAGCCAAGAAAGACTCATAACAAGTGAGTAGTTGGGTCGTGACGTAAATCAACATCTGATGCACCAACTCTCACGCTATTGTGTCTTAATCCCTGGAAAAACTAGATCTGATGGTTCAAGGCACTTTTGCTGCTCATGAATTCATCTAAAATCATGATCCTCTTGATCAGAGAGGTACAAGCATTAAAAACGAGAACCCAAGAGGGATTTTTAAACCGAATCAGCATAAATCAGCAAAAACCCATGGCGATCTAGTGAGACTACCTAATCTATCCCCGAAAACCCCTAAAACGACTACTCACTCGAGATCATCATCGAAGCCAAAAGCTCAGAAAAGCTAATACTTGTCATAGATGAGGGATGATCTGATAAGAAAGAAATTTCGAAAAAGGAACAATAGATCAAGACTCGATCTTATTAAAATTACTAAGAGTTGCAAAATTCCGAATCGAAATCTAAAGATAAACTAAAGAGAGAAAACTAAGAGAGATAAACTAATTATGCTAAAACAACGCGGAATAAAAATTGTCAGATCACGCGTCCGTACCGAGTTATCATTAACCTCGATATTTATACATAAGAATTAGGGATAATGAGAATTCACCATATTTTGCAGAATCTTCTCGAAGCGGTGCTCACTACTCGACCCAGCAGTCGAGTGGTCTGGTCGAGTAGCCTCCTCGAGTCTTCATCCGAGTAGCCTCCTCGAGTAACTTGAGCTTCCTTTGAAGTCTTCAACTCTATGGCTCCATGTCACTCGAGTCACGATTCCTCACAGAAACCCCTACGTGTCTTCATGGCTGAGTGGTTACTAAAGTGATGACTCCTCACAGCTCCAAATACCTGAAAATACCACATGTATGCAAAATGTATGCAAACTAATGCAAAGAGACTAAATATCCTATATGCCAAATAAATGCACAAAGTGACATGCGTGATGACTAAAACCTATGCGAAGTTGCAATAAAACCATAGTAAAAACGTACCAAAATGCAATGTTATCAGCTACACCATTTTGTTGAGGTGTATATGGGCAGCTAGTTTGGTGTATGATTCCATTTCTTGCTAAGTGATCTTTGAACTTGTGACTAGTGTATTCCCCACCATTATCAGATCTGAATACCTTGATCTTGGCAAGCAGTGTGACCCATGTATATTTTGATTTCTCATCAATAAATGTAACATAGTATTTATTATTGTCTCTAGATAAACATGGGGCAGTCCAAACATCTGAATGCACAAGATCAAAACATTTTTCATAGATAGTTGTTGACTTAGGAAAAACAGTTTTACAATGCTTTCCTAGAATACATGCTTCACGGTTCATATGATTAAAGACAACATGGGGTAACATAATCTCTAAAGCCCTAGCATGAGGGTGACCAAGTCTATCATGCCACAGTTTATTTGGGCTAACAGCATAACAAGATTAACAAGAAAGAGAAGTAGATTTTCTTACTGGAGAATCCACAAAAATATATAAGTCACCGTTAGTGTTCCCTTCTCCCAGAACTTTTCCACTCTCAATATCCTGAAAATGAAAGCTATTAGGACCAAATATAGCATAGCAAGATCATTTGTAGCTCTTTTTACTGACACAAGATTAGAGGTAAACTCGGGCATGAAGAACACTTTAGAGTTCTTATCACAAAGTTTTAAATCACCTACTCCTCTTATGGGGATCCTATCACCATTTGCAATTATCACATTTCCATTAATAGGTTTAACATTATTAATGAGATTAGGGTTACTAATCATATGATGAGAAGCCCCATAATCAATAATCAATGTTTTATTTTGTGATTTAGGTAAAGAAGCAAAGTGAGTGATACCAGATTCTTTATTGGTAAGGGCAGCAATGGACTTGATGAGAGCTTCAAGGTCCAACTTCCTAACAACATCATTGGAGTAGGCAACCATAGCCAGTTCATCTCCTTGTCTAGATGGTCCGGCCTGAGCTTGCTCAGTTGAGGCTTCTTGATAGTAGTTCGCTTGAACCTTGAACTTTGCTGGCTTAAGATGTGGATGTAGTATCCAACATTTATCCTTAATATGGCCTCTCTTCTTGCAGTGATCACACACAAGAATCTTCCTATCTTCATACTTGAAAGTAACTTTTTGTGCCATGACCATTTTCCCTTTGCCACTGAAGAGACCTACTAAGCCTTGTTCATATTGGATTTATGAACACACCTCATTTAAGCTTGGTAACTTCTCAGCTCTAAGGATGTGCTTGAGATCATTGTAAGACGGGTTCAATGTGAGAAGCAGACCAAAGACCCTATCTTGTTCACCCCTTTCCTTGAGAGCACTTGGATCCTCCGAGAAAGGTCTTAGCATCTCGAGTTCAGCCCAAAGTGATCTGAATTTTCCAAAGTGTTTTATGAACTCAAGATTTTCTTGGCTGAGATTGTTGATGGCTTTCTTGATTTCAAACACTCGGGTAAGATTGGAGAAATTTCTGTAGACATTCTTGAGTGTGTCCCACAGCTCCTTTGATGTCTCACAATAAGAGTAAGCTTCAAGTATTGAGGCTTCAAGTGAGTTTTGAAGTAGTCCAAGAACGCCCTGATCTTCTTGAAACCATTTGCCTTCTTCATAACTTGAATCTCCACTGACCACTTTTCCATCCCCATCCGTGATTGCTTTCTTATCTTGGGTTTCAATGTGATTCCAGACCACGACCACATAGATTTGTCTTGGTGGTTCTAGCCCAGAGCAAGTAGTTCACACCTTTGAGAGTAACTAGTATAGCAACAGGTTTTGAAGATTCCATGCTTCAGCTGTTCTCACAACCAACTTCCCATATTGTGCCTAACTTCCCAAGCAACCCACAAGACTAGAATCCTATGAACTAAGTCTTAAGTGAAGCTAGACACTTTACCAAATATAGCAGAGACAACACGGGGAATGATTACACTTTAGCTGAGCAACTTTAGCTGAGCAACCACAAGCTTGTATCTGGCGAGACCAGTTCTATAGAGACAGATCTATTGTAGCTGAGATCTCAAATGCCGAGAACTATGTAAGACTGAGCAACCAGGCAGGGAAAGATTACACTTTAGCTGAGCAACTTTAGCTGACAAACCACAAGCTCTGTTCTGCCGAGACCAGTTCATAGAGACAGATCTATTGTAGGTGAGATATTCAAATGCTGAGAAAGATTACACTTTAGCTGAGCAACCACAAGCGAGCTGGAGACAGATCTATTGTAGCTGAGATACTTTATCTCTGACAAGAGAAACAAACGATTGAGATATTGAGAACCTAGAGATTGAGAATGGTTGTGCCGTGAAGAGAGATCAAGAAAATAGCTAGAAATGATTGAATAGAGATTGAGAATCAGTAACAAAGCTCTGATACCATGAGATTTTAAGAGATTAATGCGGAATAAAGGAAGAGATTTGATGAACTATGTAGAGAATCAAGATAAGAGTTTTGGAGGCATAACCATTCTTCTTCAGCCTAAAGAGACTAAAAATGAAGTTAAGTTACAAGAAAAAAGGTTTCCTCCTTTTATAGAAGGATGAAGACCTATATAAAAAAAACTGCAGCAAAACGCAGTTTACATCATGAATAGTACCTGAGATGAATAGTACCCGAATTCTGCACGGAATGCCTTTTCTCAATAATGACTGCACAGAAGAAAACTCATGAACCAAATCAAGACTATTGAACAAAAAATTTAGTCAAAGTAGGGTCTAGTTCACTAAAGATTTAAGGAATGAACAGTAAAAGAAGTTTGACATAACCAAGCCAAACTTATTCTCAACTTTCTTGAAAAACTTTGAGATGTAAGAAACTTTAATTAAGTGTAAATTAAACTTTGAGATGTAAGAAGTTTGACACACTCACCTGAAGGATTTGACAGCTTTTGTTAACTCATCTCATTAAGATTGTTTCTCTCTCATTAAATCGAAAAAGATTGAAAAAATTGGAGCCAAAAAACAAACACAAACACTATGCAACAACGAGATATATATATACGAATAAACACAATGAATCAAGCCTAACATTCAAACTTCAACACTCAGAGACATTTCTTTGAACACATTATGCATATTCAATCCATATTCTAAAAATCGCACGAAAATTAACAAATTTAAGCCATAAAAACAAGCACAAACACTTTGCAACTATGAAATTTACGAAAAACAACATGAATCGAGTTTTACCTTCCGAAAAAAAAAACTAAATTGAATTTAGATCTATACTGCAGAAGCTTCATGCAATTGGTGCTTCAAAACTTCAACACTTACAAAATCACACAACTCTGGGTGTCATTTTTCGTCGGAGAGTTCGTCAGATTTCTTTCGTCGGAGTTGGAGTATAGCGTAAACTCATTTGTGCTATTTTTGGAATTTTGTGTTTTTTTTAGAAAGGGGGCAAAATTATCTTTTAGATATTAATGAATGCTAGATGTGTCTAGTATGAACGTGTGTGCTATTTTTATCACAAAAACTTAAATTTGTGCTAAATTTGAGAATTGCCCTTAATTTAATCACCAATTTAAATTTAGAATTATAATATTCTGGTGTAAAATTTATTGAATAGATATTTTATATATTTTAAATAAATGTAGACTTTTAATTCAAAATTATTGTTTAATCTAAATAAAGTTTTTTCTGAAAAGAAACTTTTTTGATCCGAATATTACGATTGCAAGATTTAGTTTTTGTATTTTTAAAAATTATGTTAAATAAATAATTAATATTTATTTACTTAACTACAAAATCTGAAAAAAATCTCAGTAAATACGAATTTTGTTTTTAATGATAACTAGATTCGAACCCGCGGTACACCGCGGGTCAATTGTTTTAATATAAATGTGTTATTTTTTGTTTTTACTAAAAATTTCTATTTTATTCTGGTCAGTTAATTTACTATTTTTTTATTTCTTTATCGTTTATATATATATATATATATATATATATTTATATATATATATTTAACATATATTTATACAATTTTCTTTTATGGTTTATAATATGTTTCAAACCTATGCCAAATCAATTATGTTATCTATTTTCATTGAAATAATTTAGAGCAAATCCTATTGAATTAGATATTAAATTAATCTAAATAAAAATTTCTAATTAAATGAAAACCAAAACATGTATTGACATCATCTATCAATACCAAACAAAAAAAACAAATATGCAGATTAATCGCTTTTGGCGGTTTCTTATAACTCATGATGCACATAGTTTTTTACCATATTAGATTACTAATTAAAAAAAATTCATTATATTGATATATATATATATATATTTAGTATATATTATATGACTAGTTATCTAATATTTGTCTTAATTCTATCTATTTTGGGACAGAAACCTGTCATGTCCAGTACTCGTCGGAAACTTTCCATCCTATAACCAATCTCTGTTATATAATTATCTGTTTTGGATTGATAATTTTAATATATTTATATTAAAATTAATTATTATAAATATGTAGTTTTAGTATTTTATATATATATTAGTCAATATTATAAAACCTTATCATATCCCATATCAGTCGGAAGCTTTACGTTATGTAAGCAATCTATTTAATATAATTACATATTTTGAATTTATTATTTTAGTCTAATGGATAAGCAATTGCGTAAGAGGTTACAACGACATATCTGTATAATGATTTTACAAACCCGTTGATCATTATGATGTTTTAGATTATTTTTAATTTTCTTTATATCCTTTATAAAAAATAAAATAAAATAGTATATCATTAGTTACATTTCATAATAACTAACACATATAAATCATCTTTTAAATTATATTTCTCAAATAATAATTTAGAGATTTCTTGTTTTTTAATCTATGTTGAATTGTTAACTTTTCTATATTTTTAATATATAAAACTAATTTCAAATTTTAATTTTTTATCTAAACTAATGTATTAATATATATTTAATATAATAATTATTTTAATCCAACAACTTGATAACTTAATATTTAAACAAAAATATGTCAATGTAAATCAAATATTTAATTAAATTGAAAAGAAATAATTATTTTTAATGTAATGATTATGAAAAATATAAAAGGAAATACAAAATGCTTTTGGTTCCTTAAAACTCTTTGTACTATTTTTTAACAAACCTTTTATTTAAAGACATATAATTTGGGTCAATTTCAAAGTTTTCTTTTAAATGGTCCTATTTCCTATATATTTTTAAAATTTTATAGAGTTTAAATATTATTAATTTTAAAACAATTTCCATAGAGTTTAAATATTATTAAAATTTAAATTGGTTCAACTAAAACTGGATTAAACCGAATAAAACTTTTAAATTGGAAGGCAAGATAAATAAAGCTTATTGTTCATTCGTATTTGGAATCATTTTGGTCTTTTTAATAATATTTCTCTGAATCATTACATAGATATTTTAGCCTATGTGGAATGTACGACACATATTTTTTCTTCATCGATTAAGTAATATGTGTCTGTTTTTAAAAATTTGAATCAAAATATATGCAGAAAAAATCTAATTTTTTTATTAATTATATGTATTATATAATCATTAAAATAATTTGAAAATAATATCAAATCAAAAAAAGGTGATAGAAGAATCATAATTCATACTATTAAATTGTAATATTATATAAGGAAATAATTGTGATTGGTTTGAAGGATTTATAATATTAGATAAGTAAATAAATAGTGTTTGAATGTAGAGCTGAAAGTATTTTATTTCAGTACTCTTAAAAATCTGTTTGGTAATAGGTCCATGAGTACCTCTTTTCTAATAGTATAGAGATTTCCAAAATTGAAAAATTCTGATTATGATGAGAAGATTCGTGTTTTCTTATTTCGGATCTGAATATGTTATTCACGACCCGGATAAGATAAAATTTATTAGATTGTTTGGTTGTCAACACCTTGGATAATAAGTTTGATTTGGATAGTTATTTTGTATGTTGTTTGCACGATTAATAGTATATATATATATATATATATATATATACTAGGATCGGACCCGCACATACGTGCGGGTTATATTTTAAGAAAAACTTATTTGATATTTAAATTTAATGTATAATATAGTTGAAAATGTTTATATCAAAACATTTCTAACATTTTTATTAGAGGTACTAAATCGGATTTGGATTCGATTTTAGTTTAGGTTATTTCAGTATATAACCTAAGCATATATATTTGAGAAATTCCCTAGAATGACACTAAATCATATTTTTTGGTCACAAATATCATTCAATTTCATTTGTTCCTTACGTAGCATTTCAATGACATTGAATGTCTAATTTACCCTTGTTTTTAAATGCATATTTTGAATGAGAATTCAATCTGAAATCAAAATTGTGTATTGTGTTTGACGGCGACGACAAGTTTTGAAATTGTGCATTGTGTTTGACGGCGGCGACAAGTTTTGACAAACGTGTGGCGGCAACGAGTTTAAGGTTATTACTTTCTGATGTAACAAAGAGTTTTGGTCAATGTTGATTTGAATCTACATAGTTTTTTTAGTTTGAAATGATTCTCTATAGATGTATCTCACATAGCTATTTAGGTCTTGGTCGTGCTTTTTATTGTACATCTTAATTCCTATACGCATGGGATTATTACTCTTTGGTAAAGAGCTCCTGAAGTGCTTCTTGACTCTACTCATAATTCAACTGATGTTGATATTTGGTCTGTTGGTTGCATATTTGGTTAGTCTCACTGATGTTTTTGCTACCTTTGGATTTGTCTCTTTGAGTTGTGATTTTGGTATTAATGTTGTTTGTATCTTTAAACTTTGCATAGCTGAGATGGCTCGGAGGCAAGCTCTTTTCCCTGGTGATTCTGAGTACCAGCAATTGCTTCATATCTTTAGGTATTTTGAATTTACCCTCCATTGATTCTTCTGGTTTTCTTCAGTTTTTTCACCCTTTGCTTTGGAATTGATTGATACATTTTGCCGCCAATTAATACGCCCTATATATTGTTTTCTGAATTCAAGTTATGTTTTGATTCAGCCTTGTATCATTAGCATTCTTGTATAGAGAATATGATCTTACTAATCAATTTTTGGTTCATGGAGATTGTTAGGAACACCAAGTGAGCAGTAATGGCCGGGTGTTACCGCTCTGCATGATTGGCATGTCAACCCAAAGTGGGAGGCACACGATCTAGCTCTTGATGTTCCTTCTCTTTCGCCTCAAGGATTTGGTCTTCTCACTGTAATTCACTGCCTGATGATCATAGCATATGAATATTATTGTTGCAAAGTAGCTCCTACTTCTGCTTTCCCTCTATTTCCAAAGCTGAAATACTTTTGTCAAGTGTTTGTTTCTTTCATCTAAATGAACTTATGTTTGAACAAATGCAGAAAATGCTCAAGTACAATCCAGCTGAAAGAAAAAACAGCACTTGATCACCCATATTTTGACAGCCTTGGCAAGTCTCAGTTTTGAAGAAGAAAACACAAGTTACTTGATGAATCTGTTGTCATCATCTTGGTGAGGATAAACATTCAATTTCTATTGGTTTCAGGCGCTGTTTGAATTAAAGATTTGTTGTATTGCAGAAGAAACTGGTAAAGCTTGTTTTCTCAAGTGAATGTAAAACACAATTGAGTGGTAGCAAATGAGATATATGCTTAACAATTTGAGTGCAAATGTGATTGTTTTAGGAATCATTTGAGTGCTTTTAGGAAGCATTTTATTATATACATATATGCTTATTATCGTAATATACATTTAAGTGACTTTCTAATATACATTTAAATTGTTTTAGGAAGAGATTCCTAAAAATATTTAATTGATTCCTAAATACATATTTATGAATTCCTTCTTAAATATGCTTATCTGCTTCCTAAATCTTTTATTTCGAATGTACACACAAATAAGTATAATGTTGTTTGGAAACTCTTCCTAAACACGCTTAAATGATTCCTAATGACTTTCCTAAAACTGAAGTTTCTGATCATTGTTTAACAAGAGAACACATTTCCTTATAAACATGTTTTTGATTGTTTTTAGGAATCATTTGAGTGCTTTCAAGAAGTGTTTCAATATATATATATATATACTTATTATCCTAATATATATTTAAGTGGTTTCCTAATATACATTTAAGTGGTTTTGGGAAGAGATTCCTAAAAATGTTTAACTGATTCCTAAATACATATTTAAGAATCCTTTCTAAACATGTTTATATGCTTCCTAAATCTGTTATTTCGAATGTACACACAAATAATTATAATGTTATTAGGAAACTCTTCCTAAACATGTTTAATTGATTCCTAAATACTTTCCTAAAACAGAAATTCATGATCATTGTGTTAACAAGAAACATGCGAAATCATTTCAGATCATGTTTTCATATTTAAGAAATCATATTTCTAAATGGAGTATTACTGCTTCCTAAATCTGTTATTTGAATGTTCACAAAAATAATTATAATGTGTACGGAAATAAAGCTTCAGACTTGAGCTTTCTTACACTTCAAGCACATAACAATAACCTTTAAGCTTAAGAACTTAAAACTGAATGAATGCAAACACTGAAACTTGGAGAGAGATGCAGAAACAGAGATTATGCAGAACTAAGAAAGTGATAAAAGTGATGCAGTGCTGCAAATGTAAAGGGAGACACAGATTTAACGAGTTCAGCTTACCGGTATGGTTAAGCCTACATCTCGCCTGGATACTTCCCGGAAATCTACTAAATCAACTTGGAAAAATACAGTTTGTTCTCTCACCCTCTCTTGGCAAAACCAAACTCACTTTTCCCCTGTTTCGCCTCTCTATTTTTCTCACAGCTCACACATAACTCTCTCTCTTATCTCTATCCTCTCTTTATGGAGTGAAAACCAGCAACACTTGAAGTAAACTTGCTCCCAAAGCTTGTAGTTAACATAGACCTGTACGAATATCTCTTATTGGCTCTTTTCAGTATGGGTCGCAACTTCCATCTGATAAAGCACTGGAAGACATTAATGCTTGTACGTACTTGTTAACCTTCCACTTCTGTTAGAGTGATTGCTTTCTTCTCCTTAAGACTTGGGACCCTTTGTTGCAATCAGAATGTCTCCTTCTTCTTGTTGTTTATTTTGTCTAAGCCACTTAGGCTCCACAAAACTCCACCTTGGCTGACAAAAAAACTGAAACTCTTTTTGATTTAGTGTTCTTGATTTCCTTTTCACGGACCCTGAATTCTTCTCAGGCTTGAAATAACTTGAGACGCTTCAAATCTGTTTGAAGCTTGCTCACCGATAACTCCTTAGTAAAGACCTCGCTTGCTGATAAGCTCTTACTCTCTTTACACTCTCGAGTACCACTTCTGCAATCCAACTTCTTATGAACTGCATTCTCTGTCCTGTTATGATGGACTATGATCTCAAACAAACTGATTTTGCTTCTTGAATCACAGTATACTTCAACAATTTCTTGTTGACTTTCACTTTCTTCAAACAACCCTTTCAGCCTTCTTGCTACTTTAGCTTCTCCTGCATATAAGAGACAAACTGATTTTTATGTCTCCATCATATGACTTGTGATTTCACCTTTAGGCTGTCTTTCTTCTTGTTGTTTCAACAGACTTGCAGGTTGCTTCTGCAATTTCTTTTTCTACGCCTCATTGTCAGATCACACTCAAAAACATTTCCACCACCACTGCAGTTTCAGCCTCTGTCTTTGTCACCTAATCAGTCTCTGAAACAGCCCTGAAAACATCTCTGCAATTTTTCCTCTGTTATTTGCCTTTGCTGTTTCAACAAACATGTTTCTGTTTCACTGGAAACTCTCTCTGCAACTGATGCAGATCTCCAACAGAAACTGTCTCTTTCAGATTCTTCTTGGCCTTGTGTTGAATCACGACAGTCTTGGTTCTTCCTTGTGGCAGCTCCACCTTGATCTATTCAGGAAGAGACTTATTTTGTTGTTCTGTTCCAGATATCCTGATGAGAGTATAACCAGCTTGGAACAGCATAATCATGAAGAGGATCACGAAGAGGAACTTAAAGATGAACTTGAAGACAATGGAGATAAAGAGGAGATTGTACCGGAGCAGCATGGAGACTTGGAAGTTCCACTCGGTGTCATCACTCGGTCTAAACAAGCTAAACTCAAGACAACCTTGCAACATCTTCTCAACGCTATCCAGGGCAGTTTAGTGTGTGCTAATCCAACCACCCTGGTTGTGATCCAAGCCACCTAGACTTTTATCAAGAGAGGTAATCGGACTTATACTCTTTTTCCCTTGTTGGGTTTTTCCTAATGGGTCTACCAACAAGGTTTTTAATGAGGTAAGGCCCGGTTACTCTACCCCAGCCTCTTGATAAAACCTGGCCCAAACTCTATTTTTGTTTCTATGAATTATTCAAACTTGTATTTATTTTTGTTGTGTTCCGAGGTGGGTGTCTCGAGGCATGTCTTGATGACTACCCCCTCGTCTTCTCCTTCTTCTCCTTTATATTCTGACCTAAAACTCTACTTTTATTTTTATCAAACATCTTATTTTCAGAACTCTTTTCTTGTTTGATCGCCTTGTTCTATGGTGTAAAGGATCATCATCCACACCTTGACAAGTTTTGAAATCTTTGGACCGCTTCATAGTCCATTGACGTTTCACATCGATCCATCCCTTTCTCTTGCCGAGTTCGGTCTTCACCCACTCGTGGAGCAAGTCCGAGTGTTCAAAGGCCATTCATCTCCTTTGGAACATCACTCATTCAATCCGCATCACCACTCTCACGCCATTTTCATCACTTCCGCACTCATACCCGATCATCCTACTCATCACAACCCTTGGAGACATTCAAGGACGTTGATCCTCACCTAGGATCATATCAAGTGGTATCAGAACTCGCTCCAACCCAGGTTGTCTCGATTCAGAACGTTTTACCCTTTCATATTCTGCAGATCATCTGAATCGATTTGTCTGTTGATTGCTAGAATTTTCATAATTGTTTGGTGTCAGATAAAATCGTGAAATCAATCGAATCTGAAACTAGTTTGAGTCTAGTAATTGATAAAATTGTTTTTGGAATTTTTTCGGCACGTTTTGATATTTTGTTGTGACTGTTCAACTGCTAGTGTCGAATCCGGAATCACTGTCTGTGACACGTATTGCTTGAATTTTCATAAAATATTAGCGTGTGATAAAAATTCGAAATTTGTTGTGTCTGAACCTAGAACGAGTCTAGTTTCTAGAAAAATTGATTCTAGAATTTTTGAACATGTTTTGATAATTTTTCGAGGTTGATTTCGTCGAACAGTCGCAACTAGAGGTTCTCGGAATTTGAAAAGTTATTTTCGTGTTAACTTGCTAGAATTGTTTAAAATCATTGGTTAATCCTAAAATCGTGAAATCTGTTGCCTTGAAACCTATATTGAGTCTAGTATTTGTTAAAATTTACTCTGGAATTGTTGAACGTAATTTGATATTTTATTCTGTTTGATCAGGTCAAACTGTCGATTAGGGTTTCTTGCCAAGTTTTTCCTTGTTGTGTTTGAGCATTTTACTTGTTTACTTGTTGGGATTTGAACAGGTACCATGGCGGGAACCAGCCATGACGAACAAGAGTCTTCCAACTCTAACAAGCAACTTATGGACTCCTTCAAAGCTATGATGGTTGAGAGTATGGCCACTATGAAAGCCGACTTAGAAAGGTCCATCAACAACCGACTCCGAGAACATCAACAACCTGTTATGGAAGAACAACTTAGGAGGAACCTACGACCTTCTGATGCTGAGCACTACTATAGTCAGACTTCTCGATCAAATCGTTCTCGAAGAAGACAGCCAAGAGAAGATCAAACCCCTAGAAATAACCAACCCATTACTCGAGATCCTTTAGCCGGTATGAAGATAGAAATTCCATTTTTTCATGAAACCAGTAACCCTGAAGAGTATCTTGAGTGGGAAAAGAGGGTTGAAATTATCTTTGATTGCCGGGAATTTACTCAGGAGACTAAGGTCAGACTCGCCCCAACCGCATTCAAGGATTATGCTTTAAGCTGGTGGGATCAGTTGGTGACATCTAAAAGAAGGGCGGGAGATATACCGGTTGAGACTTGGACCCAACTAAAGATCATTATGAGGAAGAGGTTTGTACCTAGTCACTACCACAGAGAGCTTCATCTTAAGCTTCGAAATTTGTCTCAAGGAAGTAGATCCGTTGAAGATTATTTCAAGGAAATGGAAACCTTGTTACTTAGAGCTGATATTCAAGAAGACAATGAAGCTACTATGGCCAGATTCATGGGAGGTCTTGATAAGGATATCATTGAAAAACTGGAGGTACATCACTATGTTGAGCTAGAAGAGCTTCTCCACAAAGCTATCATGTTTGAAACACAACTTAAGAGGAAGAGCTCTAGAACCGGATACAACTCTACCAAGTTCAGCAAAGATTACAAGCCTAAGGATTACAAACCGCTTACCAAACCCAAAATAGACGAGTCTCCGCTCAAGGGAATTGATAAAGGATCAAGCACCAAGGCTAGAGAAATTCAGTGTTTTAAGTGCAAAGGTTTTGGTCACTATTCCCATTCGTGCTCCAACCAAAGAACCATAGTTTTTAGGAACAACGGCGAGATAGAATCAGAAAAAGATCATTCGGAGCCTGAACCTGTAGAGGAATCACTTAGAATACCGGTGTCCGGACAATTTTTGGTCACTAGAAGAACCCTTAACTTACACACTCAGGCCAAGAAAAATGAGCAGAGAGAAAACCTTTTCCACACTCGTTGCCTTGTTCAGGACAAAGTTTGCAACCTCGTGATTGATGATGGTAGCTGTACCAACGTTGCCAGCCAGTCTATGGTTGATAAGCGTGGACTCACATTCACTAAGAGAGCTAAACCTTACAAGCTGCAATGGCTTAATGATGAAGGAGAAATGGAGGTTGAGAACCAGGTTCTAGTTCCCCTATCCATTGGAGAATACAACGATGAAGTGTTATGTGACATTCTACCCATGGACGCTAGACATATTTTGCTTGGAAGACCTTGGCAATCTGATCGGAAAGTAATGCATGATGGGTTTACCAACAGATATTTGTTTGAGTTTAAAGGCAAGAAGAACATCTTGGTTCCGCTCACTCCCCATGAAGTTCACCTTGACCAAGTGGCCTTGAAGAAGAGACGGGTAGATTCCAAAGCTAAAAACAAACAGCCGGTCAACTTCATGATCACGCCTCACTCAGGGAGTCAATTACCACACTTACTTTTTGTGATTAAAGAGTGCTATAGTATTAACCCCTACACGCAGAACATGCCTAGCAAACTTCACTTCCTTTTGCAGGAGTTTAAGGATGTTTTCCTGGAGGAACTTACACCCGGATTGCCACCCATCTGTGGAATAGAACATCAAATCGATTTTATGCCTGGAGCATCTCTTCCCAACAAACCCGCCTACAGAACCAACCCTCTAGAGACCAAGGAGCTTCAACAACAAGTCGCTGATCTCATAAAGAAGGACATATTCGTGAGAGTTTGAGTCCTTGTGCCGTACCCGTTCTACTTGTCCCAAAAAAAGATGGTAGTTGGAGGATGTGTGTTGTTTGTCGTGCTATCAACAATATCACGGTAAAGTATCGCCATCCTATTCCTAGACTTGGTGATATGCTTGATGAATTGCATGGGTCTAGTATTTTCTCTAAGATAGATCTTAGGAGCGGTTACCATCAAATTAGAATGCAAGAAGGGGATGAATGGAAGACTGCCTTTAAGACTAAGCATGGGTTGTACGAATGGTTAGTTATGCCTTTTGGGTTAACAAACGCACCTAGCACTTTTATGAGATTGATGAACCATGTTCTTAGAGCATTCATAGGTCATTTCGTGGTTGTGTACTTTGATGATATCTTAGTTTATGGCCGCAGCCTTGATGAACATGTAGAACACCTTAGGAAAGTTTTAAAAGTGCTTAGGAAGGAAACCTTGTATGCTAACTTGAAGAAATGTACTTTTGGAGCAGTTCACCTTGTCTTTTTAGGTTTTGTTGTGAGCGCAGATGGTATCAAGGTTGACAAAGAAAAGATACAAGCTATTAAAGATTGGCCGAGTCCAAAGAATGTTAGTGAAGTAAGAAGCTTCCATGGTTTAGCCGGTTTCTATAGGAGGTTTGTTAAAGACTTCAGCACTTTAGCCGCCCCACTCACGGAGGTTATCAAGAAGAATGTCGGATTCAAGTGGGAACAAGCTCAAGAGAA
This sequence comes from Cardamine occulta, assembly GCA_028015245.1. Taxonomy (NCBI): domain Eukaryota; kingdom Viridiplantae; phylum Streptophyta; class Magnoliopsida; order Brassicales; family Brassicaceae; genus Cardamine; species Cardamine occulta. The sequence goes on from CM051362.1 coordinate 16,424,679, forward strand.
GGCATTTCAAACCTTGAAAGAGAAGCTAACAAATGCCCCGGTTTTATCTCTTCCTAACTTCGATAAAAACTTTGAAATCGAATGTGATGCCTCAGGAATTGGTATTGGTGTTGTTCTTATGCAGGAGATGAAGGCCATAGCTTATTTTAGTGAAAAGCTTGGAGGCGCCACACTCAATTACCCTACATATGATAAAGAGCTTTATGCACTCGTCCGAGCTCTACAAACATGGCAACACTACCTTTGGCCCAAAGAGTTTGTCATACACACTGACCACGAATCACTCAAGCATCTCAAGGGACAACAAAAGCTGAACAAGAGACACACCAAGTGGGTTGAATTCATTGAGACGTTTCCATACGTCATTAAGTACAAGAAAGGTAAGGAGAATGTAGTAGCCGATGCTCTTTCTCGGAGGTACGTTCTTTTGAATTCTCTTGAGGTTAAGTTATTAGGATTTGAGCAAATCAAAGAATTGTATGATAGTGATGTTGACTTCAAGGAAACCTATGCTGCTTGTGAAAAATTTGTTGTTGGAAAATATTTTAGGAGTGATGGATTTTTGTTCTATGATAATTGCCTATGTGTACCTAACTCCTCCTTGCGAGATTTGTTTGTCTAAGAAGCTCATGCAGGTGGTCTCATGGGACATTTTGGCGTGGCAAAGACGTCAAGCGTGTTACATGAGCACTTCTTTTGGCCGCACATGCAAAGTGACATTGAGAAATGTTGTCAAAGATGTATAATGTGTAAGCATGCTAAATCGACAATCCAGAATCACGGTTTGTATACCCCTCTTCCTATTCCCTTGCATCCTTGACATGACTTATCCATGGACTTTGTAGTTGGATTACCTAGGACTAAGACTGGAAAGGATTCGATATTTGTGGTAGTTGATAGATTCTCTAAAATGGCTCACTTCATACCTTGCCATAAAACCGATGATGCTATTAATGTAGCTGGTTTGTTCTTTAAAGAAGTTGTTAGGTTGCATGGAATGCCTAGAACTATTGTATCGGATAGGGATACCAAATTTCTTAGTTATTTTTGGAAAACCCTTTGGTCTAAGCTAGGAACCAAGCTTTGTTTCTCCACCACATGTCACCCACAATCCGATGGCCAAACCGAAGTAGTCAATAGAACCTTATCCACTTTGTTGCGTGCTGTAATTAAAAAGAACCTTAGGACTTGGGAAGAATGTCTACCTCATGTTGAATTTGCTTATAATCATGCTAGACATTCCGCATCTAAGTATTCACCATTTGAAATTGTTTATGGGTTCAATCCCATTTCACCTTTGGATCTAATTCCTTTACCCGTGAATGAAAAGATAAGTCTTGATGGTAAGAAAAAGGCTGAGCTTGTGAAACAGATCCATGAGAAGGCTCGAAACAACATAGAGCACAAGACCAAGTTGTACGCTAAGCATGCAAACAAAGGCCGGAAGTTTGTGGAATTTAAAGAAGGGGACTTGGTGTGGGTTCATCTAAGAAAGGAGAGGTTTCCCAACGAAAGGAAATCTAAGCTTATGCCTAGAATTGATGGTCCATTCAAAGTCATCAAAAAGCTCAACGACAATGCCTACCAGCTGGATCTCCAAGGTAAGTACACGGTTAGTCCAGGTTTTAATATTACTGATTTAAGTCCTTATTTTGCAGAGGAAACAGATTTGAGGACAAATCCTCTTCAAGTGGGGGAGGATGATGAGAGTATAACCAGCTTGGAACAGCATAATCATGAAGAGGATCACGAAGAGGAACTTAAAGATGAACTTGAAGACAATGGAGATAAAGAGGAGATTGTACCGGAGCAGCATGGAGACTTGGAAGTTCCACTCGGTGTCATCACTCGGTCTAAACAAGCTAAACTCAAGACAACCTTGCAACATCTTCTCAACACTATCCAGAGCAGTTTAGTGTGTGCTAATCCAACCACCCTGGTTGTGATCCAAGCCACCTAGACATTTATCAAGAGAGGTAATCGGACTTATACTCTTTTTCCCTTGTTGGATTTTTCCAAATGGGTTTACCAACAAGGTTTTTAATGAGGTAAGGCCCGGTTACTCTACCCCAGCCTCTTGATAAAACCTGGCCCAAACTCTATTTTTGTTTCTATGAATTTTTCAAACTTGTATTTATTTTTGTTGTGTTCCGAGGTGGGTGTCTCGAGGCATGTCTTGATGACTACCCCCCTCGTCTTCTCCTTCTTCTCCTTTATATTCTGACCTAAAACTCTACTTTTATTTTTATCAAACATCTTATTTTCAGAACTCTTTTCTTGTTTGATCACCTTGTTCTATGGTGTAAAGGATCATCATCCACACCTTGACAAGTTTTGAAATATTTGGACCGCTTCATAGTCCATTGACGTTTCACATCGATCCATCCCTTGCTCTTGCCGAGTTCGGTCTTCACCCACTCATGGAGTAAGTCCGAGTGTTCAAAGGCCATTCATCTCCTTTGGAACATCACTCATTCAATCCGCATCACCACTCTCACGCCATTTTCATCACTTCCGCACTCATACCCGATCATCCTACTCATCACAACCCTTGGAGACATTCAGGGACGTTGATCCTCACCTAGGATCATATCACATCCTTGTCTCTAAAACAAACTCTGCGATAAGAACATGGATTCTTAAGGGGGAGATCCATAGAACTTTTCTCTTCCCAAAATTTTCCAAGATCTTTCTTTTCTCTTCTTGATCTAGATCTACTTTCTTTTTCTTGAGTCCCTTTGCTAAGAATCCTGCCAACTTCTCTTAAATCTTTGTTTTGAAGCTTTAGGAGATTCTTTTGAAAACATGATCTCAGACTTCTTCATATGCAGAATCTCCACATGTATATGTGCAACTCATGCAGCCCCAAGACATATCAGTAGATTTAACTTCTGTCTCTGAGTAAACCAGCTCCAAACACACTCTTGTGTCAAGCTCCACTCTGCCTAGAACTTATCTTGTTTTATTCAAAAAAAAAAAACTCAGAACCAATCACACACATTTTTCTTCCACGGCTTCTTTTCTTGAATCCGATGCAGAAAACCAGAATCATATTTGCTTCAGCCTCGAAACAATCCTTGATTCAAACCTGTAACACAATCTCAACTAACATATCTTTAGTAAATAATGCATTAATTAACTTAGATTGTACTTACATCCATTTGTTTAACCACTTCAGTCTTGAACCAAATTGTACCGCCGTTTAAACTAACAGAACACGCCTCATAACCCTCTTTTGTAATGAAGACTTTCGACAGAAAGTCCTTGTTCAAAACTCTGGAAAGACAAATGCTTGTTACCAGCTTGCAAAATGACTACTAGTAACCCTTGATCTTGTCTCCTTTCAGCAAAACACTGAGATGTTTGTAACACCCGGCTTTAACTTCAACAACATGGTATGTCACAAATAACTTATATCACAAGATAAATTCCATTTATTAACCGCAATTAAATAAATACTCCAATAATTCAACTCAACGTCTTCCATTAGCAAAAGAAAATGAAAGGACACTCTATCCTCTAATCCAACACAAAAGGCTCAACTTCGACTACTCATCTTGATTACCTGCAATGAAAATGAAAAGAGAGGGGTGAGTAATTGGGAATTACTCAATGGGGCAAGCCTTAGGGCTCACGATTTCTCCATACAATAATGAATCTAGACTATCACGAAGTCTAAACCTAAGACGAGCAGGCAATCACGTGTCCACGACACACACACAACAAACAATTCCATGCGAACACGGCTTGTAACCGCCAATACGCGGCCCGGATACTCCGTGTCAAGACACGCTATCCCTCGTGCATAATGGATCCCTAGTGCCAAAGCATGTCTTCCTTGCACCTCTTTCTCACGTGCATACTGGATCCCTAGTGCCAAAGCACATCTTCCTTATCCAGTGCCAACGCACGTCTTTCTTGCACCTCTCGGTGGCTTGTCAGCCAATCCTGGCTTACCCGCATTCCCACGTCCATAAGCCAGCACACAACTACAAGGATCTCTCCTCGCGGATAACTCTGCGGCTCACCCGCATTTCTATTCCACAAACACTTATTTAACCACGAAAACATTTCAATCACAAAAACCACACAACACACATTAAAATTCCCATATTAATTTCCAACCCTAGAATACTAGTTCTTTTCTTTATAAAAATATATTTATAATATTATTACACTATTCAAACAAATACGGTTACTCATAATATATGTAACTCGTAGGTATAATCGGCTTCACTTTAAACTAAGTAATTATCTAAATATATTAATATACGAAGAAACACTATCTCGTCCTCAGTTCGAACTCATAAGTCCAACTTGGTTCTCCATCAACCGTGACATAGATCCATGCCTCACAAATGCTCATACAGAGCTTCAGCTCAATCCAACCTCGATGGCCAAACCAAACACTGATATGATTATGGCCAGCAAGGAGGAGGAACCTATGCAGCAAGGAGACGACAAAGAGGAGCAAAGGCAGCAGCTTGAACCGGAGCTACAAGGAACTGAAGATTTATGCATTTCTCCGGGTCCTATCACTCGGTCTAAACAAGAGAAGCTCAAGACCACTTTGCAACATCTCCTCAACACCATCTCGGGCAGTTTGGTGTGTGCTAATCCAGCCACATTGGTTGTGATCCAAGCCACCTAAACATTTATCAAGAGAGGTGGTACGACTTACACTCTTTTTCCCTTCATTTGGTTTTGTCCCATTGGGTTTTCCAAATAAGGTTTTTAATGAGGTAAGTCATATCACTCACTCATCAGCCTCTTGATAAAGCCTAAGCCCACTTCTATCTCTTATCACAAAATAAAGGAAGCCCAAGTCCAAGAAGAGTCAGCCGAAATTTGAAGACATGAAGAGTCATTTTTATGTTCAAACTTTGTTTTAATGTTATGTTATTTTCGAGATTTTCCCTTTACTCTCTTGCTGATTTAAACTCATGTAAGGCTTCATTTCTAAGTTATCAAACATCTTTTCATATTCTCAAATTCTCTGAAACTTGTTTGTTCATCCTTGCTTAAAGTGATCGGATCTTCATCCTCACACCAAGTAAGTCGAAAGTCTTAGGATCTTTCACACTCCTAGGAAGTTTCACTTCGATCCACCCCTTGTTCACCTCGTCTAGGGTCTTCACCCACGTCCAGAGCAAGCCTGAAAGTCCAAAGGATCACCATTCCTTTGGAAGTTTCGCATCAACCCCCCCCCCCAAGACTCATCGGATCACTCCTTGTTCTTCACCTTTCATCTCTTCCGCATCACCCATCTTGTCACCAATCCTCACAACCTCTTGGAGTAGCATTCAGGGACATGATCCTCACCTAGGATCATATCAAGTGGTATCAGAGCTGACTCCACGCCAGGTTGTATCTCTTTCGATCTGTGATACCTTTTCACATTCCGATCTGTTTATCTGCTGACTGTTGGAATTTTCGTAAATTCGTCTTGTCTGATAAAATCGTGAGATCTGTTTAATCTGCTTCAAAAAAGAGTCTAGTATTTGTTAAAATTGATTCTAGAATTTTTGAACATGTTTTGATAATTTTCCGAAGTTGATTTCGTCGAACAGTCACATTTAGAGGTTATCGGAATTTGAACAGTTATTTTCGTGTCAACTTGCTAGAATTGTTTAAAATCATTGGTTAATCCTAAAATCGTGAAATTTATTGCATTGAAACCATGATTCAGTCTAGTATTTGTTAAAATTGACTCTGGAATTTTTGAACGTGATTTGATATTTTATTCTGTTCGATCAAGTCAAACAGTTGTTTAGGATTCTAGAAAAGTTTCTGAGTTTTCTTTGTTGTGTTTCTTTGGGCATTTTTACTTGTTACTTGTTTGAATCTGAACAGGTACCATGGTGGGAACCAGCAATGGTGAAGAGGAATCGTCAAACTCCAACAAAGAACTCCTTGATTCCTTAAGAGCCATAATGGACGAAAGTATGGCAACCATGAGAGCTGAATTAGAAAAATCAAGAAGAGCACGGAAGGAACAAGAGCTTAAACCAAAGCCACCAGACAACACATTGAGAACAACTTGGAGCAGCCCACATAAAATCTCTCTTACTCCAAAATCCAAATATGTGCTTTGTTCTGAATACCATTCGCTAATGAACTCTTTAAATTTTCAGGAAAAAGAAGCTACCTAGAGTGGGAAACAAATATGGAAGATTGGTTTTACTATAACCACATCCCAAGAGAAAAGAGGATAGCTCATGCAATTCGCCAACTCACAGGAGAAGCTTATCAATGGTGGATCTGAAAGGTTGATGATCGCTGGAATTACAAGGAGCCCCCTATCACCTCGTGGAGAGATCTTAAGGAACTAATGAGGAATAAGTATGCACCAAATGGTTTAGTTCCAAAAGAAGCTTACAGTCCTCAGCCAAAGGAAGTATCCAAGAATGTTCTAAATGAGAAAATGAAGGCTAATGTAACCTCTCAACCAAAGAAGGTCGCTGAACAAGTCGTGGTTCACAAGCAAAGCCTAAATCCATCAATTGAAACAAGCAATGAACGTCCAAAGAAATGTAAGTCCTCTGATCTTTCAAAATACAAGGAAGTTACTTGTTATAACTCTCAGAAGAAAGAACATTTTTCCAACACTTGCCCGGAAAAAAAAAGAGCCGAATATCTCTTCATTAGGATCAAAACTGAGTTCACCAAATTCAAATGGTGGGGTAGTTAATCAAAGTTTAAAAACTTCCAGTTCTTGTATGATGCACTTGGTCTTGTCAAAGGATGATGATTCAGGTCATACTCTGGAGCATAAGGATGACAAAGCTGAAGGAAACATAAAAGAGAAGAATCCACATTCAGTGTCAACCACTTCAAAAGCTTGCCAAGATAACAAGACTGAGCGAAATGACTATGAAAACTGTTTGGTGACTAGACCATATCCAACACCGGCTGGCTGTGTTTCAAATATCACCGTCTCCAAAGCTGAAATGTTACCAAACATCCTACATGGTACTCAGGTAAGTTTAGCTTTCGAGTTTATTCGATATTGGAATAATTTCACATTCACTCGTAGCTGCAAACAACCTGTTTTGAATGTTGAAATTTCAAGTATAATACACTTGATTTTGTCTTTAAGTGCCGAGGAAGATACAGGTACCTTAGATGTGTGCACTGACCTGGTAGGAACCACCTCAACATGGAGCTTAACAATGGATCAAAAGGAGAAGCCACCAACTGTTTCACCACCAATCAAGACCCGAGGTAACTATCTTGACTCCCAAAAGGCGAATGAAAGCTAACTTACTTTCTGTTGGTGCAGATTGTACAATGGTGAGTTCAAAATATTTTCAAGAAGATAAGACTACTCTTGTGCCATTGCGGTTCATGAGTTTTATCTTGACAAAATCAAACCCAAAGAGAATCAAGAGCAAGATAAGAAATCTAATCTTTTTGCTAGGATTAGTAAGGTTAATGATGCTGAATATTTTGATCATAAAATATTTGTCTCTTTGGATAAATTCTCTTGTGTATCTAACCTTGCACCGGTGCCACCGAGTGAGCTTAACAAATTTTTGCAGGACTTGTCTTTAGGAAACAACTCACGGAAGCTTCCCTTTGATAACTTCTACGACTACAGTGTGATCCTGAGATATGATAATAAGATTCTTGTTAAATTCAAAGAAAACAGAGGACAAAGGATTAATGAAGCACTCGAGAACTACCAAGCTGATTTGGGTGCCAAAACCTTTGCTGATATTAGCGAGAAGAAACTATTTACTTATGCAGTTTTTCCTCACAAGGAGTCTGAAGAATCTATACAAATTCATGCCATGATCGTTCTGAAGAAACAAGGACTTCATTTCAGCATCAAAATAAATTTAAAGGGCTTAACTTTGATAATGTTACATCCGGGTCATATGGATGAATTCTTGATTACTAACATGGAATTTTCTTTTTGTCTTGTTAGGATAAAAGCAAGAGATCCTAAGACTTACAAGAAAAAGATCTTTGAATTAAAGAATAGAAATGCAACTAAGGACATTGCAGGAAATGGCAAGCATGGGAACGCATTCAAATTTTCTTCGAATTTCAAAGATGAACCACCAGATGCATTGCCTATGCTCAGAGATAAAGAACTTGAACTCGACAAGGTAAGTATCTTTGTTCCCAAGAATCATTTTATCCCTGATCACGCAGATATAATTCACTTGTCTCTGTCACAAGAGCCAAACAAAGGTTTTAGGGTAGTCTTGAAACATACAAGAAGAAGTGAAAAGAGAGAGGACGTAAAGAGAGAGGAAGACCTCCACGTCACGGCTAAGGAGCAGCCAGAAAAGGAGAAAGTATCCAATGAGTTAACTTGTGAACACAAGCATGTGAGTTCGTCAAAATCTCTTAATAGTACTGGTAGGGACAAGAGAGCATTCACTCTTAGACCACCTGTAAATGCGTTTATGTATAAAGAAACTCTTATGAGTTTCACTAACCTTGCACCGGTGCTGCCGAGTAAGAAACCTTGTCATTTTCAGGACTTCGAAGTTGTATCCCCTAAATACGACTCAGGAATTGTCTCACTAATCTGTGGGAAGGAGAATCATATCGTCTTTGATCCAAGAGCACCCGTTGAAGCATTTCCTTATGACATGGGAAACAAGATAGGTAAGGAAATTGTTGTGCCTGATGCAACAGTTCAAAGGTATGCATTTCTTTTTGTTCCTAAATCTAAGTTGCTAGAATATGAACACATCAAAGAGATTTATATGTCAACTGTTGATTTTAAAGATGTGATTCATTATTGCGAGAAATTTGAGCATAAGAAATTCTTTAGGCATGGAGGATTTTTGTTTGATAAAATGTGTGAACCTAATAGAAATTATGTGCTCATGGATATTGCTAATTTCTCTAATTTTGCTAGTGCTTCACCCAATGCTGAATTATTCTTTGGAGAAATTGTTTGTTATGATAGCATTCTGAATTTTAATAAACACTTAGATGATCATATTGAACCTTTGAAATCTGTTTTAGATGATCTAAGTAATAAATTGTGTGCTAGTCGGAATGACTATATTCTTTGCACCTATGATCTCTTGTCTCGAGTCTTTGTTGTGAGGATACAGGATATACAGGATGGAGAGCTAAATTTTCATGCACCTAGGACGTGGCTCTACCATGTCTGGCTTAAGAAAACTGTTGTTCAAATTGTTCTTAAACCAAAGGAGCGTTTGCTAGACATAGAGCATCAAAAGCCAGCAAACGAAGAGGAGAATATTAAGAACTTTGAGATTGGTTACCAGTTTTGGATTCGTATGAAGGAGAAACGTTTTGCAGACCAAGAGGAGTTCAAACTAATGCAAGAAGGATATTGTTCACTTCGAGTCATAGAACAGATCCATTCCTACAAAATCTGCTTGCAAGGTGAGTATATTCCGACTTACTTCAAATATTCTAATTTAATATTTTTCCTTGCAGATTGTTCGGATTTGAGGATGGATAGCATGGATAGCTTGGAGCTTGGAACTAATCAACAGCTTAAACCTGAGGAGCTGGGAGCTAAAGAACAACTAGACAACGCCTACCAGCTTGATCTCCAAGGTAAGTACCATGTAAGTTCGAGTTTTAATATTACTGATTTGGTTCCTTATATTGCAGAAGAAACAGATTTGAGGTCAAATCCTTTTCAAGAGGGAGAGGATGATATGATTATGGCCAGCAAGGAGGAGGAACCTATGCAGCAAGGAGGCGACAAAGAGGAGCAAAGGCAGCAGCTTGAACCGGAGCTACAAGGAGCTGAAGATTTATGCATTTCTCCGGGTCCTATCACTCGGTCTAAACAAGAGAAGCTCAAGACCACTTTGCAACATCTCCTCAACACCATCTCGGGCAGTTTGGTGTGTGCTAATCCAGCCACATTGGTTGTGATCCAAGCCACCTAAACATTTATCAAGAGAGGTGGTATGACTTACACTCTTTTTCCCTTCATTTGGTTTTGTCCCATTGGGTTTTCCAAATAAGGTTTTTAATGAGGTAAGTCATATCACTCACTCATCAGCCTCTTGATAAAGCCTAAGCCCACTTCTTTCTCCGTAGCTTCTCTTCACGGTGTCAATGATGGGAGGCTCCGACAACAACAATGACATCTCTTTCTCTCTTCTTCTCTTTTCTCATATTCACCAATTCTAGTCCTTCTATACTCAAATCTGGTTTTCTACCTTTCGTCGCATACAAAGTCCGCGATATCGACAGATACACGAGCACGCACATATAATAAACTTAAACCCTTGTCGTTTAGCCTTAGTGGGCCTCAATTTAAACTGGCCCACATTTTAGAATTGGGATGTTACAATGTTCATGAGACACTCATTTACAGCTTCTTTTCACATCAAAACTTGAGCTCTAGACGTGCTTCTCTAACTGTTAAACAATCCTGCAACACATTCACTAGTGTGCAGCCTGTACCAACAATTGGTACCTGCATCAATCATTTTTCCTTTTTCAGACTGAGCGACTCTTCTTCTCTCTTTCATCAGCTCTTTCCTAGCATGCTTGAACCTCTGAGAATCATCACTTTCCTTACAAGTGATTTAGCCTTTTGAGAAGATCCTCCAAGCCTTCTTGTGATGCAAGAAACACAATAAAAAAATATTCCCTTGATTGTTGTCTACCAAATGCATTTTGATATCCCTGCATTTTGATATCCCTGCATTTATGTTATTTTCTTCTTCAGTTGCTTATATCTTTTCCTTTTAGAGATGAATCTTATTGTCATGCTGGATGCATAACAATGTAACAGCTTCTTTGAAGTAGTACACTTCGAGACAACTCCTGCATTCTTTGCACTTATATCTCTCAACTTCTTCTTTTGAATTAAAAATGAAATCTGCAATTTCCTAATCATGCAAATTCCCTTAATTCACTTCTGTACGTTTCATCTCTAGCAACACGTTTGGTGTTCTTCCTGAATTTTCAGAACCAGCAACTTGTTCTTTAGGTGAGACTTTCATCAACAAACACCCACACAAAACCAGATTTAATCTGGGAGATGCGTTACCTTGATGACACTTTAACCGTTCTTGGATTTCCTTTCCTTTTCACACACTAAACTTTCTTGAATCTTATCCCCCAGTGACCAAATCCTCCGAAACTCTGCTTGAGTAAGCTACCAACTATCTTCTCAGACCATTAACAATCTGAAAACTGCCAGATAAAACCTTCGAAGTAATCATTGCTCCACCTGAAGCCAAAAAATATCCAATGATGTGCACTACAACACTTGTAGAGGCACGACTCCACCTGAAACAAAAAAAACTCTTCTATCTTTGGCTTGATTTCTTGTACTTAGCTTCACTCCTTGAGTTACCGAACAATTCACTGACACTTTGATTCACACACACTTGCTCTGTGTCTTTTGACTAGATGTCCATGGCTTCTTGCTTGAACTAAATGCCAGATCTTATGGCACATACTTCACATTTCTGCAGTAATGCCAACTAGTCTCTTGTGCATGAAGAGCCACCAAGAACACTTGCTTCTATTGAAGCTTCCAGATTTCTTTGAGTGTTGATGGAGAATCATTCCCCACCCTATCTAACACACACTTGTTTCTGAAACTTTCCTCTGTTAACTGAAGATCATCAGCAATTCCTACTTCATCAATGTTTCCTCTTGATGAATCACCGTCTACCACTTCACATTGTGCAACAGACTTGTTCTTTTTCATCTTGTGAGTGCACTGACCTTAGAAGTGACCTTCTCCTCTACAAATATAGCTAGTCTTCTCACTGAACTTGCTACTATCAGCTTCTTTCTTGGAGGTACAACAGATCTTCTTCTCTTTGTTCTTCTTCTTTCCTTTCTCTTTCTCCTCTTTGTTGTCTGTTCTTCTGTAACATCCCGGTTTCATATGTAAAATTGGGCCCAGTTTGTGATGGTGTGAAAGCCCATTAATTGCCCAAGTGAAACAAGCACAAAATGACAAGGGATTTGTCGTTTATGATGTGCATGAATTATATATGTCGCCGTTTTCTGAGAGCCGCAAAAGCAAATTCGAACATCCAAACCCTAAGAGGATTCCAACACTTTGATCCTTGAGCAATTCTAATCATGTTCATGTTATTGCTGAAAGTGTACGCGAGAATAAAGAGATGTGTCGTTGTTATTGTATGTGGTTACGGTGTTCGTGGTATGTGCCTTTGTGCGTCGTCGGGTGCTCCATATTAGTTGTGTCGGTGACCTTCAACAGATTCGTAGTCATCACCATCCATCATTACCGTGATCATACCAGACCAGATCTGAGCAGAGGAAGGGTAAACGAAGCAGATCAGAGAAGAGGAGAAAGAAAACAAAAGAGAAAGAGTAAGAAGAAACGAGAGAAATCAAAGTGACGGAGGAGGGAGAGAGACTCATGAGGAGAGGAGAGAGAACGAGACGTCTCGGAGGTTGTGGGAACCACTGATGGGTCTGATTAGTCATGTCGTGACTGCCGAAAGTCTCCAACGTGGTAGGAGAGCAGAGAAACAGTACTTCGATTCACGTTTTCCCGATGACTTCCACTTTAATCTCCTCAAATCTCTCGTCCTCTTTCTTCCCTACTGAAAATCTCAGCCAAATTCGAATCCCGGCGACTTTAATTCCCGGAGGTTGCAGTGTTTGCACACGCCGTTCGAAAATTTTCGCTACCTCACACCATCTTCCACTTCTTCCCTTCAGCATGTAAATGTTCCGTTCATGGCTTTACATAGGTGCTTGTACCAACAGAGAGTAAAACGTTACATTTATATGAAGCAAGGTACTTAGCTCTACTTGAAGAGGTAATATATAATCTAATATTATTTCTATGGATTTGATACTTTTGTAAACATTTTTGTAAAAATGTTATTGGGTTTGTTTCAGTTAATGAAACGAAAGAAGAATATGTTTGTTCATTTCGTTCTGGATCCTATTTCCATTAGTGAGACTGCAACAGAAGCTTCCTTTGCTGCTCGATACGGCTGCTTGGTACTCATTGAAAACGTAAGCATTTCTTCTCATTCTTTTGTGTGTTGTTCAGTAATGGGACGTCTCAACATCTAATAATGCCCAAGTTATTTAAAACCGCATAAATCACATCATAGCATAGCGTCTAGGCCGCGTTTTAGAACACTGGTATTATTGTTAAATAAGGCTAAGAATTTTCTTGGGTTCTAAAGCTCACAACACATTACAGGTTGAGAGATTAGACATTGGTGCACTTGTCTCCATAAGAGGTGCTGGCCGCGTGAAGATTTCGCGGTTTTTAGGGGTAAGATTGCGGATGTAGTACTTTATGGAACGATCAAATTAAAATTCTTTGGCTTGTGGACTTGAACTAGACCGTGACCTACTCTGTTCATTTATCTTTGGCCAAAACTATTGATAAACCGCAAATTTTGTTTCAGGCAGATCCTTATTTGTCTGGAGAGGTCAAGCCAATACAAGATAGTGTAAATCATGAGAGAAGCAATGAAATAACTTCAAAAATCTCCAAGCTTAAGGATTCTATTAAGAATCTAAACAGCTTGGAGATCAAACTTAAGGTACAAACCTACTTAAATTGAAATAAACTCAAATGTAACATCCGTCCCCTCGGAACATATATATTTATGAAATATATGTACTGTAAAGATGTTTTACTTGTTATGTTCTCAGAAGTTCAAGTGTTGGATTATCTACTTTTGCAACAGGCTCCAGAAGACTCGCCGCTACAAACTCGTCTCCTCAACTCTCTAAACTGGGCTGAAGATGAGCCACCAGCAGAATGTGACGAATCATTCTTTCCTTCCCTCCAAGAGTGTCTTTCCTTTGCTGCATTTCAACCCGTTTCTGGTAATTTCACACGATTTTAAGAAGCTTTTCAGTTTGAAAATATTTAGTTTTATATCACAAATAAGCCATAAAATTCCCGAGTCAGTTTGATTCTTATGCAAGTGTGATGAATACTGAAGGGGTTAATCGCAAAAAGTCCTCAGGTTTTTTGGGTTTTATTGTCCTCAGGATCGACAAATTCGGAACTATCAAGATTACAGCAAGAGAAATTAAAGGCAATGGATATGAAAGATACAATAGAGAGGTTAGAACTCTCAATGGGACTCATCAAGGAGAACATTTCTTCTATTGCAGCCAAACTCGCGATTCAATCCTTGGATATTCTCTAGACTATAAAATAAGTCTCACTGTCAATTGCAAATTAATGAACTATATATTACATCTAAGAATGTATATTCTCTATAATAGTCCAAAACCACTCAAAATTCAATGGCAAATTCTTTTTCTTTTTATATACAGGCCGGACCCTATACCAATTCCCCATGAAACATGGGTATGGGATCTCAAAAGTTTTATTGCAAAATTAGGCCTCTAAAAATATTTTTATTGCAGAACTAGGGCCCCAAAAATATTTGTGTTGCAAAATTAGGCTCCTGAAAATACTTTTATTGCATAAATGTGCTCTAATTTTTTGAAATTTTAAGATTTAGTCTTAATTTTTAAAATTTATCTATAAAACCCAACCATTTTTTTATTTTTTTTGGCTTGGACCCCATATTTTTCAAGACCGGCTCTGTTTCTATAACAAATGTTCCACTCATCTCAATTTCTTCCACTCTCAAGTGTGACTTGATATTTCGTTGAAACCATTTTGGAAAAGTTGATGGTGACAAACATGATCAAAATACTATATAGCCGCAGATCTTGTATGCCAAGAAACAAGCAAGCTACTGTGATACCCGGCTCCTAGCACGATCGTGGTCAACGTGTTGACTATACGATCCCGCCAAAAACCTTCTTAAATAACCTGAAATAGAAGAAATGTGAGCAACAGAGGAGCCACTCAGCGAGGTGTGGGATGTTAGGGGCAACACACAACTCCGCATATCTGACTTAACACCATAACCACGAGAGTCTAGCCCTAAAATATGTAACAAACACGACACCTAAAGCACCCAAGAAAAACAAACAACGGGTCCTATGCGAGTTAAGTGATCACCCAGACCCTCCGAAGAGGCTTACTTTATGGGATAGTGCCCAATCACACCGCCCCATGGATGCTTTATCGACCTTAGGGAGCTACGGCTCGACAGATCGACTTGCCGCCCATACCCTCTACACACACACGACTCTGGTAGTCACACAGTCCTCCCACTGTGTACCCCGCCCAAGTCTCATAGCACAACTCTATATACATCACATCACTAACACATCAATATGCGAGTCAAACAATATGTGAAATCATCTAAATCACCTACATCCGGTTTACAACCAAAGAAATCAGACTCGATTAAAGAGACACTCATAGAGACCATACATATCTTAGAACTAAACTTCAATGGTAAGCTTCAGGAAATGAGAGTGGGATTGCGTGGTTAACCCCCACCTTAGCCACTTTTGTTGACTTCTCATTTAATATACTAGCGACGGCGAAATCCAATTCAACAACAGTTCTGGATCTGCACCGGTTTAGATTACCCGATCAAAGACTAAATCTAAATAATAATTAATTAATTTAAATCAATGAGAAAAAACCAAAATAGGTAGTCTAAACAACCAACAAAATCACTTGTGTCTTGTCTTATATTTTTATTCTCTTTGGCTTTGAAGACAGACCATCTTAACAGTGGTATCAGAGCGACTCATTCTTCTTGTTGATGACATTCTTCGGAATCAACGTTCAACGACAAAAAAATTTATCCTTCCTTTGATTCAGACCACTTTGTGTGCTGGTATCAAGGTATGAGAATCAACATGGCTAGAGATTTGGAAGCTACTCTACGAGAAGTGCAGGATGAACTCCTCCGTGAAATGCACTATGACATCCAGAAAATGAAGGTCGACATGATGAATTAATTCAGGAGTCTCCAGGAGACCATGAATCATCTAGTGGATGCCGCAAAAAATATTAGAGTTGGTGCTGCAATAGCCAGTAGTGGGGTGCACTCAACAAAATGCGTGATGTAGCGCTAGAAGCTGCCACATGATCCAAAATGTGAGAGTCAATATGGTCAAGGATCTGCAGGTGCTGCCAGAGTCTTGTTTATTGATGATTTCATCACACAAATGATCAGCGACATCACCACCAAAAAGTCGACAAGCACGAACGCTTCCGACTATGCGCAGAAAACCAGAAAAGCGATGTGGATCTAAATCGTCTACGTACAAACTAGCAGTTGATTTTACACAACCACAAAAACGTGGTACACTTCCTCGATCTCCTTTCTTACGACGGAGGTTCCAAGTTTCATATCATGCGATTTCTAGTTGTGTGGAGAAGGTTTTGTCTCATGCGGATAGAATTGGTTTCAACGGGAAAGGACTATTTGATCGTGCGAAAGCAATATTTTCAAGAGAGCCTGGAGAAACAATGAAGAATAGTTGAATGGATTAAAATGTCGTTTAACATGAACTGTGGGAACAAAGTTCTTTTGGATGATGGAGTATTGATGCGAGTATAACTGAAGTCTCAAGACTTCTCTATTTTCTATTGCTAAGTCAAATAAAGGAACAAGTCATTAGGATAACAACTTCCACTCTCCTAAGCATTCTTGTTTTGTAGGAGTTAGTGACTTCATTTACCATTCCCCTTTATTCACGTTGTAAGGAGTTATGACGGTGAATAAAGGGGAATGGTAAATAGCCGGTAGTTGTGGCGCTCAACAAAATGTGTGAGTTGGTGGTGCAATAGCCGGTAGTTGTGGCGCTCAACAAAATGCGCAATCTGGTGCTAAAAGCCGCAACATGATCCAAAATGTGTGAGTCGATATGGTCAAGGATCTGCAGGTGCTGCCAGAATCTTGACTATTGATCGTTTCATCACGCAAACGATCAACGATGTCACCACCAAAAAGCCGACAAGCACTAACTCTTCCGACTATGCGCTGAATACCAGAAAATCGATGTGGATTTAAATTGTCTAAGCATAAACCAGGAGTAGGTTTTACACAAACTCAAAAACTTGATACACTTCCTCGATCTCCTTTCCTACGGTGGAGGTTCCCAGTTTCATGTCATGCGCTTTCTAGTTGTGTGGAGGAGGTTTTGTCTCTAGCGGATATAATTGGTTTCAACGAGAAAGGACAATTTGATCATGGGAAAGCAAGATTTTGAAGAGAGCCTGGAGGAACAATGAAGAATAGTTGAATAGATTAAAATGTCGTTTAACATGAACTTTGGGCACAAAGTTCTTTTGAACGGTAGAGTATTGATACGAGTATAACTGAAGTCTCGAGACTTCTCTGTTTTCTATTGCTGAGTCAAATAAAGGAACAAGTCTTTAGGAAAAAAACTTCCCATCTGTTTAGCATTCTTGTTTTGTAGGAGTTATTGACTCCATTTACAATTTCCCATTATTCACGTTGTAAGGAGTTATGACTCCAACTTTTCCTATTTAAATCAATGAGAAAAAAAAACAAAATAGATAGTCTAAACTACCAACAAAATCACTTGTGTCTTGTCTTATGTTTTTATTCTCTTTGGCTTTGAAGAGGGACCATCTTAATAGTGGTATCATAGCGGCTCATTGTTATTGTTGACGGTATTCTTCGGAATCAACGTTCAACAACAACACATTTTATCCTTCCTTTGATTCAGACCACATTGTGTGGTGGTATCAAGGTATGAGAATCAACATGGTCTGAAGATTTGGAAGCTAGTCTACGAGAAGTGCAGGATGAACTCCTCCGTGAAATGCACTATGAGATCTAGAAAATGAAGGTCGGCATGATGAATGAATTCAGAAGTCTCCAAGAGGCCAAGAATCATCTAGTGGATGCCGCAAATAATATTAGAGTTGGTGGTGCAATAGTCGGTAGTGGGGTTCGCTCAACAAAGTGCGCGATGTAGCGCTAGAAGTCACTACATGATCCAAAATGTGAGAGTCGATATGGTCTGAAATCTGCAGGTGCTGCCAGAGTCTTCACTATTGTTGATTTCATCACGCAAGCGATCTGCGATATCACTACCAAAAAGCCAACAAGCATGAACGCTTCCGACTATGCGCAGAAAACCAGAAAAGCGATGTGGATCTAAATTATCTAAGCATAAACCAGGAGTTGGTTTTACACAACCTCAAAAACGTGTTACACTTCCTCGATCTCTGTTCTTACGGCGGAGGTTCCATGTTTCATGTCATGCAATTTCTAGTAGTGTGGAAGCGGTTTTGTCTCTAGCGGATAGATTTGGTTTCAATGGGAAAGGACCATTTGCTCATGGGAAAGCAAGATTTTCAAGAGAGCCTGGAGAAACAATGAAGAATAGTTGAATGGATTAAAATGTCGTTTAACATTAAATTTGGGGACAAAGTTCTTTTGGACGGTGGAGTATTGATGCAACTATAACTAAACTGTCGAGACCTCTCTGTTTTCTATTGCTGAGTCAAATAAAGGAATAAGTCTTTAGGAAGACAACTTCCACTCTCTTAGGCATTGCTGTTTGAGTTTGTGACTCCATTTACCATTTCCCTTTATTCACGTTGTAAGGAGTTATAACTCCAACTTTTCCAATTTAAATCAATGAGAAAAACCAAAATAGGTAGTCTAAACTACCAACAAAATCACTTGTGTCTTGTCTTATGTTTTTATTCTCTCTGGCTTTGAAGAGGGACCATCTTAACTATGGGCACAAAACTAGAAAAGCGATGTGGATGTAAATAACCTAAGCACAAACCAGAAGTTGGTTTTACACAACCTCAAAAATATGGTACACTTCCTCGATCTCCTTTCTTACAACGGAAGTTCCAGGTTTCATGTCATGCGATTTCTAGTTTTGTGGAGGAGGTTTTGTCTCTAGCGGATAGAATTGGTTTTAACGGGAAATGACCATGTGATCGTGGGAAAGCAAGATTTTCAAGAGTAGTTGAATGGATTAAAATGTCATTTAACATGAACTTTGGTGACAAAGTTCTTTTGGACAGTGGAGTATTGATGCGAGTATAACTGAAGTCTTGAGATTTCTCTATTTTCTATTGCTGAGTCAAATAAAGGAACAAGTCTTTAGGAAGACAACTTCCACTCTCTTAAGCATTCATGTTATGTCGGAGTTTGTGACTCCATTTACCATTTCCTTTTATTCACGTTATAAGAAGTTATCACTTTAACTTTTCCTATTTAAATCAATGAGAAATACCAAAATAGGTATTCTAAACTACCAACAAAATCACTTGTGTCTTGTCTTATGTTTTTATTCTCTTTGGCTTTGAAGAGGGACTTTCTTAACAGTGGTATCAGAGCGGTTCATTGTTCTGGTTGACGACATTACTTGGAATCAACGTTCAACAACAACACATTTTTTCCTTCCTTTGATTTAGACCACTTTGTGTGGTGGTATCAAGGTATGAGAATCAACATGGCCGGAGATTTGGAAGCTAGTCTACGAGAAGTGCATGATGAACTCCTCCGTGAAATGCACTATGAGATCCAGAAAATGAAGGTCCACATGATGAATGAATTCAGGAGTCTCCAAGAGGCCATGAATCATCTAGTGGATGCCGCAAAAAATACTAGAGATGGTGCTACAATGGCTGGTAGGGGTGGCGCTTACCAAAATGCGTGATGTAGCGCTAGAAGCCTCCACATGATCCAAAATGTGAGAGTCGATATGGTCAAGGATCTGCAGGTGCTTCCAGATTCTTGACTATTGATGATTTCATCATGCAAACAATCGGCGATACCACCACCAAAAAGCCGACAAGCACGAACGCTTCTGACAACGCGCCGAAAACCAGAAAAGCGACATGGATCTAAATCTGTAAGCACAAACAAGGAGTTGGTTTTACACAACCTCAAAAACTTGGTACACTTCCTCGATCTCCTTTCTTATGGCGGAGCTTCCAAGTTTCATGTCATCCGAATTCTAGTTCTGTGGAGGAGGTTTTGTCTCTAGCGAATAGAATTGATTTCAACAGGAAAGGACAATTTGATCGAGGGAAAGCTAGATTTTCAAGAGAGCCTAGAGAAACAATGAAGAATAGTTGAATGGGTTAAAATATCGTTTAACATGAACTTTGGGGACAAAGTTCTTTTGGACGGTGAAGTATTGATGCGAGTATAACTGAAGTCTCGAGACTTCTCTATTTTTTACTGCTGAGTCATATAAAGGAACAAGTCTTTAGGAAGATAACTTCCACTCTCTTAAGCATTCCTACTTTGTAGGAGGTAGTGACTCCATTTACCATTTCCCTTTATTCACGTTGTAAGGAGTTAGTACTCCACCTTTTCTTATTTAAATCAATGAGGAAAACCCAAATAAGTAGTCTAAACTACCAATAAAATCACTTGTGTCTTGTCTTATGTTTTTATTCTCTTTGGCTTTGAAGAGAGACCATCTTAACAATGGTATCAGAGCGGTTCATTGTTCTTGTTCTTCAGAATCAACGTTCAACAACAACACATTGTATCATTTCTTTGATTCAGACCACTTTGTGTGGTGGTATCAAGGTATAAGAAGCAACATGGCTGGATATTTGGAAGCTAGTCTACGAGAAGTGCAGGATGAACTCCTCCGTGCAATGTACTATGAGATCTTGAAAATGAAGGTCAACATGATGAATGAATTCAGGAGTCTCCAAGAGGCCATGAATCAGCTAGTGGATGCCGCAAAAAATATTAGAGTCGGTGGTGCTCAACAAAGATACGATTATTTAAAAAAGCTTTTGATGATACTAAGATAATTTTGAAAATTACAAACTTTAAAACTTAGAAGCTTAGTAGAGAGTTTTTTAGAGATATATTTTTTAGAGAGAGAAGGTTGTGCGAGAAATCGCTTGCTTCCTCCGTTATTTACAGGGGAAACTGGGTGCTTGGTTGCATCATTGCTTGCGTCAATGTGATGCTACGTGTCGTCTTGTAGTACTGCCGATATTTGCGTACGTATTTACGTCATTGCTTACGTCAGTGTGTTTCTATGTGTCGCTTTGTAGTGGTGCCAACGTTTAGGTAGTTGATACATGTTTAAGTGGGCCCCATATGTTAGAGGTGGGTCTCATTTGCCTGGTAATGCGATCTTGACTTCTTAGATACTTCTTTATACAGAGCTTTTTATATAGATATACTTTGTAGATTATTAATATCTTCAAAGATAGTTATTAAAATACATAGGATACAAAGTCTACTAGAATATACATTGAATAATATGTGTAGATGTCTATACATCTAACATGCTTTTGAGCAAAGCATCAGCTATAAATGGATTTGATTATTCTTTACCGAGAGCCGTTTGCTTCGGAATAACCTTAACTTTGATATTGCTATGAGGTGTTAAGATAACCCATTATTAGGGTTTTTTTTTAGATATCAAATGGATCTTGGCCTAGGGGGCAACCGTATGGATCGTCTGATTGTATAGTGTCAAGAGATTGGTTATCGTCCTCATCATCGTCGGAGGATTCCATTTGTTGGCTTATTGTGGCGATTATTTTTTTGAGTTTGGCTTGCTTAGCGGAGCGGCGAGAGGCCGATTTGGATGAGCTGGTTGAGTGAGTTGGACTCTTAGGTATCTCCTGAGTAGAAGGTTTGGATGGGGGTTTAGTAGATGGTTTGGTTTTTGAGGTAGATGGTGTAGGAATTTGTTGTGGTTTAAGAAGGGGTATTGATTTAGAGACGGCTTGTATAGCCATGTGAACGTCTTTGCTTATTTGGAAGAATTTTTGAATATTGGCTAGGGAACAACGGTCAAGATTAAACTTATCCCACCATTTGATGCGGATTTCACGGAGTAAGGAGCAAGGCATGTCAGGGAGAAAGAGGGCAATATTGAAGTGCCATGAACATATCCATGGGATTCCCATGTCAATATAAAAGGCAATAAGGTTGAGAGGCCCAATAGGCTGTTGATGAATATGTTTGAGATAGTAGGGGTAGGAGGTTTTGAGAAGATCGGTTGGGTAGATGTCTTTGGTAGGATCCAGCCAGTGCCACCATTCATAGAACAAACCAGGGATGGTTTTAGGGCAATTACGATCAAAGGTAATGAACCAAGAATGATCGTATGTTCTTAAGTAAAATGTTTGGGAGAAGGCATTGATATAATCAATGTAGGTGTATCCGTTAATATGGTAACCGGGGGTAGAGAAAGGTTTGGTGGTGTGGTTATGAATAAAACCAAGTTCTTGGACAGATTGTATACGAAGAATCTTGCAAGTTGAATAAGATATGAGGTTAGGATTATTCTTGGCAGGGTAGTGAGTTATTTCGACAGAACCAGAGTCTACTAGAATATACTCATAGAAGTTTCTATTTTTGAGTACATTATTACTAGGGTAGATACTGTCTGCATAAAAAACTCGGTTTGTAAAGGTTTGGAGTTCTTTGAGGGTAATGGGTTTTGTATAGTGGGTAGTTAATAGATGTTGTTTTTGTGTTTTGAGGAAGTAATTTGACTTGGTGTATGTTTGGATAGGACATGATGGTTGAGAAGAAGTTTGGCTTTTTGGGATGGCTACAGTATTCACATAGGAAAGGGGAGGAAATTCGGCAAGAGCCGAGTAGGTATTTTGAATACTCAGGGGTTTTCTCTGAAGATGAGGTTGATTTTTGATATAGTCCGATGCAGTCATCGGCTTCTTGCTTTTAGGGTCCGTCATCTTGAATAAGCTTTTGTTGAATATCTGTTGTTTTTCCCTGTAAATATTCTCTTGTTAGCAAATCAGGTAAAGAATTATTTTCGCCTTTAATATATTGAATATCAAAATCAAAAACAGATAGAATAGCTTGCCATCTGGCAAATATTTGTTTAGAGACTAAGTTTTTAACATCTTTTTGTAATATTTCTTTTGCTGACTTGCAGTTAACTCGTAGTACGAATTTTTTGTTGATTAAGTCATCTTGAAATTTTGAAATACAATTAACTATGGAAAGTACTTCTTTTTTAACTGTTGAATAAGTTTGTTGGGGTCCTATCCAGACTCCAGAGTGAAAATGTATTATAGATTCTTGACTAGACTCAGAGAGTTTTTGTTTTAGAATACCTCTGTAACCTATTTCTGAAGCATCAGTTTCAACTATCATATTAGCTTCAGGATTTGGAATTGACAGACATGGTAAGGTTTTTACTCGTAATTTAACTTGCTGTAGTAACTTAGTATGTTGATTTGTCCATGGTTTAGGGTTGTTTTGTAATCTTTGAAATAATGGTTGAATAGTTTTTCTTAAATTAGGTAGAAAATCCAAAACATAATTCAGACATCCTAGAAATCGTTGTAATTGAGTTTTTTCTCTTAATTCATTTGGGAATTTATCGGCAAATTTAATTGATCTTGATATGGGTGTCATAGTTCCTTGATATATATTGTGTCCTAAGAATCTTATTTTAGTTTGAAATAGACTCATTTTTTGTTTAGATAAGACTAATCCATTGGTTTTTACTATATTTAAAAATGTATTTAAATGACTAAAATGTTGATCAATTGTTATTGAGTATATTAAGACATCGTTTATATAGACTATAGCGAATGTTGATGAATTGTTGAATATATCATTCATAATATTTTGAAATTCATATGGTGCATTTTTAAGACCAAATGGCATTACGTTCCATTCGTAATGACCAAAATGTACTGTAAATTAAAACAATATCCTTGATTACAAATTTTTGTCCATGGTAATTTATATTTTACTTTTAAATTGCTTCCATTTGTGCCACTTAGGTATAACATTTAGTGGTTTTCTCATAAAATTTAGTAGGTATAACACCTTCACGGATACAGTTATAATCTACACCAGAATCTAATAATGCAATTGTGTTAATTTTAAAATCATGTCCTATATGTAATGTTATTTTGGTATTACTTGAAGATGCTTGATTAGGATTTGATGATTCTATCAAAGGTAAGCGAGCATCTATTTTTAATTGTTTTAGATCTTGTTGATTAACAATTATTTGTAAATCTTTTATTTGTGCTTTTACCTGTTTAACTT
Organism: Cardamine occulta; assembly: GCA_028015245.1. Classification (NCBI taxonomy): domain Eukaryota; kingdom Viridiplantae; phylum Streptophyta; class Magnoliopsida; order Brassicales; family Brassicaceae; genus Cardamine; species Cardamine occulta. The sequence continues at coordinate 16,448,558 of CM051362.1, forward strand.
CATGTTTTAATTCTCCAGTTGTTACTTGATTGAACAAACTTTGAGTTGGATATTTCTCAAATATTTTGTTTAAACTAAATAGTTGAGGAGTGGCTAATTGATTTTCTTGATATATGATATCTTTTAATTTTGTTAAATATTCCCTTTTTGTATTATGATCATTTATTTTGTCTATTATGTCTAATAGGAATTGTTTATTATTATCTTTGATTATTACGTTAATTATATTACAGTTACATAAATTATCAGAAACCTCTTGTGATTCCATAGAAGAGTCACTTAAGTTTTCTATTTCGTTTACTGAGTTATCGCTAGAAGATTCGCCTTCCGCTAATTCAGATTCTGATATTAGTAATTTTGTTAATTTTTCTTGAATATCAGGTTGGTCATGAAATATTTCATTTATTTTTTTCTTCATTTTACATTTTGTGGACCTATGTCCAGGATATTCAGATTCTGATACAGTTCCAGCAAACTATACTATTAGTAGATTTATTTTTATTCAATGGTTTCTTTTGAAAATTCTTTTGTTTTGGATAATTCGAAGGTTTTTGATAGCGTTTTGGTTTTTGTGTATTGATACGAGTATAACTGAAGTCTTGAGACTTCTTTGTTTTCTATTGCTGAGTCAAATAAAGGAACAAGTCTTTGGGAAGACAACTTCCACTCTCTTAAGCATTCCTATTTTGTTGAAGTTTGTGACTCCATTTACCATTTCCCTTTATTCACGTTGTAAGGAGTTATCACTTTAACTTTTCCTATTTAAATCAATGAGAAAAACTAAAATAGGTAGTCTAAACTACCAACAAAATCACTTGTGTCTTGTCTTATGTTTTTATTCTCTTTGGCTTTGAAGAGGGACCTTCTTAACAGTGGTATCAGAGCGGTTCATTGTTCTTGTTGACGGCATTCTTCGGAATCAACGTTCAGCAACAACACATTTTATCCTTCCTTTGATTCAGACCACTTTTTGTGGTGGTATCAAGGTATGAGAATCAACATGGCTGGAGATTTGAAGCTAGTCTACGAGAAGTGCAGGATAAAATCCTCCGTGAAATACACTATGAGATCCAGGAAATGAAGGTCGACATGATGAATAAATTCAGGAGTGTCCAGGAGGCCATGAATCATCTAGTGGATGCTGCAAAAAATATTAGAGTTGGTGGTGCAGTAGCCGGTAGTGGGCTGTGATCAACAAAATGCGCGATGTAGCGCTAGAAGCCTCTACATGATCCAAAATGTGAGAGTCGATATGGTCAAGGATCTGCAGGTGCTGCCAGAAACTTGACTATTGTTGATTTCATCACGCAAACGATCTTATCACTACCAAAAAGCCGAAAAGCACGAACGCTTTTGACTATGAGAAAAACCCAAATAAGTAGTCTAAACTACCAACAAAATCACTTGTGTCTTGCCTTATGTTTTTATTCTCTTTGGCTTTGAAGAGGGACCATCTTAACAATGGTATCAGAGCGGTTCATTGTTCTTGTTGACGGCATTCTTCGGAATCCAAGTTCAACAACAACACATTGTATCCTTTCTTTGATTCAGACCACTTTGTGTGGTGGTATCAAGGTATGAGAAGAAACATGGTTGGAGATTTGGAAGCTAGTCTACGAGAAGTGCAGGATGAACTCCTCTGCGAAATGCACCTCTTGAAAATGAAGGTCGACATGATGAATGAATTTAGGAGTCTCCAAGAGCCCATAAATCAGCTAGTGGATGCCGCAAAAAAATATTAGAGTTGGTGGTGCAATAGCCGGTAGTAGTGGCGCTTAACAAAATGCGCGATGTAGCGCTAGAAGGGGCCACATGATCAAAAATGAGAGAGTCAATATGGTGAGGAATCTGCAGGTGTTGCCAGAATCTTGACAATCGGTTATTTCATCATGCAAACGATCTGCGATATCAGTACCAAAAAGCCGAAAAGCACGAACGCTTCAGACTATGCGCAGAAAACTAGAAAAGCGGTGTGGTTCTAAATAGTCTAAGCACAAACCAGGAGTTGGTTTTACACAACCTCAAAAACATGGTACACTTCCTCGATCTCCTTTCTTACGGCAGAGGTTCCAAGTTTCGTGTCATGCGATTTCTAGTTGTGTGGAGGAGAGAGGTTTTGTCTCTAGCAGATAGAATTAGTTTCAACGGGAAAGGACCATTTGAGTGTGGGAAAGCAAGATTTTCAAGAGAGCCTGGAGAAACAATGAAGAATAGTTGAATCGATTAAAATGTCGTTTAACATGAACTTTGAGAAAAAAGTTATTTTGCATGGTGGAGTATTGATGCAAGTATAACTGAAGTCTCGAGACTTCTCTGTTTTCTATTGTTGAGTCATAAAAAGGAACAAGTCTTTAGGAAGATGACTTCGACTCTCTTAAGCATTCCTACTTTGTAGGAGTTAGTGACCCCATTTACTATTTCCCTTTATTCTCGTTGTAAGGAGTTACTACTCTACCTTTCCTTATTTCAATCAATGAGAAATACCCAAATAAACTACCAACAAAATCACTTGTCTCTTGTCTTATGTTTGTATTCTCTTTGGCTTTGAAGAGGGACCATCTTAACAATGGTATCAGAGCGGTTCATTGTTCTTGTTGACGGCATTCTTCGGAATCAACGTTCAACAACATCACATTGTATCCTTTCTTTGATTCAGACCACTTTGTGTGGTGGTATCAAGGTATGAGAAGCAACATGGCTGGAGATATGGAAGCTAGTCTATGAGAAGTGCAGGATGAACTCCTCCGTGAAATGCACTACGAGATCTTAAAAATGAAGGTCGACATGATGAATGAATTCAGTAGTCTCCAAGAGCCCATGAATAAGCTAGTGGATGCCGCAAAAAAATATAAGAGTTGCTGGTGCAATTGCAGGTAGTAGTGGCGCTCAACAAAATGCGCGATGTAGCGCTAGAAGGGGCCACATGATCAAAAATGAGAGTGTTGATATGGTGAGGAATCTGCAGGTGTTGCAAGATATCACACGAACGATCTGAGATATCACTACCAAAAAGCCGACAAGCACGAACGCTTCTGACTAGGCGCAGAAAACTAGACAAGCGATGTGGTTCTAAATAGTCTAAGCAGAAACCAGAAGTTGGTTTTACACAACCTCAAAAACATGGTACACTTTCTCGACCTCCTTTCTTACAGCGGAGGTTCCAAGTTTCATGTCATGCGATTTCAAGTTGTGTGGAGGAGAAGAGGTTTTGTCTCTAGTGGATAGAATTAGTTTCAACGGGAAAGGACCATTTGATCGTGGGAAAGTAAGATTTTCAAGCGAGCCAGGAGAAACAATGAAGAATAGTTGAATAGATTAAAATGTCATTTAACATGAAGTTTGGGGACAAATTTCTTTTGGATGGTGGAGTATTGATGCGAGTATAACCAAAGTCTCGAAACTTCTCTGTTTTCTATTGCTGAGTCAAATAAAGGAACAAGTCTTTAGGAAGACAACTTCCACTCTCTTAAGCATTCCTACTTTGTAGGAGTTTGTGACTCCATTTACCATTTCTCTTTATTCACTTTGTAAGGAGTTATGACTCCACCTTTTATTATTTAAATCAATGAGAAAAACCCAAACAAGTAGTCTAAACTACCAACAAAATCACTTGTGTCTTGTCTTAAGTTTTTATTCTCTTTGGCTTTGAAGAGGGACCATCTTAACAATGGTATCAGAGTGGTTCATTGTTCTTGTTGGCGGCATTCTTTGGAATCAACGTTCAACAACAACACATTGTATCCTTTCTTTGATTCAGACCACTTTGTGTGGTGGTATCAAGGTATGAGAATCAACATGGCAGGAGATTTAGAAGCTAGTCTACCAGAAGTGCAGGATGAACTCCTCCGTAAAATGCACTATAAGATCTTGAAAATGAAGGTCGACATGATGACTGAATTCAGGAGTCTCCAAGAGGCCATGAATCATCTAGTGGATGCCGCAAAAAATATTATAGTTTGTGGTATAATAGCCGGTAGCGGTGGCGCTAAACAAAATGCGCGATGTAACGCTAGAAGGCGCCACATGATAAAAAATGAGAGAGTCGATATGGTCAGGAATCTGCAGGTGTTGCCTGAATCTTGACTATTGTTGATTTCATCACGCAAACGATCTGCGATATCACTACCAAAAAGACGACAAGCACGAACGCTTCCGACTATTTGCAGAAAACTAGAAAAGCAATGTGGATCTAAATCGTATAAGCACAAACCAGGAGTTGGTTTTACATAACCTCAAAAACATGGTACACTTCCTTGATTTCCTTTCTTACGGCGGAGGTTCCAAGTTTCATGTCATGCGATTTGTAGTTGTGTGGAGGAGAGGAGGTTTTGTCTCTAGCGGATAGACTTTTTTTCAACGCGAAAGGACCATTTGATCGAGGAAAAGCAAGATTTTCAAGAGAGCTTGGAGAAACAATGAAGAATAGTTGAATAGATTAAAATGTCGTTTAACATGAACTTTGGGGACAAAAGTTTTTGGATGGTGGAGTATTGATGTGAGTATAACTGAAGTCTCGAGACTTCTCTGTTTTCTTTTGCTGAGTCAAATAAATGAACAAGTCTTTAGGAAGACAACTTCCACTCTCTTAAGCATTCCTACTTTGTAGGAGTTAGTGACTCCATTTGCCATTTCCCTTCATTCAAGTTGTAAGGAGTTATGACTCCACCTTTTCTAATTTAAATAAATGAGAAAAACCCAAATAAGTAGTCTAATTTACCAACAAAATCACTTGTGTCTTGTCTTATGTTTTTATTCTTTTTGGCTTTAAAGAGGGACCATCTTAACAATGGTATCAGAGCGGTTCATTGTTCTTGTTGATGGCATTCTTCGGAATCAACATTCAACAACAACACATTGTATCCTTTCTTTGATTCAAACACCTTTGTGTGGTGGTATCAAGGTATGAGAATCAAAATGGCTGGAGATTTGGAAGCTAGTCTACGAGAACTGTAGGATGAACTCCTCCGTGAAATGCACTATGAGATCTTGAAAATGAAGAACGACATGATTAATGAAGTCAAGAGTCTCCAAGAGGCCATAAATCATCTAGTGGATGCCACAAAAATAATTAGAGTTGCTGGTGCAGTAGCTGGATGTGGTAGCGCTAAACAAAATGCGCGATGTAGCGCTAGAAGGTGCCACATCATCAAAAATGAGAGAGTTGTTATGGTCAGGTATCTGCAGGTGTTCCTAGAATCTTGACTATTGTTGATTTCATCATGCAAACTATCTGCGATATCACTACCAAAAAGCCGACAAGCATGAACGCTTCCGACTATGCGAAGAAAACTAGAGAAGCGATGTGGATCTAAATCATCTAAGCACAAACCATAAGTTGGTTTTACACAACCTCAAAAACATGGTACACTTCCTCGATCTCCTTTCTTACGGCGGAGGTTCCAAGTTTCATGTCATGTGATTTCTAGTTGTGTGGAGGAGAGGAGATTTTGTCTGTAACGGATAGAATTGGTTTCAACGGGAAAACACCATTTGATCGTGGGAAAGTAAGATTTTCAACAGAGCCTGGAGAAACAATGAAGAATAGTTGACTAGATTAAAATGTCGTTTAACATGAACTTTGGGGACAAAATTCTTTTGGATGGTGGAGTATTGATGCGAGTATAACCAAAGTCTCGAGAATTCTCTGTTTTCTATTGCCGAGTTTAATAAAGGAACAAGTCTTTAGGAAGACAACTTCCACTCTCTTAAGCATTCATGTTTTGTTGGAGTTTGTGACTCTATATACCATTTCCCTTTATTCACGTTGTAAGGAGTTGTGACTCCACCTTTTCTTATTTAAATCAATGAGAAAAACCCAAATAAGTAGTCTAAACTTCCAACAAAATCACTTGTGTCTTGTCTTATGTTTTTATTCTCTTGGACTTTCAAGAGAGCCTGGAAAAACAATGAAGAATAGTTGAATAGATTAAAATGTCTTTTAACATGAACCTTGGGGGAAAAGTTCTTTTTGATGGTAGATTATTAATGCGAGTATAACCGAAGTCTCGAGACTTCTCAGTTTTCTATTGCTGAGTCAAATAAAGGAACAAGTCTTTAGGAAGACAACTTCCACTCTCTTAAGCATTCCTACTTTTTAGGAGTTAGTGACTTCATTTACCATTTCCCTTTATTCACGTTGTAAGGAGTTATGACTCAACGTTTTCTTATTTAAATAAATGAGAAAAACTCAAATAAAAAGTCTAAACTACCAACAAAATCACTTGTGTCTTGTCTTATGTTTTTATTCTCTACGGCTTTGAAGAGGGACCATCTTAACAATGGTATCAGAGCGGTTCATTGTTCTTGTTGACGGCATTTTTTGGAATCAACGTTCAACAACAACACATTGTATCTTTTGTTTGATTTAGACCACTTTGTGTGGTGGTATCAAGGTATGAGAATCAACATGGCTGGAGATTTGGATGCTAGTCTACGAGAAGTGCAGGATGAACTCCTCCGTGAAATGCACTATGAGATCTTGAAAATGAAAGTCGACATGATGAATGAATTCAGGAGTCTCCAAGAGGCCATGAATCATCTAGTGGATGCTGCAAAAAATATTAGAGATGGTGGTACAATAGCCGGTAGTGGTGGCGCTAAAAAAAATGCGTGATGTAGCGCTAGAAGGCGCCACATGATCAAAAATGAGAGAGTCAATATGGTCAGGAATCTGCAGGTGTTGCCAGAATCTTGACTATTGTTGATTTCATCACGCAAACGATCTGCGATATCACTACCAAAAAGCAGACAAGCACGAACGCTTCCGACTATGTGCAGAAACTAGTAAAGCAATGTGGATCTAAATCATATAAGCACAAACCAGGAGTTGGTTTTACACATCCTCAAAAACATGGTACACTTCCTCGATTTCCTTTCTTAGGGTGTAGGTTCCAAGTTTCATGTCATGCGATTTCTAGTTGTGTGGAGGAGAGGAGGTTTTGTTTCTAGCGGATAAAATTGGTTTAAACAAGAAAGGACCATTTGATCATGGAAAAGCAAGATTGTTAAGAGAGCCTGGTAAAACAATGAAAATAGTTGAATATATTAAAATGTCTTTTAACATGAACCTTGGGGAAAAAGTTCTTTTGGATGATGGAGTATTGTTGCGAGTATAACTGAAGTCTCGAGACTTCTCCATTTTCTATTGCTGAGTCTAATAAAGGAACAAGTCTTTAGGAAGACAACTTCCACTCTCTTAAGCATTCCTACTTTTTAGTTGTTAGTGACTCCATTTACCATTTTCCTTCATTCACGTTGTAAGGAGTTATGACTCCACCTTTTTGTATTTAAATGAATGAGAAAAACCCAAACAAGTAGTCTAAACTACCAACTACATCACTTGTGTCTTGTCTTATGTTTTTATTCTCTTTGGCTTTGAAAAAGGACCATCTTAACAATGGTATCAGAGCGGTTCATTGTTCTTGTTGACGGCATTCTTCGGAATCAACGTTCAACAACAACACATTGTATTCTTTCTTTGATTCAGACCACTTTGTGTGGTGGTATCAAGGTATGAGATCAATATAGCAGGAGATTTGGAAGCTAGTCTACGAGAAGTGTAGGATGAACTCCTCCGTGAAATGCACTATGAGATCTTGACAATGAAAGTCGACACGATGAATGAATTCAGGAGTCTCCAAGAGGCCATGAATCATCTAGTGGATGCCGCAAAAAATATTAGAGATGGTGGTACAATAGCCGGTAGTTGTGGCGCTAAACAAAATGCGCGATGTAGCGCTAGAAGGCGCCACATGATCAAAAATGAGAGAGTCGATATGGTCATGAATCTGAAGGTGTTGCCAGAATCTTGACTATTGTTGATTTCATCACGCAAATGATCTGCGATATCACTACCAAAATGCCGACAAGCACGAACGCTTTCGACTATGTGCAGAAAATTAGAAAGCGATGTGGATCTAAATCAGTATAAGCACAAACCAAGAGTTGGTTTCACACAACCTCAAAAACATGGTACACTTCCTAGATTTCCTTTCTTATGACGGAGGTTCCAAGTTTCATGTCATGCGATATCTAGTCGTGTGGAGGAGAGGAGGTTTTGTCTCTCGCACATAGGATTGGTTTCAACGGGAAAGGACCATTTGATCAAGGAAAAGCAAGATTTTCAAGAGAGATTGGAGAAACAATGAAGAATAGTTGAATACATTAAAATGTCTTTTAACATGAACCTTGGGGAAAAAGTTCTTTTGGATTGTGGAGTATTGATGCGAGTATAACAGAAGTCTCGAGACTTCTCTGTTTTCTTTTGCTGAGTCAAATAAAGGAACAACTCTTTAGGAAGACAGCTTCCACTCTCTTAAGCATTCCTACTTTGTAAGAGTTAGTGACTCCATTTACCATTTCCCTTTATTCATGTTGTAAGGAGTTGTGACTCCACTTTTTCTTATTTAAATCAATGAGAAAAACCCAAATAGGTAGTCTAAACTTCCATAAAAATCACTTGTGTCTTGTCTTATGTTTTTATTCTCTTTGACTTTCAAGAGAGCCTCGAAAAACAATGAAGAATAGTTGAATAGATTAAAATGTCTTTTAACATGAACCTTGGGGGAAAAGTTCTTTTTGATGGTAGATTATTGATGCGAGTATATATGAAGTCTCGAGACTTCTCAGTTTTCTATTGCTGAGTCAAATAAAGGAACAAGTCTTTAGGAAGACAACTTCCACTCTCTTAAGCATTCCTACTTTTTAGGAGTTAGTGACTTCATTTACCATTTCCCTTTATTCACGTTGTAAGGAGTTATGACTCAACTTTTTCTTATTTAAATAAATGAGAAAAACTCAAATAAAAAGTCTAAACTACCAACAAAATCACTTGTGTCTTGTCTTATGTTTTTATTCTCTACGGCTTTGAAGAGGGACCATCTTAACAATGGTATCAGAGCGGTTCATTGTTCTTGTTGACGGCATTTTTTGGAATCAACGTTCAACAACAACACATTGTATCTTTTGTTTGATTTAGACCACTTTGTGTGGTGGTATCAAGGTATGAGAATCAACATGGCTGGAGATTTGGATGCTAGTCTACGAGAAGTGCAGGATGAACTCCTCCGTGAAATGCACTATGAGATCTTGAAAATGAAAGTCGACATGATGAATGAATTCAGGAGTCTCCAAGAGGCCATGAATCATCTAGTGGATGCTGCAAAAAATATTAGAGATGGTGGTACAATAGCCGGTAGTGGTGGCGCTAAAAAAAATGCGTGATGTAGCGCTAGAAGGCGCCACATGATCAAAAATGAGAGAGTCAATATGGTATCAGAGCGGTTCATTGTTCTTGTTGACGGCATTCTTCGGAATCAACGTTCAGCAACAACACATTTTATCCTTCCTTTGATTCAGACCACTTTTTGTGGTGGTATCAAGGTATGAGAATCAACATGGCTGGAGATTTAAAGCTAGTCTACGAGAAGTGCAGGATAAAATCCTCCGTGAAATACACTATGAGATCCAGGAAATGAAGGTCGACATGATGAATAAATTCAGGAGTGTCCAGGAGGCCATGAATCATCTAGTGGATGCTGCAAAAAATATTAGAGTTGGTGGTGCAGTAGCCGGTAGTGGGCTGTGATCAACAAAATGCGCGATGTAGCGCTAGAAGCCTCTACATGATCCAAAATGTGAGAGTCGATATGGTCAAGGATCTGCAGGTGCTGCCAGAAACTTTACTATTGTTGATTTCATCACGCAAACGATCTTATCACTACCAAAAAGCCAAAAAGCACGAACGCTTTTGACTATGAGAAAAACCCAAATAAGTAGTCTAAACTACCAACAAAATCACTTGTGTCTTGCCTTATGTTTTTATTCTCTTTGGCTTTGAAGAGGGACCATCTTAACAATGGTATCAGAGCGGTTCATTGTTCTTGTTGACGGCATTCTTCGGAATCCACGTTCAACAACAACACATTGTATCCTTTCTTTGATTCAGACCACTTTGTGTGGTGGTATCAAGGTATGAGAAGAAACATGGTTGGAGATTTGGAAGCTAGTCTACGAGAAGTGCAGGATGAACTCCTCTGCGAAATGCACCTCTTGAAAATGAAGGTCGACATGATGAATGAATTTAGGAGTCTCCAAGAGCCCATAAATCAGCTAGTGGATGCCGCAAAAAAATATTAGAGTTGGTGGTGCAATAGCCGGTAGTAGTGGCGCTTAAGAAAATGCGCGATGTAGCGCTAGAAGGGGCCACATGATCAAAAATGAGAGAGTCAATATGGTGAGGAATCTGCAGGTGTTGCCAGAATCTTGACAATCGGTTATTTCATCATGCAAACGATCTGCGATATCAGTACCAAAAAGCCGAAAAGCACGAACGCTTCAGACTATGCGCAGAAAACTAGAAAAGCGGTGTGGTTCTAAATAGTCTAAGCACAAACCAGGAGTTGGTTTTACACAACCTCAAAAACATGGTACACTTCCTCGATCTCCTTTCTTACGGCAGAGGTTCCAAGTTTCGTGTCATGCGATTTCTAGTTGTGTGGAGGAGAGAGGTTTTGTCTCTAGCAGATAGAATTAGTTTCAACGGGAAAGGACCATTTGAGTGTGGGAAAGCAAGATTTTCAAGAGAGCCTGGAGAAACAATGAAGAATAGTTGAATCGATTAAAATGTCGTTTAACATGAACTTTGAGAAAAAAGTTATTTTGCATGGTGGAGTATTGATGCAAGTATAACTGAAGTCTCGAGACTTCTCTGTTTTCTATTGTTGAGTCATAAAAAGGAACAAGTCTTTAGGAAGACGACTGCGACTCGCTTAAGCATTACTACTTTTAGGGGAGTTAGTGACCCCATTTACTATTTCCCTTTATTCTCGTTGTAAGGAGTTACTACTCTACCTTTCCTTATTTCAATCAATGAGAAATACCCAAATAAACTACCAACAAAATCACTTGTGTCTTGTCTTATGTTTTTATTCTCTTTGGCTTTGAAGAGGGACCATCTTAACAATGGTATCAGAGCGGTTCATTGTTCTTGTTGACGGCATTCTTCGGAATCAACGTTCAACAACATCACATTGTATCCTTTCTTTGATTCAGACCACTTTGTGTGGTGGTATCAAGGTATGAGAAGCAACATGGCTGGAGATATGGAAGCTAGTCTATGAGAAGTGCAGGATGAACTCCTCCGTGAAATGCACTACGAGATCTTAAAAATGAAGGTCGACATGATGAATGAATTCAGTAGTCTCCAAGAGCCCCTGAATAAGCTAGTGGATGCCGCAAAAAAATATAAGAGTTGCTGGTGCAATTGCAGGTAGTAGTGGCGCTCAACAAAATGCGCGATGTAGCGCTAGAAGGGGCCACATGATCAAAAATGAGAGAGTCAATATGGTCAGGAATCTGCAGGTGTTGCCAGAATCTTGACTATTGTTGATTTCATCACGCAAACGATCTGCGATATCACTACCAAAAAGCAGACAAGCACGAACGCTTCCGACTATGTGCAGAAACTAGTAAAGCAATGTGGATCTAAATCATATAAGCACAAACCAGGAGTTGGTTTTACACATCCTCAAAAACATGGTACACTTCCTCGATTTCCTTTCTTAGGGTGTAGGTTCCAAGTTTCATGTCATGCGATTTCTAGTTGTGTGGAGGAGAGGAGGTTTTGTTTCTAGCGGATAGAATTGGTTTAAACAAGAAAGGACCATTTGATCATGGAAAAGCAAGATTGTTAAGAGAGCCTGGTAAAACAATGAAAATAGTTGAATATATTAAAATGTCTTTTAACATGAACCTTGGGGAAAAAGTTCTTTTGGATGATGGAGTATTGTTGCGAGTATAACTGAAGTCTCGAGACTTCTCCATTTTCTATTGCTGAGTCTAATAAAGGAACAAGTCTTTAGGAAGACAACTTCCACTCTCTTAAGCATTCCTACTTTTTAGTTGTTAGTGACTCCATTTACCATTTTCCTTCATTCACGTTGTAAGGAGTTATGACTCCACCTTTTCGTATTTAAATGAATGAGAAAAACCCAAACAAGTAGTCTAAACTACCAACTACATCACTTGTGTCTTGTCTTATGTTTTTATTCTCTTTGGCTTTGAAAAAGGACCATCTTAACAATGGTATCAGAGCGGTTCATTGTTCTTGTTGACGGCATTCTTCGGAATCAACGTTCAACAACAACACATTGTATTCTTTCTTTGATTCAGACCACTTTGTGTGGTGGTATCAAGGTATGAGATCAATATGGCAGGAGATTTGGAAGCTAGTCTACGAGAAGTGTAGGATGAACTCCTCCGTGAAATGCACTATGAGATCTTGACAATGAAAGTCGACACGATGAATGAATTCAGGAGTCTCCAAGAGGCCATGAATCATCTAGTGGATGCCGCAAAAAATATTAGAGATGGTGGTACAATAGCGGTAGTTGTGGCGCTAAACAAAATGCGCGATGTAGCGCTAGAAGGCGCCACATGATCAAAAATGAGAGAGTCGATATGGTCATGAATCTGAAGGTGTTGCCAGAATCTTGACTATTGTTGATTTCATCACGCAAATGATCTGCGATATCACTACCAAAATGCCGACAAGCACGAACGCTTTCGACTATGTGCAGAAAATTAGAAAAGCGATGTGGATCTAAATCGTATAAGCACAAACCAAGAGTTGGTTTCACACAACCTCAAAAACATGGTACACTTCCTAGATTTCCTTTCTTATGACGGAGGTTCCAAGTTTCATGTCATGCGATATCTAGTCGTGTGGAGGAGAGGAGGTTTTGTCTCTCGCATAGGTTTGGTTTCAACGGGGAAAGGACCATTTGATCAAGGAAAAGCAAGATTTTCAAGAGAGATTGGAGAAACAATGAAGAATAGTTGAATACATTAAAATGTCTTTTAACATGAACCTTGGGGAAAAAGTTCTTTTGGATTGTGGAGTATTGATGCGAGTATAACAGAAGTCTCGAGACTTCTCTTTTTCTTTGCTGAGTCAAATAAAGGAACAACTCTTTAGGAAGACAGCTTCCACTCTCTTAAGCATTCCTACTTTGTAAGAGTTAGTGACTCCATTTACCATTTCCCTTTATTCACGTTGTAAGGAGTTGTGACTCCACTTTTTCTTATTTAAATCAATGAGAAAAACCCAAATAGGTAGTCTAAACTTCCATAAAAATCACTTGTGTCTTGTCTTATGTTTTTATTCTCTTTGACTTTCAAGAGAGCCTCGAAAAACAATGAAGAATAGTTGAATAGATTAAAATGTCTTTTAACATGAACCTTGGGGGAAAAGTTCTTTTTGATGGTAGATTATTGATGCGAGTATAACTGAAGTCTCGAGACTTCTCAGTTTTCTATTGCTGAGTCAAATAAAGGAACAAGTCTTTAGGAAGACAACTTCCACTCTCTTAAGCATTCCTACTTTTTAGGAGTTAGTGACTTCATTTACCATTTCCCTTTATTCACGTTGTAAGGAGTTATGACTCAACTTTTTCTTATTTAAATAAATGAGAAAAACTCAAATAAAAAGTCTAAACTACCAACAAAATCACTTGTGTCTTGTCTTATGTTTTTATTCTCTACGGCTTTGAAGAGGGACCATCTTAACAATGGTATCAGAGCGGTTCATTGTTCTTGTTGACGGCATTTTTTGGAATCAACGTTCAACAACAACACATTGTATCTTTTGTTTGATTTAGACCACTTTGTGTGGTGGTATCAAGGTATGAGAATCAACATGGCTGGAGATTTGGATGCTAGTCTACGAGAAGTGCAGGATGAACTCCTCCGTGAAATGCACTATGAGATCTTGAAAATGAAAGTCGACATGATGAATGAATTCAGGAGTCTCCAAGAGGCCATGAATCATCTAGTGGATGCTGCAAAAAATATTAGAGATGGTGGTACAATAGCCGGTAGTGGTGGCGCTAAAAAAAATGCGTGATGTAGCGCTAGAAGGCGCCACATGATCAAAAATGAGAGAGTCAATATGGTATCAGAGCGGTTCATTGTTCTTGTTGACGGCATTCTTCGGAATCAACGTTCAGCAACAACACATTTTATCCTTCGTTTGATTCAGACCACTTTTTGTGGTGGTATCAAGGTATGAGAATCAACATGGCTGGAGATTTAAAGCTAGTCTACGAGAAGTGCAGGATAAAATCCTCCGTGAAATACACTATGAGATCCAGGAAATGAAGGTCGACATGATGAATAAATTCAGGAGTGTCCAGGAGGCCATGAATCATCTAGTGGATGCTGCAAAAAATATTAGAGTTGGTGGTGCAGTAGCCGGTAGTGGGCTGTGATCAACAAAATGCGTGATGTAGCGCTAGAAGCCCCTACATGATCCAAAATGTGAGAGTCGATATGGTCAAGGATCTGCAGGTGCTGCCAGAAACTTTACTATTGTTGATTTCATCACGCAAACGATCTTATCACTACCAAAAAGCCAAAAAGCACGAACGCTTTTGACTATGAGAAAAACCCAAATAAGTAGTCTAAACTACCAACAAAATCACTTGTGTCTTGCCTTATGTTTTTATTCTCTTTGGCTTTGAAGAGGGACCATCTTAACAATGGTATCAGAGCGGTTCATTGTTCTTGTTGACGGCATTCTTCGGAATCCACGTTCAACAACAACACATTGTATCCTTTCTTTGATTCAGACCACTTTGTGTGGTGGTATCAAGGTATGAGAAGAAACATGGTTGGAGATTTGGAAGCTAGTCTACGAGAAGTGCAGGATGAACTCCTCTGCGAAATGCACCTCTTGAAAATGAAGGTCGACATGATGAATGAATTTAGGAGTCTCCAAGAGCCCATAAATCAGCTAGTGGATGCCGCAAAAATATATTAGAGTTGGTGGTGCAATAGCCGGTAGTAGTGGCGCTTAACAAAATGCGCGATGTAGCGCTAGAAGGGGCCACATGATCAAAAATGAGAGAGTCAATATGGTGAGGAATCTGCAGGTGTTGCCAGAATCTTGACAATCGGTTATTTCATCATGCAAACGATCTGCGATATCAGTACCAAAAAGCCGAAAAGAGCGCTATCGCAGAAAACTAGAAAAGCGGTGTGGTTCTAAATAGTCTAAGCACAAACCAGGAGTTGGTTTTACACAACCTCAAAAACATGGTACACTTCCTCGATCTCCTTTCTTACGGCAGAGGTTCCAAGTTTCGTGTCATGCGATTTCTAGTTGTGTGGAGGAGAGAGGTTTTGTCTCTAGCAGATAGAATTAGTTTCAACGGGAAAGGACCATTTGAGTGTGGGAAAGCAAGATTTTCAAGAGAGCCTGGAGAAACAATGAAGAATAGTTGAATCAATTAAAATGTCGTTTAACATGAACTTTGAGAAAAAAGTTATTTTGCATGGTGGAGTATTGATGCAAGTATAACTGAAGTCTCGAGACTTCTCTGTTTTCTATTGTTGAGTCATAAAAAGGAACAAGTCTTTAGGAAGACGACTTCGACTCTCTTAAGCATTCCTACTTTGTAGGAGTTAGTGACCCCATTTACTATTTCCCTTTATTCTCGTTGTAAGGAGTTACTACTCTACCTTTCCTTATTTCAATCAATGAGAAATACCCAAATAAACTACCAACAAAATCACTTGTGTCTTGTCTTATGTTTTTATTCTCTTTGGCTTTGAAGAGGGACCATCTTAACAATGGTATCAGAGCGGTTCATTGTTCTTGTTGACGGCATTCTTCGGAATCAATGTTCAACAACATCACATTGTATCCTTTCTTTGATTCAGACCACTTTGTGTGGTGGTATCAAGGTATGAGAAGCAACATGGCTGGAGATATGGAAGCTAGTCTATGAGAAGTGCAGGATGAACTCCTCCGTGAAATGCACTACGAGATATTAAAAATGAAGGTCGACATGATGAATGAATTCAGTAGTCTCCAAGAGCCCATGAATAAGCTAGTGGATGCCGCAAAAAAATATAAGAGTTGCTGGTGCAATTGCAGGTAGTAGTGGCGCTCAACAAAATGCGCGATGTAGCGCTAGAAGGGGCCACATGATCAAAAATGAGAGAGTCAATATGGTCAGGAATCTGCAGGTGTTGCCAGAATCTTGACTATTGTTGATTTCATCACGCAAACGATCTGCGATATCACTACCAAAAAGCAGACAAGCACGAACGCTTCCGACTATGTGCAGAAACTAGTAAAGCAATGTGGATCTAAATCATATAAGCACAAACCAGGAGTTGGTTTTACACATCCTCAAAAACATGGTACACTTCCTCGATTTCCTTTCTTAGGGTGTAGGTTCCAAGTTTCATGTCATGCGATTTCTAGTTGTGTGGAGGAGAGGAGGTTTTGTTTCTAGCGGATAGAATTGGTTTAAACAAGAAAGGACCATTTGATCATGGAAAAGCAAGATTGTTAAGAGAGCCTGGTAAAACAATGAAAATAGTTGAATATATTAAAATGTCTTTTAACATGAACCTTGGGGAAAAAGTTCTTTTGGATGATGGAGTATTGTTGCGAGTATAACTGAAGTCTCGAGACTTCTCCATTTTCTATTGCTGAGTCTAATAAAGGAACAAGTCTTTAGGAAGACAACTTCCACTCTCTTAAGCATTCCTACTTTTTAGTTGTTAGTGACTCCATTTACCATTTTCCTTCATTCACGTTGTAAGGAGTTATGACTCCACCTTTTCGTATTTAAATGAATGAGAAAAACCCAAACAAGTAGTCTAAACTACCAACTACATCACTTGTGTCTTGTCTTATGTTTTTATTCTCTTTGGCTTTGAAAAAGGACCATCTTAACAATGGTATCAGAGCGGTTCATTGTTCTTGTTGACGGCATTCTTCGGAATCAACATTCAACAACAACACATTGTATTCTTTCTTTGATTCAGACCACTTTGTGTGGTGGTATCAAGGTATGAGATCAATATGGCAGGAGATTTGGAAGCTAGTCTACGAGAAGTGTAGGATGAACTCCTCCGTGAAATGCACTATGAGATCTTGACAATGAAAGTCGACACGATGAATGAATTCAGGAGTCTCCAAGAGGCCATGAATCATCTAGTGGATGCCGCAAAAAATATTAGAGATGGTGGTACAATAGCCGGTAGTTGTGGCGCTAAACAAAATGCGCGATGTAGCGCTAGAAGGCGCCACATGATCAAAAATGAGAGAGTCGATATGGTCATGAATCTGAAGGTGTTGCCAGAATCTTGACTATTGTTGATTTCATCACGCAAATGATCTGCGATATCACTACCAAAATGCCGACAAGCACGAACGCTTTCGACTATGTGCAGAAAACTAGAAAAGCGATGTGGATCTAAATCGTATAAGCACAAACCAAGAGTTGGTTTCACACAACCTCAAAAACATGGTACACTTCCTAGATTTCCTTTCTTATGACGGAGGTTCCAAGTTTCATGTCATGCGATATCTAGTCGTGTGTGGAGGAGAGGAGGTTTTGTCTCTCGCACATAGGATTGGTTTCAACGGGAAAGGACCATTTGATCAAGGAAAAGCAAGATTTTCAAGAGAGATTGGAGAAACAATGAAGAATAGTTGAATACATTAAAATGTCTTTTAACATGAACCTTGGGGAAAAAGTTCTTTTGGATTGTGGAGTATTGATGCGAGTATAACAGAAGTCTCGAGACTTCTCTGTTTTCTTTTGCTGAGTCAAATAAAGGAACAACTCTTTAGGAAGACAGCTTCCACTCTCTTAAGCATTCCTACTTTGTAAGAGTTAGTGACTCCATTTACCATTTCCCTTTATTCACGTTGTAAGGAGTTGTGACTCCACCTTTTCTTATTTAAATCAATGAGAAAAACCCAAATAGGTATTCTAAACTTCCATAAAAATCACTTGTGTCTTGTCTTATGTTTTTATTCTCTTTGACTTTCAAGAGAGCCTGGAAAAACAATGAAGAATAGTTGAATAGATTAAAATGTCTTTTAACATGAACCTTGGGGAAAAGTTCTTTTTGATGGTAGATTATTGATGCGAGTATAACTGAAGTCTCGAGACTTCTCAGTTTTCTATTGCTGAGTCAAATAAAGGAACAAGTCTTTAGGAAGACAACTTCCACTCTCTTAAGCATTCCTACTTTTTAGGAGTTAGTGACTTCATTTACCATTTCCCTTTATTCACGTTGTAAGGAGTTATGACTCAACTTTTTCTTATTTAAATAAATGAGAAAAACTCAAATAAAAGTCTAAACTACCAACAAAATCACTTGTGTCTTGTCTTATGTTTTTATTCTCTACGGCTTTGAAGAGGGACCATCTTAACAATGGTATCAGAGCGGTTCATTGTTCTTGTTGACGGCATTTTTTGGAATCAACGTTCAACAACAACACATTGTATCTTTTGTTTGATTTAGACCACTTTGTGTGGTGGTATCAAGGTATGAGAATCAACATGGCTGGAGATTTGGATGCTAGTCTACGAGAAGTGCAGGATGAACTCCTCCGTGAAATGCACTATGAGATCTTGAAAATGAAAGTCGACATGATGAATGAATTCAGGAGTCTCCAAGAGGCCATGAATCATCTAGTGGATGCTGCAAAAAATATTAGAGATGGTGGTACAATAGCCGGTAGTGGTGGCGCTAAAAAAAATGCGTGATGTAGCGCTAGAAGGCGCCACATGATCAAAAATGAGAGAGTCAATATGGTCAGGAATCTGCAGGTGTTGCCAAAATCTTGACTAATGTTGATTTCATCACGCAAACGATCTGCGATATCACTACCAAAAAGCGAGCACTTCAACGCCGTCGCAGAAACTAGTAAAGCAATGTGGATCTAAATTATATAAGCACAAACCAGGAGTTGGTTTTACACATCCTCAAAAACATGGTACACTTCCTCGATTTCCTTTCTTAGGGTGTAGGTTCCAAGTTTCATGTCATGCGATTTCTAGTTGTGTGGAGGAGAGGAGGTTTTGTTTCTAGCGGATAGAATTGGTTTAAACAAGAAAGGACCATTTGATCATGGAAAAGCAAGATTGTCAAGAGAGCCTGGTAAAACAATGAAAATAGTTGAATATATTAAAATGTCTTTTAACATGAACCTTGGGGAAAAAGTTCTTTTGGATGATGGAGTATTGTTGCGAGTATAACTGAAGTCTCGAGACTTCTCCATTTTCTATTGCTGAGTCTAATAAAGGAACAAGTATTTAGGAAGACAACTTCCACTCTCTTAAGCATTCCTACTTTTTAGTTGTTAGTGACTCCATTTACCATTTTCCTTCATTCACGTTGTAAGGAGTTATGACTCCACCTTTTCTTATTTAAATGAATGAGAAAAACCCATACAAGTAGTCTAAACTACCAACAAAATCACTTGTGTCTTGTCTTATGTTTTTATTCTCTTTGGCTTTGAAAAAGGACCATCTTAACAATGGTATCAGAGCGGTTCATTGTTCTTGTTGACGGCATTCTTCGGAATCAACGTTCAACAACAACACATTGTATTCTTTCTTTGATTCAGACCACTTTGTGTGGTGGTATCAAGGTATGAGATCAATATGGCAGGAGATTTGGAAGCTAGTCTACGAGAAGTGTAGGATGAACTCCTCCGTGAAATGCACTATGAGATCTTGACAATGAAAGTCGACACGATGAATGAATTCAGGAGTCTCCAAGAGGCCATGAATCATCTAGTGGATGCCGCTAAAAATATTAGAGATGGTGGTACAATAGCCGGAAGTGGTGGCGCTAAACAAAATGCGCGATGTAGCGCTAGAAGGCGCCACATGATCAAAAATGAGAGAGTCGATATGGTCATGAATCTGAAGGTGTTGCCAGAATCTTGACTATTGTTGATTTCATCACGCAAATGATCTGCGATATCACTACCAAAAAGCCGACAAGCACGAACTCTTTTGACTATGTGCAGAAAACTAGAAAAGCGATGTGGATCTAAATCGTATAAGCACAAACCAAGAGTTGGTTTCACACAACCTCAAAAACATGGTACACTTCCTAGATTTCCTTTCTTATGACGGAGGTTCCAAGTTTCATGTCATGCGATATCTAGTCGTGTGGAGGAGAGGAGGTTTTGTCTCTCGCATAGGATTGGTTTCAACGGAAATGACCATTTGATCGAGGAAAAGCAAGATTTTCAAGAGAGATTGGAGAAACAATGAAGAATAGTTGAATACATTAAAATGTCTTTTAACATGAACCTTGGGGAAAAAGTTCTTTTGGATTATGGAGTATTGATGCGAGTATAACAGAAGTCTCGAGACTTCTCTGTTTTCTTTGCTGAGTCAAATAAAGGAACAACTCTTTAGGAAGACAGCTTCCACTCTCTTAAGCATTCCTACTTTCTAAGAGTTAGTGACTCCATTTACCATTTCCCTTTATTCAAGTTGTAAGGAGTTATGACTCACCCTTTTCTTATTTAAATCAATGAGAAAAACCCAAATAAGTAGTCTAAACTTCCAACAAAATCACTTGTGTCTTGTCTTATGATTTTATTCTCTTTGGCTTTAAAGAGGGACCATCTTAACAATGGTATCAGATCGGTTCATTGTTCTTGTTGATGGTATTCTTCGGAATCAACGTTCAACAACAACACATTGTATCCTTTCTTTAATTCAGACCACTTTGTGTGGTGGTATCAAGGTATGAGAATCAACATGGCTGGAGATTTGGATACTAGTCTACGAGAAGTGCAGGATGAAGTTCTCCGTGAAATGCACTATGAGATCTTGAAAATGAAAGTCGACATGATGAATGAATTCAGGAGTCTCCAAGAGGCCATGAATAAGCTAGTGGATGCCGCAAAAAATATTAGTGTTGGTGGTGCATTAGCCGGTAGTAGTGGCGCTAAACAAAATGCGCGATGTAGCGCTAGAAAGCGCCACATGATTAAAAATGAGAGAGTCGATATGGTCATGAATCTGCAGGTGTTGCCAATATCTTGACTATTGTTGAATTCATCATGTAAACGATCTGCGATATCACTACCAAAAAGCCGACAAGCACGAACGCTTCCGACTATGTGAAGAAAACTAGAAAAGCGATGTGGATCTAAACCATATTAGCACAAACAACGAGTTCGTTTTACACAACTTCAAAACCATGGTACACTTCCTCGATTTCCTTTCTTAGGGCGGAGGTTCCAAGTTTCATGTCATGCGATTTCTAGTTGTGTTGAGGAGAGGAGGTTTTGTCTCTAGAGGATATAATTGGTTTCAACAAGAAAGGACCATTTGATCGCGGAAAAGCAAGATTTTCAAGAGAGCCTGGAGAAACAATGAAGAATAGTTTAATAGATAAAAATGTCTTTTAACATGAACCTTGGGGACAAAACTCTTTTGGATGGTGGAGTATTGATGCGAGTATAACGGAAGTCTCGAGACTTCTCAGTTTTCTATTGCTGAGTCAAATAAAGGAACAAGTCTTTAGGAAGACAACTTCCACTCTCTTAAGCATTCCTGTTTTGTTGGAGTTTGTGACTCTATTTACCATTTCCCTTTATTCACGTTGTAAGGAGTTTTGACTCCACCTTTTATTATTTAAATAAATGAGAAAAACCCAAATAAGTAGTCTAAACTACCAACACAATCACTTGTGTCTTGTCTTATGTTTGTATTCTTTTTAGCTTTAAAGAAGGACCATCTTAACAATGGTATAAGAGCGGTTCATTGTTCTTGTTGATGGCATTCTTCAGAATCAACAGTCAACAACAACACATTGTATCCTTTCTTTGATTAAGACCACTTTCTGTGGTGATATCAATGTATGAGAATCAACATGGTTGGAGATTTGACTGCTAGTCTATGAGAAGTGCAGGATGAACTCCTCCGTGAAATGCACTATGAGATCTTGAAAATGAAGAACGACATGATGATTGAATTCAGGAGTCTCCAAGAGGCCATGAATCATATAGTGGATGCTGCAAAAAATGCGCGATGTAGCGCTAGAAGGCGTCACATGATAAAAATGAGAGAGTCGATATGGTTAGGAATCTGCAGGTGGTTCCAGAATCTTGACTATTGTTGATTTCATCACACAAACTATCTGCGATATCACTGTCAAAAAGCCGACAAGCATGAACGCTTCCGACTATGCGCAAAAAACTAGAAAAGCGATGTGGATCTAAATAGTCTAAGCACAAACCATAACTTGGTTTTACACAACCTCAAAAACATGGTACACTTCCTCGATCTCCTTTCTTATGGCGGATGTTCCAAGTTTCATGTCAAGTCGATTTCTAGTTGTGTGGAAGAGAGAAGGTTTTCTCTCTAGCGGATAGAATTGGTTTCAACGGGAAATGACCATTTGATCGTGGGAAAGCAAGATTTTCAACAGAGCCTGGAGAAACAATGAAGAATAGTTGAATAGATTAAAATGTCGTTTAACATGAACTTTGGGGACAAAATTCTTTTGGATGGTGGAGTATTGATGCGAGTATAACTGAAGTCTGGAGACCTCTCTGTTTTCTATTGCTGAGTCAAATAAAGGAAACAGTCTTTAGGAAGATAACTTCCACTCTCTTAATCATTCTTGTTTTGTTGGAGTTTGTGACTCTATTTACCATTTCCTTTATTCATGTTGTAAGGAGTTGTGACTCCACCTTTTCTTATTTAAATCAATGAGAAAAACCCAAATAAGTAGTCTAAACTACCAACAAAATCACTTTTATCTTGTCTTATGTTTTTATTCTCTTTGGCTTTTAAGAGGGACCATCTTAACAATGGTATCAGAGCGGTTCATTGTTCTTGTTGACAGTTTTCTTCGGATTCAACGTTAACCAACAACACATTGCATGCGTTCTTTGATTCATACCACTTTGTGTGGTGGTATCAATGTATGAGAATCAACATGGCTGGAGATTTGGATGCTAGTCTACGAGAAGTGCAGGATGAACTCCTCCATGAAATGTACTATGAGATCTTGAAAATGAAGGTCGACAAGATGAATGAATTCAGGAGTCTCCAAGAGGCCATGAATCAGCTAGTGGATGCTGCAAAAAATATTAGAGTTGGTGGTGCAATAGCCGGTAGTGGTGGCGCCCACAAAATGTGCGATGTAGCGCTAGAAGGCGCAACTTGATTAAAAATGAGAGAGTCGATATGGTCATGAATCTGAAGGTGTTGCCAGAATCTTGACTATTGTTGATTTCATCACGCAAACGATCTACGATATCACTATGAAAAAGCCGACTAGCACGAACGCCTCAGACTATGTGCAAAAAACTAGAAAAGCGATGTGGATCTAAATCGTATAAGCACAAACCAGGAGTTGGTTTTACATAACCTCAAAACCATGGTACACTTCCTCGATTTCCTTTCTTAGGGCGAAGGTTCCAAGATTCATGTCATGCGATTTCTAGTTGTGTGGAGGAGAGGAGGTTTTGTCTCTAGTGGATAGAATTGGTTTAAACAAGAAAGGACCATTTGATCGTGGAAAAGCAAGATTGTCAAGAAAGCCTGGAGAAACAATGAAAAATAGTTGAATATATTAAAATGTCTTTTAACATGAACATTGGGGAAAAAGTTCTTTTGGATGGTGGAGTATTGATGCGAGTATAACTGAAGTCTCGAGACTTCTCCATTTTCTAATGTTGAGTCTAATAAAGGAACAAGTCTTTAGGAAGACAACTTCCACTCTCTTAAGCATTCCTACTTTTTAGGAGTTAGTGACTCCATTTACAATTTTTCTTTATTCACGTTGTAAGGAGTTGTGACTCAACCTTTTCTTATTTAAATCAATGAGAAAAACCCAAATAAGTAATCTAAATTTCCAACAAAATCACTTGTGTCTTGTCTTATGTTTTTATTCTCTTTGTTTTTGAAGAGGGACCATCTGAACAATGGTATCAGAGCGGTTTATTGTTCTTGTTGACGGCATTTTTTTGGAATCTACGTTCAACAACAACACATTGTATCCTTTGTTTGATTTAGACCACTTTGTGTGGTGGTATCAAGGTATGAGATCAACATGGCAGGAGATTTGGAAGCTAGTCTACGAGAAGTGTAGGATGAACTCCTCCGTGAAATGCACTATGAGATCCTGAAAATGAAAGTTGACATGATGAATGAATTCAGGAGTCTCCAAGAGGCCATGAATCATCTAGTGGATGCCGCAAAAAATATTAGAGATGGTGGTACAATAGCCGGTAGTTGTGGCGCTAAACAAAATGCGCGATGTAGCGCTAGAAGGCGCCACATGATCAAAAATGAGAGAGTCGATAAGGTCATGAATCTGAAGGTGTTGCCAGAATCTTGACTATTGTTGATTTCATCACGCAAATGATCTGCGATATCACTACCAAAATGCCGACAAGCACGAACGCTTTCGACTATGTGCAGAAAACTAGAAAAGCGATGTGGATCTAAATCGTATAAGCACAAACCAAGAGTTGGTTTCACACAACCTCAAAAACATGGTACACTTCCTAGATTTCCTTTCTTATGACGGAGGTTCCAAGTTTCATGTCATGCGATATCTAGTCGTGTGGAGGAGAGGAGGTTTTGTCTCTACATAGGATTGGTTTCAACGGGAAAGGACCATTTGATCAAGGAAAAGCAAGATTTTCAAGAGAGATTGGAGAAACAATGAAGAATAGTTGAATACATTAAAATGTCTTTTAACATGAACCTTGGGGAAAAAGTTCTTTTGGATTGTGGAGTATTGATGCGAGTATAACAGAAGTCTCGAGACTTCTCTGTTTTCTTTTGCTGAGTCAAATAAAGGAACAACTCTTTAGGAAGACAGCTTCCACTCTCTTAAGCATTCCTACTTTGTAAGAGTTAGTGACTCCATTTACCATTTCCCTTTATTCACGTTGTAAGGAGTTGTGACTCCACCTTTTCTTATTTAAATCAATGAGAAAAACCCAAATAGGTATTCTAAACTTCCATAAAAATCACTTGTGTCTTGTCTTATGTTTTTATTCTCTTTGACTTTCAAGAGAGCCTGGAAAAACAATGAAGAATAGTTGAATAGATTAAAATGTCTTTTAACATGAACCTTGGGGGAAAAGTTCTTTTTGATGGTAGATTATTGATGCGAGTATAACTGAAGTCTCGAGACTTCTCAGTTTTCTATTGCTGAGTCAAATAAAGGAACAAGTCTTTAGGAAGACAACTTCCACTCTCTTAAGCATTCCTACTTTTTAGGAGTTAGTGACTTCATTTACCATTTCCCTTTATTCACGTTGTAAGGAGTTATGACTCAACTTTTTCTTATTTAAATAAATGAGAAAAACTCAAATAAAAGTCTAAACTACCAACAAAATCACTTGTGTCTTGTCTTATGTTGTTATTCTCTACGGCTTTGAAGAGGGACCATCTTAACAATGGTATCAGAGCGGTGCATTGTTCTTGTTGGCATTTTTTGGAATCAACGTTCAACAACAACACATTGTATCTTTTGTTTGATTTAGACCACTTTGTGTGGTGGTATCAAGGTATGAGAATCAACATGGCTGGAGATTTGGATGCTAGTCTACGAGAAGTGCAGGATGAACTCCTCCGTGAAATGCACTATGAGATCTTGAAAATGAAAGTCGACATGATGAATGAATTCAGGAGTCTCCAAGAGGCCATGAATCATCTAGTGGATGCTGCAAAAAATATTAGAGATGGTGGTACAATAGCCGGTAGTGGTGGCGCTAAAAAAAATGCGTGATGTAGCGCTAGAAGGCGCCACATGATCAAAAATGAGAGAGTCAATATGGTCAGGAATCTGCAGGTGTTGCCAAAATCTTGACTAATGTTGATTTCATCACGCAAACGATCTGCGATATCACTACCAAAAAGCAGACAAGCACGAACGCTTCCGACTATGTGCAGAAACTAGTAAAGCAATGTGGATCTAAATCATATAAGCACAAACCAGGAGTTGGTTTTACACATCCTCAAAAACATGGTACACTTCCTCGATTTCCTTTCTTAGGGTGTAGGTTCCAAGTTTCATGTCATGCGATTTCTAGTTGTGTGGAGGAGAGGAGGTTTTGTTTCTAGCGGATAGAATTGGTTTAAACAAGAAAGGACCATTTGATCATGGAAAAGCAAGATTGTCAAGAGAGCCTGGTAAAACAATGAAAATAGTTGAATATATTAAAATGTCTTTTAACATGAACCTTGGGGAAAAAGTTCTTTTGGATGATGGAGTATTGTTGCGAGTATAACTGAAGTCTCGAGACTTCTCCATTTTCTATTGCTGAGTCTAATAAAGGAACAAGTATTTAGGAAGACAACTTCCACTCTCT
Source organism: Cardamine occulta (assembly GCA_028015245.1). NCBI lineage: Eukaryota > Viridiplantae > Streptophyta > Magnoliopsida > Brassicales > Brassicaceae > Cardamine > Cardamine occulta. The sequence goes on from CM051362.1 coordinate 16,474,734, forward strand.
TAAGCATTCCTACTTTTTAGTTGTTAGTGACTCCATTTACCATTTTCCTTCATTCACGTTGTAAGGAGTTATGACTCCACCTTTTCTTATTTAAATGAATGAGAAAAACCCATACAAGTAGTCTAAACTACCAACAAAATCACTTGTGTCTTGTCTTATGTTTTTATTCTCTTTGGCTTTGAAAAAGGACCATCTTAACAATGGTATCAGAGCGGTTCATTGTTCTTGTTGACGGCATTCTTCGGAATCAACGTTCAACAACAACACATTGTATTCTTTCTTTGATTCAGACCACTTTGTGTGGTGGTATCAAGGTATGAGATCAATATGGCAGGAGATTTGGAAGCTAGTCTACGAGAAGTGTAGGATGAACTCCTCCGTGAAATGCACTATGAGATCTTGACAATGAAAGTCGACACGATGAATGAATTCAGGAGTCTCCAAGAGGCCATGAATCATCTAGTGGATGCCGCTAAAAATATTAGAGATGGTGGTACAATAGCCGGAAGTGGTGGCGCTAAACAAAATGCGCGATGTAGCGCTAGAAGGCGCCACATGATCAAAAATGAGAGAGTCGATATGGTCATGAATCTGAAGGTGTTGCCAGAGTCTTGACTATTGTTGATTTCATCACGCAAATGATCTGCGATATCACTACCAAAAAGCCGACAAGCACGAACTCTTTTGACTATGTGCAGAAAACTAGAAAAGCGATGTGGATCTAAATCGTATAAGCACAAACCAAGAGTTGGTTTCACACAACCTCAAAAACATGGTACACTTCCTAGATTTCCTTTCTTATGACGGAGGTTCCAAGTTTCATGTCATGCGATATCTAGTCGTGTGGAGGAGAGGAGGTTTTGTCTCTCGCACATAGGATTGGTTTCAACGGGAAATGACCATTTGATCGAGGAAAAGCAAGATTTTCAAGAGAGATTGGAGAAACAATGAAGAATAGTTGAATACATTAAAATGTCTTTTAACATGAACCTTGGGGAAAAAGTTCTTTTGGATTATGGAGTATTGATGCGAGTATAACAGAAGTCTCAAGACTTCTCTGTTTTCTTTTGCTGAGTCAAATAAAGGAACAACTCTTTAGGAAGACAGCTTCCACTCTCTTAAGCATTCCTACTTTCTAAGAGTTAGTGACTCCATTTACCATTTCCCTTTATTCAAGTTGTAAGGAGTTATGACTCACCCTTTTCTTATTTAAATCAATGAGAAAAACCCAAATAAGTAGTCTAAACTTCCAACAAAATCACTTGTGTCTTGTCTTATGATTTTATTCTCTTTGGCTTTAAAAAGGACCATCTTAACAATGGTATCAGAGCGGTTCATTGTTCTTGTTGACGGCATTCTTCGGAATCAACGTTCAACAACAACACATTGTATTCTTTCTTTGATTCAGACCACTTTGTGTGGTGGTATCAAGGTATGAGATCAATATGGCAGGAGATTTGGAAGCTAGTCTACGAGAAGTGTTGGATGAACTCCTCCGTGAAATGCACTATGAGATCTTGACAATGAAAGTCGACACGATGAATGAATTCAGGAGTCTCCAAGAGGCCATGAATCATCTAGTGGATGCCGCAAAAAATATTAGAGATGGTGGTACAATAGCCGGTAGTTGTGGCGCTAAACAAAATGCGCGATGTAGCGCTAGAAGGCGCCACATGATCAAAAATGAGAGAGTCGATATGGTCATGAATCTGAAGGTGTTGCCAGAATCTTGACTATTGTTGATTTCATCACGCAAATGATCTGCGATATCACTACCAAAATGCCGACAAGCACGAACGCTTTCGACTATGTGCAGAAAACTAGAAAAGCGATGTGGATCTAAATCGTATAAGCACAAACCAAGAGTTGGTTTCACACAACCTCAAAAACATGGTACACTTCCTAGATTTCCTTTCTTATGACGGAGGTTCCAAGTTTCATGTCATGCGATATCTAGTCGTGTGGAGGAGAGGAGGTTTTGTCTCTCGCACATAGGATTGGTTTCAACGGGAAAGGACCATTTGATCAAGGAAAAGCAAGATTTTCAAGAGAGATTGGAGAAACAATGAAGAATAGTTGAATACATTAAAATGTCTTTTAACATGAACCTTGGGGAAAAAGTTCTTTTGGATTGTGGAGTATTGATGCGAGTATAACAGAAGTCTCGAGACTTCTCTGTTTTCTTTTGCTGAGTCAAATAAAGGAACAACTCTTTAGGAAGACAGCTTCCACTCTCTTAAGCATTCCTACTTTGTAAGAGTTAGTGACTCCATTTACCATTTCCCTTTATTCACGTTGTAAGGAGTTGTGACTCCACCTTTTCTTATTTAAATCAATGAGAAAAACCCAAATAGGTATTCTAAACTTCCATAAAAATCACTTGTGTCTTGTCTTATGTTTTTATTCTCTTTGACTTTCAAGAGAGCCTGGAAAAACAATGAAGAATAGTTGAATAGATTAAAATGTCTTTTAACATGAACCTTGGGGAAAAGTTCTTTTTGATGGTAGATTATTGATGCGAGTATAACTGAAGTCTCGAGACTTCTCAGTTTTCTATTGCTGAGTCAAATAAAGGAACAAGTCTTTAGGAAGACAACTTCCACTCTCTTAAGCATTCCTACTTTTTAGGAGTTAGTGACTTCATTTACCATTTCCCTTTATTCACGTTGTAAGGAGTTATGACTCAACTTTTTCTTATTTAAATAAATGAGAAAAACTCAAATAAAAGTCTAAACTACCAACAAAATCACTTGTGTCTTGTCTTATGTTGTTATTCTCTACGGCTTTGAAGAAGGACCATCTTAACAATGGTATCAGAGCGGTTCATTGTTCTTGTTGACGGCATTTTTTGGAATCAACGTTCAACAACAACACATTGTATCTTTTGTTTGATTTAGACCACTTTGTGTGGTGGTATCAAGGTATGAGAATCAACATGGCTGGAGATTTGGATGCTAGTCTACGAGAAGTGCAGGATGAACTCCTCCGTGAAATGCACTATGAGATCTTGAAAATGAAAGTCGACATGATGAATGAATTCAGGAGTCTCCAAGAGGCCATGAATCATCTAGTGGATGCTGCAAAAAATATTAGAGATGGTGGTACAATAGCCGGTAGTGGTGGCGCTAAAAAAAATGCGTGATGTAGCGCTAGAAGGCATACATGATCAAAAATGAGAGAGTCAATATGGTCAGGAATCTGCAGGTGTTGCCAAAATCTTGACTAATGTTGATTTCATCCACGTAAACGATCTGCGATATCACTACCAAAAAGCAGACAAGCACTTGACGCTTCCGACTATGTGGAGAAACTAGGAAAGCGATGTGGGGCAAAATCATATAAGCACAAAGCAGGAGTTGGTTTTACATCCTCAAAAACATGGTACACTTCCTCGATTTCCTTTCTTAGGGTGTAGGTTCCAAGTTTCATGTCATGCGATTTCTAGTTGTGTGGAGGAGAGGAGGTTTTGTTTCTAGCGGATAGAATTGGTTTAAACAAGAAAGGACCATTTGATCATGGAAAAGCAAGATTGTCAAGAGAGCCTGGTAAAACAATGAAAATAGTTGAATATATTAAAATGTCTTTTAACATGAACCTTGGGGAAAAAGTTCTTTTGGATGATGGAGTATTGTTGCGAGTATAACTGAAGTCTCGAGACTTCTCCATTTTCTATTGCTGAGTCTAATAAAGGAACAAGTATTTAGGAAGACAACTTCCACTCTCTTAAGCATTCCTACTTTTTTAGTTGTTAGTGACTCCATTTACCATTTTCCTTCATTCACGTTGTAAGGAGTTATGACTCCACCTTTTCTTATTTAAATGAATGAGAAAAACCCATACAAGTAGTCTAAACTACCAACAAAATCACTTGTGTCTTGTCTTATGTTTTTATTCTCTTTGGCTTTGAAAAAGGACCATCTTAACAATGGTATCAGAGCGGTTCATTGTTCTTGTTGACGGCATTCTTCGGAATCAACGTTCAACAACAACACATTGTATTCTTTCTTTGATTCAGACCACTTTGTGTGGTGGTATCAAGGTATGAGATCAATATGGCAGGAGATTTGGAAGCTAGTCTACGAGAAGTGTAGGATGAACTCCTCCGTGAAATGCACTATGAGATCTTGACAATGAAAGTCGACACGATGAATGAATTCAGGAGTCTCCAAGAGGCCATGAATCATCTAGTGGATGCCGCTAAAAATATTAGAGATGGTGGTACAATAGCCGGAAGTGGTGGCGCTAAACAAAATGCGCGATGTAGCGCTAGAAGGCGCCACATGATCAAAAATGAGAGAGTCGATATGGTCATGAATCTGAAGGTGTTGCCAGAATCTTGACTATTGTTGATTTCATCACGCAAATGATCTGCGATATCACTACCAAAAAGCCGACAAGCACGAACTCTTTTGACTATGTGCAGAAAACTAGAAAAGCGATGTGGATCTAAATCGTATAAGCACAAACCAAGAGTTGGTTTCACACAACCTCAAAAACATGGTACACTTCCTAGATTTCCTTTCTTATGACGGAGGTTCCAAGTTTCATGTCATGCGATATCTAGTCGTGTGGAGGAGAGGAGGTTTTGTCTCTCGCACATAGGATTGGTTTCAACGGGAAATGACCATTTGATCGAGGAAAAGCAAGATTTTCAAGAGAGATTGGAGAAACAATGAAGAATAGTTGAATACATTAAAATGTCTTTTAACATGAACCTTGGGGAAAAAGTTCTTTTGGATTATGGAGTATTGATGCGAGTATAACAGAAGTCTCGAGACTTCTCTGTTTTCTTTTGCTGAGTCAAATAAAGGAACAACTCTTTAGGAAGACAGCTTCCACTCTCTTAAGCATTCCTACTTTCTAAGAGTTAGTGACTCCATTTACCATTTCCCTTTATTCAAGTTGTAAGGAGTTATGACTCACCCTTTTCTTATTTAAATCAATGAGAAAAACCCAAATAAGTAGTCTAAACTTCCAACAAAATCACTTGTGTCTTGTCTTATGATTTTATTCTCTTTGGCTTTAAAGAGGGACCATCTTAACAATGGTATCAGATCGGTTCATTGTTCTTGTTGATGGTATTCTTCGGAATCAACGTTCAACAACAACACATTGTATCCTTTCTTTGATTCAGACCACTTTGTGTGGTGGTATCAAGGTATGAGAATCAACATGGCTGGAGATTTGGATACTAGTCTACGAGAAGTGCAGGATGAAGTTCTCCGTGAAATGCACTATGAGATCTTGAAAATGAAAGTCGACATGATGAATGAATTCAGGAGTCTCCAAGAGGCCATGAATAAGCTAGTGGATGCCGCAAAAAATATTAGTGTTGGTGGTGCATTAGCCGGTAGTAGTGGCGCTAAACAAAATGCGCGATGTAGCGCTAGAAGGCGCCACATGATCAAAAATGAGAGAGTCGATATGGTCATGAATCTGAAGGTGTTGCCAGAATCTTGACTATTGTTGATTTCATCACGCAAATGATCTGCGATATCACTACCAAAAAGCCGACAAGCACGAACTCTTTTGACTATGTGCAGAAAACTAGAAAAGCGATGTGGATCTAAATCGTATAAGCACAAACCAAGAGTTGGTTTCACACAACCTCAAAAACATGGTACACTTCCTAGATTTCCTTTCTTATGACGGAGGTTCCAAGTTTCATGTCATGCGATATCTAGTCGTGTGGAGGAGAGGAGGTTTTGTCTCTCGCACATAGGATTGGTTTCAACGGGAAATGACCATTTGATCGAGGAAAAGCAAGATTTTCAAGAGAGATTGGAGAAACAATGAAGAATAGTTGAATACATTAAAATGTCTTTTAACATGAACCTTGGGGAAAAAGTTCTTTTGGATTATGGAGTATTGATGCGAGTATAACAGAAGTCTCGAGACTTCTCTGTTTTCTTTTGCTGAGTCAAATAAAGGAACAACTCTTTAGGAAGACAGCTTCCACTCTCTTAAGCATTCCTACTTTCTAAGAGTTAGTGACTCCATTTACCATTTCCCTTTATTCAAGTTGTAAGGAGTTATGACTCACCCTTTTCTTATTTAAATCAATGAGAAAAACCCAAATAAGTAGTCTAAACTTCCAACAAAATCACTTGTGTCTTGTCTTATGATTTTATTCTCTTTGGCTTTAAAGAGGGACCATCTTAACAATGGTATCAGATCGGTTCATTGTTCTTGTTGATGGTATTCTTCGGAATCAACGTTCAACAACAACACATTGTATCCTTTCTTTGATTCAGACCACTTTGTGTGGTGGTATCAAGGTATGAGAATCAACATGGCTGGAGATTTGGATACTAGTCTACGAGAAGTGCAGGATGAAGTTCTCCGTGAAATGCACTATGAGATCTTGAAAATGAAAGTCGACATGATGAATGAATTCAGGAGTCTCCAAGAGGCCATGAATAAGCTAGTGGATGCCGCAAAAAATATTAGTGTTGGTGGTGCATTAGCCGGTAGTAGTGGCGCTAAACAAAATGCGCGATGTAGCGCTAGAAAGCGCCACATGATTAAAAATGAGAGAGTCGATATGGTCATGAATCTGCAGGTGTTGCCAATATCTTGACTATTGTTGAATTCATCATGTAAACGATCTGCGATATCACTACCAAAAAGCCGACAAGCACGAACGCTTCCGACTATGTGAAGAAAACTAGAAAAGCGATGTGGATCTAAACCATATTAGCACAAACAACGAGTTCGTTTTACACAACTTCAAAACCATGGTACACTTCCTCGATTTCCTTTCTTAGGGCGGAGGTTCCAAGTTTCATGTCATGCGATTTCTAGTTGTGTTGAGGAGAGGAGGTTTTGTCTCTAGAGGATATAATTGGTTTCAACAAGAAAGGACCATTTGATCGCGGAAAAGCAAGATTTTCAAGAGAGCCTGGAGAAACAATGAAGAATAGTTTAATAGATAAAAATGTCTTTTAACATGAACCTTGGGGACAAAACTCTTTTGGATGGTGGAGTATTGATGCGAGTATAACGGAAGTCTCGAGACTTCTCAGTTTTCTATTGCTGAGTCAAATAAAGGAACAAGTCTTTAGGAAGACAACTTCCACTCTCTTAAGCATTCCTGTTTTGTTGGAGTTTGTGACTCTATTTACCATTTCCCTTTATTCACGTTGTAAGGAGTTTTGACTCCACCTTTTATTATTTAAATAAATGAGAAAAACCCAAATAAGTAGTCTAAACTACCAACACAATCACTTGTGTCTTGTCTTATGTTTGTATTCTTTTTGGCTTTAAAGAAGGACCATCTTAACAATGGTATAAGAGCGGTTCATTGTTCTTGTTGATGGCATTCTTCAGAATCAACAGTCAACAACAACACATTGTATCCTTTCTTTGATTAAGACCACTTTCTGTGGTGATATCAATGTATGAGAATCAACATGGTTGGAGATTTGACTGCTAGTCAATGAGAAGTGCAGGATGAACTCCTCCGTGAAATGCACTATGAGATCTTGAAAATGAAGAACGACATGATGATTGAATTCAGGAGTCTCCAAGAGGCCATGAATCATATAGTGGATGCTGCAAAAAATGCGCGATGTAGCGCTAGAAGGCGTCACATGATAAAAAATGAGAGAGTCGATATGGTTAGGAATCTGCAGGTGGTTCCAGAATCTTGACTATTGTTGATTTCATCACACAAACTATCTGCGATATCACTGTCAAAAAGCCGACAAGCATGAACGCTTCCGACTATGCGCAAAAAACTAGAAAAGCGATGTGGATCTAAATAGTCTAAGCACAAACCATAACTTGGTTTTACACAACCTCAAAAACATGGTACACTTCCTCGATCTCCTTTCTTATGGCGGATGTTCCAAGTTTCATGTCAAGTCGATTTCTAGTTGTGTGGAAGAGAGAAGGTTTTCTCTCTAGCGGATAGAATTGGTTTCAACGGGAAATGACCATTTGATCGTGGGAAAGCAAGATTTTCAACAGAGCCTGGAGAAACAATGAAGAATAGTTGAATAGATTAAAATGTCGTTTAACATGAACTTTGGGGACAAAATTCTTTTGGATGGTGGAGTATTGATGCGAGTATAACTGAAGTCTGGAGACCTCTCTGTTTTCTATTGCTGAGTCAAATAAAGGAAACAGTCTTTAGGAAGATAACTTCCACTCTCTTAATCATTCTTGTTTTGTTGGAGTTTGTGACTCTATTTACCATTTCCCTTTATTCATGTTGTAAGGAGTTGTGACTCCACCTTTTCTTATTTAAATCAATGAGAAAAACCCAAATAAGTAGTCTAAACTACCAACAAAATCACTTTTATCTTGTCTTATGTTTTTATTCTCTTTGGCTTTTAAGAGGGACCATCTTAACAATGGTATCAGAGCGGTTCATTGTTCTTGTTGACAGTTTTCTTCGGATTCAACGTTAACCAACAACACATTGCATGCGTTCTTTGATTCATACCACTTTGTGTGGTGGTATCAATGTATGAGAATCAACATGGCTGGAGATTTGGATGCTAGTCTACGAGAAGTGCAGGATGAACTCCTCCATGAAATGTACTATGAGATCTTGAAAATGAAGGTCGACAAGATGAATGAATTCAGGAGTCTCCAAGAGGCCATGAATCAGCTAGTGGATGCTGCAAAAAATATTAGAGTTGGTGGTGCAATAGCCGGTAGTGGTGGCGCCCACAAAATGTGCGATGTAGCGCTAGAAAGCTAACTTGATTAAAAATGAGAGAGTCGATATGGTCATGAATCTGAAGGTGTTGCCAGAATCTTGACTATTGTTGATTTCATCACGCAAACGATCTACGATATCACTATGAAAAAGCCGACTAGCACGAACGCCTCAGACTATGTGCAAAAAACTAGAAAAGCGATGTGGATCTAAATCGTATAAGCACAAACCAAGAGTTGGTTTTACATAACCTCAAAAACATGGTACACTTCCTCGATTTCCTTTCTTAGGGCGAAGGTTCCAAGATTCATGTCATGCGATTTCTAGTTGTGTGGAGGAGAGGAGGTTTTGTCTCTAGTGGATAGAATTGGTTTAAACAAGAAAGGACCATTTGATCGTGGAAAAGCAAGATTGTCAAGAAAGCCTGGAGAAACAATGAAAAATAGTTGAATATATTAAAATGTCTTTTAACATGAACATTGGGGAAAAAGTTCTTTTGGATGGTGGAGTATTGATGCGACTATAACTGAAGTCTCGAGACTTCTCCATTTTCTAATGTTGAGTCTAATAAAGGAACAAGTCTTTAGGAAGACAACTTCCACTCTCTTAAGCATTCCTACTTTTTAGGAGTTAGTGACTCCATTTACAATTTTTCTTTATTCACGTTGTAAGGAGTTGTGACTCAACCTTTTCTTATTTAAATCAATGAGAAAAACCCAAATAAGTAATCTAAATTTCCAACAAAATCACTTGTGTCTTGTCTTATGTTTTTATTCTCTTTGTTTTTGAAGAGGGACCATCCTGAACAATGGTATCGAGGCGGTTTATTGTTCTTGTTGTGGCATTTTTTTGGAATCTACGTTCAACAACAACACATTGTATCCTTTGTTTAATTTAGACCACTTTGTGTGGTGGTATCAAGGTATGAGATCAACATGGCAGGAGATTTGGAAGCTAGTCTACGAGAAGTGTAGGATGAACTCCTCCGTGAAATGCACTATGAGATCCTGAAAATGAAAGTTGACATGATGAATGAATTCAGGAGTCTCCAAGAGGCCATGAATCATCTAGTGGATGCCGAAAAAAATATTAGAGATGGTGGTACAATAGCCGGTAGTGGTGGCGCTAAACAAAATGCGTGATGTAGCGCTAGAAGGCGCCACATGATCAAAAATGAGAGAGTCGATATGGTCATGAATCTGCAGGTGTTGCCAGAATCTTGACTATTATTGATTTATACACGCAAATGATCTGCGATATCACTACCAAAAAGCCGAGAAGCACGAACGCTTTCGACTATGTGCAGAAAACTAGAAAAGCGATGTGGATCTAAATCGTATAAGCACAAACCAAGAGTTGGTTTTACACAACCTCAAAAACATGGTACACTTCCTCGATTTCCTTTCTTACGACGGAGGTTCCAAGTTTCATGTCATGCGATTTCTAGTTGTGTGGAGGAGAGGAGGTTTTGTCTCTCGCACATAGGATTGGTTTCAACGGGAAATGACCATTTGATTGAGGAAAAGTAAGATTTTCAAGAGATCTTGGAGAAACAATGAAGAATAGTTGAATAGATGATGTGATAATGCCAAGCACAATGAAGGAGCAGCTTGAACTGGAGCAGCTTGTAGCCGAGGAAGCTAAGAAGAAATGGATTAGCTCAACAACAATGTTTGATCCGGGAATATTAAGAGGATCACTTCAACAATTCAAGACATCTTTGCAACATCTTCTCAACACTATCCAGGGCAGTTTAGTGTGTGCTAATCCGACCACCCTGGTTGTGATCCAAGCCACCTAGACTTTTATCAAGAGAGGTAATCGGACTTATACTCTTTTTCCCTTGTTGGGTTTTTCCCAATGGGTTTACCAACAAGGTTTTTAATGAGGTAAGGCCCGGTTACTCTACCCCAGCCTCTTGATAAAACCAGACCCAAACTCTATCTTTTATTTCTATGATTTATTCAAACTTGTATTTATTTTTGTTGTGTTCCGAGGAGTGGTTTTTCGAGGCATGTCTTGATGACCACCTCTTCGTCTTCTCCTTCTCCCCCTTTAAATTCTGATCTAAACTCTACTTTTAATCTGATCAAACATTTTATTCTCAAATTCCTTCTTGTTTGATCGCCTTGTTCTCTGGTGTAAAGGATCATCATCCACACCTTGACAAGTTTGAAATCATTGGATCGCTTCATAATCCTTTGACGTTTCACATCAATCCACCTCTTGTTCCTGCCGAGTTTGGTTTTCACCCACTCGTGGAGCAAGCCCCGAGTGTTCAAAGGCTACTCATCACCTTTGGAGTATCACTCAATTAATCTGATTCATCACCTTCACTCCATTTCATCACTTTCACACTCATATCCGTTCACTCTACTCATCACAACCATTGGAGAACATTCAGGGACATTGATCCTCACCTAGGATCATATCAATAGATTAAAATGTCTTTTAACATGAACCTTGGGGACAAAGTTCTTTTGGATGGTGGAGTATTGATGCGAGTATAACGGAAGTCTCGAGACTTCTCTGTTTTCTTTTGCTGAGTCAAATAAAGGAACAATTCTTTAGGAAGACAACTTCCACTCTCTTAAGCATTCCTGTTTTGTTGGAGTTTGTGACTCTATTTACCATTTCCCTTTATTCACGTTGTAAGGAGTTATGACTCCACCTTTTATTATTTAAATAATTGAGAAAAACCAAAATAGATAGTCTAAACTACCAACACAATCACTTGTGTCTTGTCTTATGTTTGTATTCTTTTTGGCTTTAAAGAAGGACCATCTTAACATTGGTATAAGAGCGGTTCATTGTTCTTGTTGACGGAATTCTTCAGAATCAACAGTCAACAACAACACATTGTATCCTTTCTTTGATTCATACCACTTTCTGTGGTGATATCAAGGTATGAGAATCGACATGGCTGGAGATTTGGAAGCTAGTCTATGAGAAGTGCAGGATGAACTCCTCCGTGAAATGCACTATGAGATCTTGAAAATGAAGAACGACATGATGATTGAATTCAGGAGTCTCCAAGAGGCCATGAATCATATAGTCGATGCTGCAAAAAATATTAGAGTTGGTGGTGCAATAGCCGGATGTGGTGGCGCTGAAAAAATGCGCGATGTAGCGCTAGAAGGCGTCACATGATCAAAAATGAGAGAGTCGATATGGTTAGGAATCTGCAGGTGGTTCCAGAATATTGACTATTGTTGATTTCATCACGCAAACTATCTGCGATATTACTATCAAAAAGCCGACAAGCATGAACGCTTCCGACTATGCGCAGAAAACTAGAAAAGCAATGTGGATCTAAATCGTCTAAGCACAAACCATAACTTAATTTTACACAACCTCAAAAACATGGTACACTTCCTCGATCTCCTTTCTTACGGTGGAGGTTCCAAGTTTCATGTCATGCGATTTCTAGTTGTGTGGAGGAGAGGAGGTTTTGTCTCTAGCGGATAGAATTGGTTTCAACGGGAAATGACCATTTGATCGTGGGAAAGCAAGATTTTCAACAGAGCCTGGAGAAACAATGAAGAATAGTTGAATAGATTAAAATGTCGTTTACCATGAACTTTGGGGACAAAATTCTTTTGGATGGTGGAGTATTGATGCAAGTATAACTGAAGTCTCGAGACTTCTCTGCTTTCTATTGCTGAGTCAAATAAAAGAACAAGTCTTTCGGAAGACAACGTCCACTCTCTTAAGCATTCCTATTTTGTTTGAGTTTGTGACTCTATTTACCATTTCCCTTTATTCAGGTTGTAAGGAGTTGTGACTCCACCTTTTCTTGTTTAAATCAATGAGAAAAACCCAATTAAGTAGTCTAAATTTCCAACAAAATTACTTGTGTCTTGTCTTATGTTTTTATTCTCATTGGCTTTTAAGAGGGACCATCTTAACAATGGTATCAGAGCGGTTCATTGTTCTTGTTGACGGTATTTTTCGGAATCAACGTTCAACAACAACACATTGTATCCTTTCTTTTGTTGGATGCGTAAACAACAAAAGTTGCCTAGTGAAGCGATCGTCCCGTCTAACCGGTTTTAGTGTCAAGACAATTTAATATATGTGCATGATTAATCAAGTTAAGTTAATGTAAAGCAACGGTTCCCTCAAACGCATATGCCGAAGCACATACAACACAACAAATGGAACCAAACTGTCAAGACATCAAACGCAATACCCTTAACATAAACAACACAACCAACACAACCAAATCACCACAAACACAAACCACAGTCACGCACTCACCTTAATATCTCAGAGGCTTTTGATTAACCTACAGACACATAAAATCAATCAATACAAATATCTAACCAACACCCTAACAAAATACATACTCACAATCACAAAACCCCTTACCGGTTCAGGTCCGCGTGAGCTATGCTAACCAAATCCTCAAACTACTCAAGCTTCTCAAAGATCTGTGCCACAGAACCACTAAACATCCTAAATAACCCAAAACTATCAGATTAGAACACTGGATTTATGATGAGATTCGGTTACCAATCGATGAACTCTCAGACGAACGGTAAAGCTCTAAGGGTTCACGAACAACTCCTCAAATAGATCGACAACTGGCAGATTTTCTGTGATAGATCAACATTAATACCTTAATAACAAGATCTGATCAAAACAGAATCACAAAAATCACAAAGGAATCGCTTACCCCTTCACGAACCTTGATTCTCGGCCAAATTCTCCAAAACTCGAAGCTCTAGGGTTCTTAGCTCTGGCTGCGCAAACACTCTGTGTTATGCGACTCTAAAACACTCAAAACTCTTATACTAATCGTCCCTTAAGTTAATCCACGAATTGGACCTCGGACCTTAAGAAAAACCCACCAAAAACTCACAAATAATGGCCCATCTTCATAATATGACTCGGCCCTTCACACCACCGCCTTATTCCATACTTAGAATATATTTCACGAGTTTGGGACTTGACAAAACTCGATTTGACTGAACCAATCAAATTTGGGTCACAAACCACCTTAATCCGCATATCCGATTCCATAACCAACCCAAAATATCAAAATCTCCTTAAACCAAATCCAGCTCGTTCGAATGTCATTAATTCCCAAAATATTAGGATTGATTGAAACAGAAATTGATTTGACCGAGCCAATTGGTCCAAGCCCAACAATTTCTCTTATTTGGTCTGTAGTCCTTCTTTAATGAATCCTGGTCCAATCAGGAATTCTAGATGGCCCAGCCAAATTCCACCTCGACCCAACTTAATCATTTTCCAAAATAATTCAACCCTGACTTCCCTAGCCTGAGCCGACCATTTTCAATTTTCGGACAAAACTTGTCCTAAATCCGACCAAACTTGTCCATTTCCAAACCAAACATGTCCATTTCCAGACCAAACTCCATATTCCGACCAAACATGTTTTCCCGAACCCACATGTCCGAACAACCGAATCTGTCCGAATGACAAAACCTCGGAAATTCTCGACTGACCGTAACATTGCCCGTACCGAGACTCCATTGCCCGGAACACGGGTGTTACAATTCTCCCCCACCTCAATTGGATTCGTCCTCGGATCCATCGTCTTTCTTTGTTTTTACTTGCTTACCAAACCACTTCTTAAAATGGACTTTCATAACCTCTTCCGGTTCCCACGTGACTTCTTCCTCTCCGTCACGGTCCCAAACAACATTCAACATCCTAATGCACTTTTTCTTTACAACCTTTTTCTTTTGGCCTATCACCTTGACCGGCCTCCCTGCAATACTCATATTCGGCTGTAAGTTCGAAGGTACACTAGGCAAAACTGAGTCCCTAGAGGTTATGCACTTCTTTAGCATAGAAACATGAAACACCTTATGAAATGCAAACATTGCCGGAGGCAATTCCAACTTATAGGCAACTGGTCCGATCCTTTCCCCAATCTTATACGGTCCTATATACCTCGGTGACAACTTAGAACTCATCAATGCCGGATCTTTCCCCTTATATGTGATCATCTTTAGATACACTAGATCCCCTACGGCAAACTCCAAATCTCTACGATGCTTATCGGCATAACTCTTTTGTCTATCCTGAGACTCTTTCATTTTAGCTTTCACAACTTTGATTCTCTCGGTGGTCTCTTGAACAAAATCTCGACCCAAAGGGTGTACGACAAGGCCGTCCGTATAAGGCCTCGAACGGTGACATACCAATGCTTACATGATAACTGTTGTTGTATGCAAACTCTGCCAAGCTCAAATGGTCTGTCCATCTTTCACCCCAATCCAAAACACATGCCCGCAACATGTCCTCTAGCGTTTGTATGGTACGCTCGGACTGACCATCCGTCTACGGATGATGTGCGGTACTCATGTGCACTTTTGTGCCAAACTTCTTCTGAAGCTCTCTCCAAAACTTACCAGCAAACTTAGAATCTCGATCAGACACTATACTAGCGGGTACCCCATGTAACCGTACAATCTCTTTAATATACAACTCGGCTAACCTTTCCGCACTATCCTTTTTACACATCGGAAGGAAATGTGCAGCCTTAGTCAATCGATCCACGATTACCCAAATCGCATTCTTTTTGTCACACACCAGCAATCCGGTCACAAAATCCATGGTGATCCGATCCCATTTCCATTCGGGAATTGGTAAACTTCTCAACAACCCACCCGGAACTTGGTGTTCTACCTTAACTTGCTGACAAACGGGGTAACTTGCCACCCAACCCGCAACATCCCGTTTCATACCATTCCAATGGTAATAACGCTTAAGGTCGTGATACATCTTGGTGGTACCCGGATGTATCGATAACTTGGACTGATGTGTTTCTTTTAAAATTTCTTCCCTTAAACTCTTTTCATTAGGAACACATACTCGACCATTAACCAAAATTGTACCATTGCTCGAAGTTTGATACTCCGTCTTATCATTTTTTGCCACTCCTACTAAGTGAGCATCCTTCCCTTGGGCAATCCGTACCCGGGTCAATAGATCGGCTTGATCCGCGGCTCCTAAACCCAATGGTTCTGTCTCATCCGTTAAGACATTCAATCTCAATGAGCCAATCATACCAATAAGACCTTCCATGTCCTTCTCGGTATCTCTCACAACTCTTTTTCTACTCAAAGCATCAGCCACTAAATTAGCCTTACCAGGATGGTAAGCTATTTCCAAGTCATAATCCGCCACAAACTCCATCCATCTCCTTTGCCTAAGATTCAACTCGGGCTGAGTGAAGATGTACTTCAAACTCTTATGGTCCGTGAATACTTGCACCTTTTCCCCATACAAATATGATCTCCAAATCTTAAGTGCAAATACCACCGCGGCCATTTCCAAATCATGGGTGGGATAATTACCTTCATGCTTTTTCAATTGCCTAGAAGCATAAGCTATCACTTTGTCCTTTTGCATCAGAACACACCCAAGCCCAATTCTAGATGCATCCGTATAAACTACATACGGTACACCCGGTTCAGGTAATTCCAACACCGGCGTATTGGTAAGCATCTCCTTAAGCTTACAAAAACCCAACTCATACTCTTCGGACCAAACAAACGGTACATCCTTCCCGGTAAGCTTGGTCAACGAGTTAGCCATACCCGCAAAACCTTTCACAAACCTTCTATAATACCGAGCTAATCCTAAGAAACTTCGGATTTCAGTAGCATTTCTTGGCCTCGGCCAATCCTCAATTGCCCTAATCTTTTCTGAGTCCACGGAAACTCCTTTGTCCGAGACCACATGACCCAAAAACCCAATCTCTCTTTGCCAAAAACTACACTTACTCAATTTGGCAAACAACTTATGTCACGGAGCTTACTCATCACAACCCTTAAGTGATACTCGTGGTCCTCACGAGTCTTGGAATAAACCAAAATGTCATCAATGAATACTATCACAAACTCATCTAAGTATTCCCGAAACACATTGTTCATCAACTTCATAAATGCTACTGGGGCATTCGTCAACCCAAACGGCATGACCACAAACTCAAAATGCCCATAGCACGTCCTAAAGGCTGTCTTCCTCACATCCACTTCATCAATTGGAATTTGATGATAGCCCGATGCCAAATCAATCTTGGAAAACCATGTGCCTCCCCGTAACTGATCCAACAAATCATCAATCCTTGGCAATGGGTACCTATTCTTCACCGTCACCCTATTCAATCCATGGTAATCAATGCAAAGTCGAAAGGTTCCATCCTTCTTCTTTACAAACAATACCGGAGCTCCCCACGGTGAACTACTAGCTCTTATGAATCCCTTTTCCATAAGTTCACACAGCTGCTTCTTAAGCTCAGCCTCTTAGCAGGTGCCATCCTATACGGCACCTTAGAAATTGGAGCTGTACCGGGCTCGAGCTCAATTGTAAACGGATCTGACCTTGACGGTGGCAATCCGGTTATCTCTGAAACACATCTTTAAAATCTTGGAAAACCAGAATGTCCTCTAACTCTAACTCACTACCCTCCTTCACCGTAGTGATAGTAGCCAAATACGTCTCACATGATCTCTTTAACAAACGCTCAACTTGAATGGCCGATACAATTTAACTTCTGGACGTCGGTCTAACACCTTGGTAAACCCACATCCGTTTCCCCATTTCAAAGTTCACCCTTCCCCGATGACAATCCAAGTAAACCTTGTACTTCCCGAGCCAATCCATGCCTAGGATCACGTCTTATGTTTCCACCGGACATATCACTAGGTCGGCTCGCATATCTACTCCCCCAATCCAAGTAGGCACGTCTCTGACCCTTCCTATGGTCCTCATGAGTTACCCACTGGCTGCCCTAACCCATCCTTGATGGCCTCCCGGTTCTTTCCGGAAACCACCTCTACCGATCATCTCCGGTTTCACGAAACAATGCAAAGCTCCCGAGTCAAACAAAACATGGGTCTCTATTCCACCCATACTCAATGTTCTTATACGAATTTCCTTAATTCTAAGGACTCAAACAACTAAAATGCACACACAAAAAGTTTCTACACAGAAGAATTCACAAGGTCAAGTTTTCCCGGGACTTACCAGTGATCAGATGAGAACTGCTCGGATCATTGGTTCCATCAGCCAACGAGTACACATGGTGCACACCTGCTAGCTTCTTAGGAGGTGGTGGTATTGCCAGCTCCCGCCCTTGATCCTGCTTTGCTGCCAACTTCGGACACTGATTCTCAAAGTGCCCCGGTTCCTTATAATAGTTACATGTCCTTTCAACCTCCGGTTTGGGACAATTGGCGATCCTATGATCCTTACTACCACATCTGAAGCAACCTCCACTCGAGCACCCAGATCCACTCTCACCACTTGGTTTACTAGCACCCGTGGCTTCCCACTTTCTCTTTTGTCAGGAAACATTACCAGACTTGTTACCGTACAAACCACTTTGAGACTTGTGGTTATCCGCTGTCTTTTCTTGCTTCTTATTGTCCTCAGCAATCATCCCAGATTCTATCACAGCCGCCTTCTCCACAAGGTCAGGAATGGACCTATAGTCCCGCATCAAACACCGATTATGCAATTCCAACCGCATACCGCACATGAACCTACGGATCTGAACCCGTTCATCCTCCAAATCTCTCCCAGCATAACGTTTAAGGCTATTAAACTCAGCCTCGTACTCTCTCACAGACTTGGACCCTTGCCTTAAATCCAGAAATTGACTCTCCAACCGGTCCAAGGCTTCTTGCGGAAAGTACTTAGTATTGAACTCTTCCCGAAATTCTTCCCAAGTTCTCACCACCCTACCACGGCGGGTAGTCACACCTTCCCACTAAGTGTGGGCTTCACTTTCCAAAAAGTGAACTCCCAAGTCCACCTTATACTGTTCCGGACACCTTACCGAAGCAAAATTTCTTTCCACACGGCTTCTCCATTCATCGGCATCAGCCGGTTTAACACCACCCAAAAAATACCGAGTACCCATCTTTTGCATATGCTCCATAACCTTAAGGTACGGTGGCACACGCGGCTCCACATTCACATTCCCCACACCTTCCATGGGAATATCAACCCAAACATCGGCATGCACACCATTGTCTCTGGGCAACCCATTGCCCACATCAATACTATTCGCACCCACCGGTTGCACCCCGGGTGCTTGTCCAACTACTGGCAACCTCTCAGCCAACTGAGCCAGAGTCACCATCACAGGAGCCAGTGCTGCCTAAATCGCAGCTGCCACATCCACACCGCGGTTATCCGTGCTATCAACAGTCGCATTCTCGCCGGCTCTCGCGGCTCCATTTCCATCACTAGAGTGAACTCTAGAATTCTCACCATTCTCACCGTTCCTACGCGTGTTTCTGGTTTTATGAACCATCTGCATAACCCAAACCCAAAACTAAGGTCACACAAACTTAGCCAACACCACGCCAAATGGCTTCATAAACCATTCATCACAACAATTTCTCAAAATTAACAACAACCCAAAAGACTTACCGTGAGACTTGGCATTGGAAGGATGCTTTTACCCCAATCAAATCACTAACTACACAGCCCTAGAACCAAGCATGCTCTGATACCAAATTGTAACACCCATATCCGTTAAATCTGCCCTAACAATGGTGTTAACCGGTAGACCTCAAAATTTTTCTCGATAATCCTCTAAGTCTCAAACGAGGTTTCCGGATTTCCTCAAATTCAAAGTTTATATGCACAGCGGAACTTCAACACTTAAGTCATGCAAGTGAGTCTCAAAATTTCTCAAATAAATTCCATTCAACTAACCAAATCTCAACAAAATAATTCGTCAATAATTCAATAACTCAAATATCTCAAATACTCGCTAACATGGATCTTAAGCAACTAAACATCAAACTCAAAGCACAAAATAATAAAATCAACTAAACTTAAACTCCCAATAAAACCACCCGTCCCATCCAATGCCTCCAGGTCCCGCGAGCTCCTTCTTAATCTTTATTACCTGCATCAACGAGTGGATGCGTAAACAACAAAAGTTGCCTAGTGAAGCGATCGTCCCGTCTAACCGGTTTTAGTGTCAAGATAATTTAATATATGTGCATGATTAATCAAGTTAAGTCAATGTAAAGCAACGGTTCCCTCAAACGCATATGCCGAAGCACATACAACACAACAAATGGAACCAAACTGTCAAAACATCAAACGCAATACCCTTAACATAAACAAGACAACCAACACAACCAAATCACCACAAACACAAACCACAGTCACGCACTCACCTTAGTATCTCAGAGGCTTTTGATTAACCTATAGACACATAAAATCAATCAATACAAATATCTAACCAACACCCCAACAAAATACATACTCACAATCACAAAAACCCTTACCGGTTGGGGTCCGCGTGACCTATGTTAACCAAATCCTCAAACTACTCAAGCTTCTCGAAGATCTGTGCCACAGAACCACTAAACATCCTAAATAACCAAAAACTATCGGATTAGAACACTGGATTTACAATGAGATTTGCTTACCAATCGATGAACTCTCGGACGAACGGTAAAGCTCTAAGGGTTCACGAACAACTCCTTAAATAGATCGACAACTGGCAGATTTTCTGTGATAGATCAACATTAATACCTTAATAACGAGATCTGATCGAAACAGAATCACAAAAATCACAACGGAATCACTTACCCCTTCACGAACCTTGATTCTCGGCCAAATTCTCCAAAACTCGAAGCTCTAGGGTTCTTAGCTCTGGCTGCACAAACTCTCTGTGTTATGCGACTCTAAACCCTCAAAACTCTTATACTAATCGTCCCTTAAGTTAATCCACGAATTGGACCTCGGACCTTAAGAAAAACCCACCAAAAACTCACAAATAATGGCCCATCTTCATAATATGACTCGGCCCTTCACACCACCGCCTTATTCCATACTTAGAATATATTTCACGAGTTTGGGACTTGACAAAACTAGATTTGACTGAACCAATCAAATTTGGGTCACAAACCACCTTAATCTGCATATCCGATTCCATAACCAACCCAAAATATCAAAATCTCCTTAAACCAAATCCAGCTCGTTCGAATGTCATTAATTTCCAAAATATTAGGATTGATCGAAACAGAAATTGATTTGACCGAGCCAATTGGTCCAAGCCCAACAATTTCCCTTATTTGGTTTATAGTCCTTCTTTAATGAATCCTGGTCCAATCAGGAATTCTAGATGGCCCAGCTAAATTCCACCTTGACCCAACTTAATCATTTTCCAAAATAATTCAACCCTGACTTCCCCAGCCTGAGCCGACCATTTTCATTTTTCAGACAAAACTTGTCCTAAATCCAACCAAACATGTCCGGATATGACCAGAATTGTCCGAACGTAACCAAACTCCATTTTTTCGACCAAACTTGTCCATTTCCAGACCAAACATGTCCATTTCCAGACCAAACTCCATTTTCCGACCAAACATGTTTTCCCGAACCCACATGTCCGAACGACCGAATCTGTCCGAATGACAAAACCTCGGAAATTCTCGACTGACCGTAACATTGCCCGTACCGAGACTCCATTGCCTGGAACACGGGTGTTACATTTTGTCTCTCGCGGATTGGATTGGTTTCAATGGGAAAGGACCATTTGATCGAGGAAAAGCAAGTTTTCAAGAGAGCCTTGAAAAACAATGAAGAATAGTTGAATAGATTAAAATGTCTTTTAACATGAACCTTGGGGAAAAAGTTCTTTTTGATGGTAGATTATTGATGCGAGTATAACTGAAGTCTCGAGACTTCTTAGTTTTCTATTGCTGAGTCAAATAAAGGAACAAGTCTTTAGGAAA
Organism: Cardamine occulta; assembly: GCA_028015245.1. NCBI lineage: Eukaryota > Viridiplantae > Streptophyta > Magnoliopsida > Brassicales > Brassicaceae > Cardamine > Cardamine occulta. The sequence continues at coordinate 16,496,151 of CM051362.1, forward strand.
ACAACTTCCACTCTCTTAAGCATTCCTACTTTTTAGGAGTTAGTGACTTCATTTACCATTTCCCTTTATTCACGTTGTAAGGAGTTATGACTCAACTTTTTCTTATTTAAATCAATGAGAAAAACCCAAATAAAAAGTCTAAACTACCAACAAAATCACTTGTGTCTTGTCTTATGTTTTTATTCTCTACGGCTTTGAAGAGGAACCATCTTAACAATGGTATCAGAGCGGTTCATTGTTCTTGTTGACGGCATTTTTCGGAATCAACGTTCAACAACAACACATTGTATCTTTTGTTTGATTTAGACCACTTTGTGTGGTGGTATCAAGGTATGAGAATCAACATGGCTGGAGATTTGGATGCTAGTCTACGAGAAGTGCAGGATGAACTCCTCCGTGAAATGCACTATGAGATCTTGAAAATGAAAGTCGACATGATGAATGAATTCAGGAGTCTCCAAGAGGCCATGAATCATCTAGTGGATGCTGCAAAAATATTAGAGATGGTGGTACAATAGCCGGTAGTGGTGGCGCTAAACAAAATCTTGTGATGTAAGCGCTAGAAAGCCACATGATCAAAAATGAGAGAGTCGATATGGTCAGGAATCTGCAGGTGTTGCCAGAATCTTGACTATTGTTGATTTCATCACGCAAACGATCTGCGATATCACTACCAAAAAGCAGACAAGCACGAACGCTTCCGACTATGTGCAGAAACTAGAAAAGCAATGTGGATCTAAATCATATAAGCACAAACCAGGATTTGGTTTTACACATCCTCAAAAACATGGTACACTTCCTCAATTTCCTTTCTTAGGGCGGAGGTTCCAAGTTTCATGTCATGCGATTTCTAGCTGTGTAGAGGAGAGGAGGTTATGTCTCTAGAGAATAGAATTGGTTTCAACAAGAAAGGACCATTTAATCGTGGAAAAGCAAGATTTTCAAGAGAGCCTGGAGAAACAAAGAAGAATAGTTGAATAGATTAAAATGTCTTTTAACATAAACCTTGGGGAAAAATTTCTTTTGGATGGTGGAGTATTGATGCGAGTATAATTGAAGTCTCGAGGCTTCTCTGTTTTCTATTACTGAGTCAAATAAAGGAACAAGTCTTTAGGAAGACAACTTCCACTCTCTTAAGCATTCCTACTATGTAGGAGTTAGTGACTCCATTCTCAATTTACCATTTCCCTTTATTCAAGTTGTAAGGAGTTATGACTCCACCTTTTCTTATTTAAATAAATGAGAAAACCCCAAATAAGTAGTCTAAACTACCAAAAAAATCACTTGTGTCTTGTCTTTTGTTTTTATTCTTTTTGGCTTTAAAGAGGGACCATCTTAACAATGGTATCAGAGCGGTTCATTGTTCTTGTTGAAGGCATTCTTCGGAATCAACATTCAACAACAACACATTGTATCCTTTCTTTGATTCAGACCACTTTGTGTGGTGGTATCAAGGTATGAGAATCAACATGGCTGGAGATTTGGAAGCTAGTCTACGAGAAGTGCAGGATGAACTCCTCCGTGAAATGCACTTTGAGATCTTGAAAATGAAGAACGACATGATGAATGAATTCAGGAGTCTCGAAGAGGCCATGAATGATCTAGTGGATGCCGCAAAAAATATTAGAGTTGGTGGTGCAATAGCCGGATTCCATTTACCATTTCCCTTTATTCACGTTGTAAGGAGTTATGACTCCAACTTTTTCTATTTAAATCAATGAGAAAAACCAAAATAGGTAGTCTAAACTACCAACAAAATCACTTTTATCTTGTCTTATGTTTTTATTCTCTTTGGCTTTGAAGAGGGACCATCTTAAGTCGGTTCTTCACGGAGATCTCACAACTTCTTATTGCTTTAGGATATCTGTAATGCTCGGTGCGGAGCAACGGCGGTGAAGTAGATATGAAGGTGTGGCGGTGAGAGGGCTTACGGCTGGGGAGTCACCAGATGTCTCTCCTTGTAGATGTGGTTCTCCTTGGGTACGGCGGATCTGCAGATCCAGCTGAGTTTTCATGCTGGTCTCTCTAGCTTGCAGTTATTTTCTCCCTCGTTGCCTAGCTTCGTCCCGTCGGAATAAATGCTTCATGGTGGTCGCGATATGTCTAAGAAGTAAAAGATATCATTTGCCAAAATATACCCATGTATAGCAATCATCCCAGTCATAAATTACTTTTGTTACAAATCAAAACAATTATCTTCGACAGTGTGAATAATGTGGAATCTAAAATTATACTTTAAAAGATATAAATTTTTGAATCTGATTTTGATGGACGTAAGGATGGATAGGTCCAACAAGTGTCCAAGAAGTGAAGGAGACAAAGGATATCCATGTACTACAATCATCCCGATTATAAATTATAACATTTTCGTTAAATAAAAAAATTACGATCTTTGATATTGTGGTTAATAGAGAATCAAAAATTTTATTTTTAAATCTAAAACTTTAAATTTGATTTTGAAAGTCCTAAGAGATTGCATTTGCAGATATGAAAATAAGAGATTGTTTTAGGAGATATTCATAGAGATCTCGCAGCTTCTGATTGCTTTAGGAGATCCATATTGCCCTGTGCAAAGCCTTGGCGGTGAAGTAGATCTGAAGGCATGGCGGTGAGAGGGATTACGGCCGCGAGTCACCAAATGTTTCTCCTTGGAGATGCGGTTCTGCTAGGGGATGGCGGATCTACAGATCCGACTGAGTTTTCCTGGTGGTCTATCTAGCTTGCAGGTCTTATCTCCCTCTCCGCCTAGCTTCCTCGCGTCGGAAGAAATCCTTCACCGTGATCGCGATGTGTCTAAGAAGTAAAAGATCTGATTTGCAAAAGGAAATCCATGTATGACTGTCATCCAACTCACAAATTACTTTTGTTACAAATCAAAACCATTATCTTCGACAGGGTGAATAATGGGGAATCAAAAATTATACTTCAAAAGGATATAAAATTTTTGAATCTGATTTTGAAGGATAGAAGGTTGGATAGGTCCAAAAAGTGATGGGTCTCTTTCTCAAAAGGATATCCAAGTGCTACAATCATCCCGATCCCAAATTACATTATTTTTGATAAACCAATAATGTGCTCTTTGATAGACTGCTTTAGGAGATTTGGACATAAGAGATTGCTTTAGGAGATCTTCACGGAGATATGTAATGCTTGGTGCGGAGCTATGGTGGTGAAATAGATCTGAAGGCGTGGGGGTGAGCAGGTCCGGCCTTAAAAATTCATGGGTTACAAGCAAAAAAAAAAATTTGGGCCTATTATAAATGAATTTAAGGAAAAAAAACAAAAAAAACTAGTAATGTGGCTGGACTTAGGGTCAAACTCATCATCTCCTAGACACAGGAGAGGGAAGGATAACCAACAATGCTACTAAAGTTTTATTAAATTTAGCGGCCGAAAATCTACATATTATCTGGCCGGCCGCAAGCATGGGTTTGGCCCTGGCGCGGTGAGAGGGCTTACGACTGGTGATTCATCGGATGTCTCTCCTTGGAGATGAGGTTAGCGGACTGCGGATCTGCAGATCCGGATGAGTTTTCCCAGTGATCTTTCCAGCTTGCTGTTCTTTTCTCCCTCGCCGCCTAGCCTAATCGCGTCAGAAGAAATGCTTCATGGTGGTCTCGCTTTCGGTAATTGAGACGTGGTGCAGTCTTTTTCTTCACTCCGCGGCTGGTTATGCTAGGTAAGTTTGGATTTTCCGCTGTCAGAATAGTAGCCGGGAATTAGATTTGGACTGGTGGTGTTGAGCTGGTCACGGCGGAGCATTCCCCCTTTTCTTTCCTCGTTCTGTTGCGCTTAGTTTTTATCGTCGCCGTTTCACTTCCGGTTTTCATTTTCCTGGTTTGTAATTTTTTACTAAAAAGGAATTCTTATATATTTATAAAAGCCTTAAAATGAATTAGAGTAAAATTAGCATAACATATTTACCAAAACTATATTCTAACACTATATAATTATGTTATATTAATTTCTATATTAAAAATAAGTGAAATCTACCTTCATGTTTTTGTCAGATATGAGATTATGTTCTATCCATAGACCAAAAAACTTACCTTTCATAAACTCAAAATATCAGGAAACATAGATTTTTATCCAACAATATTTTCATGCAATCTGTTTTTTTCTTTTCTAAAACTTACATTTTGTTTCTTTCAAAAATACCTTAAGTGATATATCTCTAAATCTTTTGAATGGAAATTTTTTAAAATAGACTCTAAATATTTAGGTAATGGCTTTCATAGAAAGAAAAAAAAAATCCTTTAATGATGATAATATATAATATATTTCCTCACTTTGTCTAATTTCATATTTTTCTATAAATTATTTATAAAAATAAATTATTTAATTATTCTTTTTTATAAATTTAAGTATATTACAGGAGGCCAACTTATTTTTATTGAAACAAAAATAATAATTGTAAGCAAAAATGTGGAAAAAGTAGAACATTTTGTTTTCCAAATATGAAAAGGCATTTGTAGATATAGTTATTTTTTGTGAGATGGCAATCATACATAAGATCATTGTTTAAATATTTGTATTATTATATTATTATGAATTGGTCATGTGTTATATATATATATATATATGAGAGTTATGAGAATCCAACAAACTACCTGAAGAAGTATTTTGATCAGTAGCACCCAACGATTAGAAAACCTTGAGGTAATGATTTTTTTTTTTTTGAAAATTGAATTGTACATTATTTTCTCAATTTTATTGTTGTACTAAAATTTTGAAATTATATTGAATTTTTGACTATATGCCATTTTTGACCACGATATACCAACCAATATTGTTTTGTCGGAATTTTCCTAGTCCAATGAATTTACCACCGATACGCTGGTCAGAATATTGTCTCTTTATTGTAGTGGAGAGTGATTGTTTTATAAAAGTTGTGAGTATTTTTACTTAGGAGCATTCATACCATGTATAGGATTTAGGAAGATTGAGTAATTTCATAACTCATGCATATAAATATTTATCACCAAGTAGTTTTTGGTCTAGTAGTGATTGTCAGGTACCGCTGAAAATGATGTGTGTGAATCTGGTCTCTGGATTCTGATTCGAGTCTCTTTGGGAGCGGTTACCATTTTTTGAGGACAACATTATATAAAGGCTGGCACCGATAAAGAGAGATAATGGGCCTCGGCCCAAAATTTCCTTTATAAAAAAAAGATATACGTTTATGTGACTAATGTTAGGTTAATTATTTAAGATATAGTAGTTTAGATTGAGTATTAATTCTGATCTCTTTTTGGCATCAAGTATTAATTATGATATGAAAACTAAAATACATATAAATAGTCATCAGTTTATTCGTTATTTTTTTCTAAAGGGTTAACAATATATTAGTTATGATCGTTGCCACCTGCCAGTCCTTGAGTCTCCGTTTTTATACAAGTCCATGTATTGGATATATTATACATATTCATAATCCAGACGTTGTTTCTTCATTTTAGTTTTATGATTTTAATTGCTTATTTGATTTTTAGGTTGAGCAAGCTTTACATAATATTGTCCCAAAGCAAAATTCGTCCTCTGCGTCACTCTCTCTGTAGACATGAGTTTATTGGTTTTAAACAGCAGGTATCTTCTAAATTTTCAATACATTTATTTTTCATTAATTCTCTCTGTTTTGTATCAGTAAAGACTTCGTGCCCATTATGGTGTTACCATTGTACATGCCCTTAGTGGCGAGCTAAAAATTTATTCTACCGAGGTAAAAAAGAATTAATACTAGAAAACAATATATATGAGATTCCTATTTGAGAGCAAGTTGGTTTTTCCAAAATTGAATCTAGAGTAAAACTTCTATAAATTAATAATATCAAGATCATAATATTTTATTAATTATAGTGATATTAATTTATAATAATAAAATAATATTTATTAATTTATAGAGATTTTTATTCAAAATTAAAATATATAAATTAAAACAATTTGATCTAAATAAAATTAATGTTTTGGACTTGAAAGTTTAAAATTTAAAAGAAAATCAAATTATTTTGATAATAAATAACAAAGATAATAGATGAATTCACTTATATAAATGATTAACATATATTTAAATTTATGATTAGTAACCTCAATTGTTGTATTTAAACAGTATATACAAATCTTGAAATAAAAATTATGCATATTTAGAATTTAAAAACTTATAGAAAATTTTGCTTATTTAAAAAAAAAATTATTTACGTTATAAAATTAAGATAGTTTAAAAGACAACATAATATTTTCTTATATAAGAAAAGTTATTGATGAGTTCTAATAGAAATTCATTAAAAATACTAAAATTATATTATCTTTATATATATGTATATATATTTACATGATTATTAATTTATGTTATTAATGTGACTGTATATTTACATAGAGATTCTAAAAATATATTTTATCTTATTATCTTATCGAATTTTGTTCATTTTTACACTTGCCCGAATTGGGACCAGCAAATTTTATTATTTTATAGTGTTTATTAATTTATCGAATATTAATTTATAGAGGTTGTACTGTAGTTTTTTACTTCAACTTAAAAATTAAAAATTAAAGAAAAACAAAGAAAAAGTACAGTATAAGCATCAAAATATTTGAATTTACATATAATACTATAATCTTAGATTTTTCAATTAGAACAAGCTATATAGTACTAGCCTGTAGTAACGTCATACTTGTTTTATTGTCAAAATTCAAATCCAATATAATGATGTTGTCGACAAAAGAATCCTAAATTTTTATGTGAGTTCAAGTAATATAATTTCAAATATGAAAAGATTAGAAAAATAATTAAATATATTAACATAAAACTAAAGAAATATATCTTTACCTGGAAATCAAGCTTTAATTAATATTTGAGCCTTATATTTGTTTTACATTCTGGTCAATGAAAATTCGAATAGGAGGAGGAAGATTGAATTTTGTGTATTTTGTAAAAACATAAATTATATTAAGTGGGTATTTATTTTACCTAAGTTAAGCCATGAACAAAATCTAAAAAAAAAGTTAAGCCATGAAGTCTTGCATTAAAATTGGGTTTAGTATTTGTACTCTTTTTATTTCATATATTGTTTTGTTTTTCATGTATTTCAATTAACTTTTTATTGGGGTAAGAAAAAATAATAAATTAGGGTCATTATAATTCTTTCAAAGACATACTTAAGTTTCCAGATTTTACAGTCTCAAGTTTACAGTTTGTATTGCTTGTTGTTGGGAAAAAGTCAAAATCCTGATAATCCCCAAAGCTTAATATCTCTAATCCTGCTCTAATGAGACAGATTTAACATTTATGCTATAAACTAGATTCTCAAACTTTCAAACAGTTGAGATTGAAAAAGAGAAGCAGAAATTCTAAAATTAGTTTCTAGGTTCTAACATGATGGATTATATTTGCTGTCTTATAGTAATGATCAGACTACACTTCGAGCAAAGAAGAGGAAGACTTCTTCATTTGGGAGTATGGTTAGTGTGCCATAAATTACGAGACTGTAATTATATTTTTACAGTTGTAATGTTCTAATAAAATTTAGTGTTCTCAACTACTCAGGTTGAAGAACTCCGCACAGCAACTATTGCAAGTGGCAATCTCAGAGAAGCCGTGAGACTACCCCCTGGTGAAGACATTCACGAGTGGTTGGCCATCAACAGTTAAGACACAATCATTATAATTCCTAATTACTCCACCCAAACTTGATTCTTAATTTGATTTTGTGTGTTTTCTTTATGGTTTTTTAGCTGTAGATTTCTACAACCAAATTAACATTTTGTATGCTACTCTTGAAGAATTCTGCACCCCCACCACTTGACCAATCATGAACGCTTGATCAAGGTAACACTCTTCTTCATTCTTGATCTTCTTATCCATCAAATCCAACTCTTTTTCTTCATGAAACTGTAATATATAGCTTAAGCCTAGTATCAATATTTCTTGGTTTCAGATATGAGTTTAGATGGAAAGATGGAATTACTATAGAGAAGCCTATAGTGGTTTCAGCTCCTAAATACATTGAGTATCTCATGGATTGGATTGAAACACAGATCGATGATGAAACCATCTTTCCGCAGAAACCTGGTATGTATTGTGAAGCTCATCAAAATGTAGTTAATTTAAACATCTAAGTTGGTTTTAACTTGATATTTTCTTCCCTTCAGGAGCACCATTCCAACCAAAATTTGAAGATTTCGTGAAGCAGATCTTCAAAAGGTTGTTTCGGGTATATGCACACACCTATTGTTCTCACATTCAGAAGGTTGTGACGCTTGGTGAAGATGCTCATCTCTACCCTTGCTTCAAGCATTTTATTCTCTTCATATCTGTGAGTTGATGAACTCTTCTCTGGATCATGTTGAGTTTTTAGCAATGTTCTAATAGTTGATGGTAAAATTTTGTATACGAACTTGCAGGAGTACCAGTTGGTTGATAAGGAAGAGTTGGATCCTCTTAAACATCTCGTGGAAAAGATTTTGAAACCATAAAAAAACTCTTTATGTTGAGGAAAGAAAAAGATTGAGTTATGGATTATGTAATGGCTAAATGAGTTGATGTACCGTAAACAATTAAATTACTAGCGATTTTCAAATTTAATTAATAAATGTGATCAATATCACCAAAAGGTTGTGTGTGGTGTGGACTGTGGACAAGCACAATTTTTTACTGACTTCATTGTTCAGAAACGACATCCTATTTTTTCGTACTTATGAAGAACTATTTGCGGTTTTATTTATAATAAACACTACATCTTTATGGCCAAGAGCTCTTGCTCACAACCCATTTCATAGAGAATATATTGTATATAACAAACCAAGGGATGTCTAGAAAGGCGGATCTAGAGATAAATTTTACCCGCGCTATTATTAAAAATCTTTATAAAATTAGCTATTTTTGGAAATTTTAGGGAGGGCATTATTGCAATTTCTTAAAGGATTATACTAGTTTTGAAAAATTTAGGGGGGGGCAACTGCCCTTCCCAATGACCACGTACATCCGCCCCTAGATGTCTAGTCGATTTGTTGTTGTGTAGAAGTAGTTAAGTGAAAGTGCAAAGTTGTTGAAAGTAAAACTTGATTTTGGATCAAGTTTATTTTTTGGGCTAAGATCAAGTTTAATTTTTGGACCAATTATCCAATTTCTAGAGTTTTCTTTAGAAATATCAACATTTCAAACTCCTTAAAAAGTTCTAGAGACTTTTAGAGAATAAATATCTAGATATTATCTTAGAAACATTTAGATAATAGTTATAAAATAACCTAAATATAAGAGAAGAAAACTCTAGATTTAAAATAGAGTAATTGGAGTTCATACTAAAGGATTTAAAAAATTAAGTCAAAGGTTGGGTGGAAAAGTTATAATTTTTCAAATAGTAAAAATATATGTATTTTGACCATTTTGCTATTGCGTCAAATAACAAAAGTAGCAACATAAATAAATTATTATAAAATGATATTCCATTTTGTCCTTGCATCGAATAACAAAGTGTCTCTCTCTCTTCTTTTGCAACGCCGCGTTATAATTTAGTATAACATCAAATGTTTTTAAATTTTTTGGTATGCTGCAAATTCACTCTTTAAAATATAATATTATAAACATTTTGTAATTTGGAACTATAATAGCTCATCCCTTCTATTTGTAACTAGGTGAAAAAGAAGAAAAGTTGAGAAGAATCAAAATAGTAAAGTTTTTAATTTCCTAATTTTTTCTCCTAAATTCTTAAATTGAGGCTTACTTGAACCTCATTAATGATCTTTTCACCACTAAATTTCTCTCCCAAACAAAAGAATGAAACACTCCTCAAGGAAGTACTGCATATCAAACACACTTATGTCATTTTATGATTGACTGCCTTCTTAATAAGTAAGCATGAAAACGAAACTTGGGTTTTTGCGGATCAGTTGATGAGGTTCAATGTCGTTTACATCCACTTATTCCATTACTTTGATATAACCTCCACCTTGAATGGAATGCTGTGTTTTGATTGTTTCCATAGCTTTAGTTAAGAAATGGGAAGGGTACAAAGAGATAATACCACCCAGAGTCCTCTATAATCATAACCTATGGTTTTGGAAAGAACACAACTAAGACCTTATCTAGATAAAAAGAAGAAAGCTTATTTATTTACAAGTGAAACATATATCTGAAGAAACACTATTAGTGCCATATTTTCCATCCCAATACAATGTGCTGATTCTGTATAGCTGCTGTATACTTAGCACCTGAACCAGAAAAGCAACTTCAATGTTCATCTCATGGAAAATATGACCTCAGGGATAGGATTTGACCCGAGTAGAAGAGAGTAAATACCAAACAGAGTTCTCTTATCTTTTCTTCCTTTGAAGAATAAACTGAACAGAGAATCCAAACAATTAAGTTTACATAAGCAAACAAAGAGGCAAAGGCGTGACGAAATTGGGGCTTACTTCATCAGTAGCCCGTACTTCCCATTTTTGAATGAGCAACACTCATGACGTAGAAGAACACTGCACAAGTCTATTGCAGAGAAATCTTTCTATCAACCAAGAAAAAATTGGCTTGAGAGAAACAAATTAAAAAGAGTGATTACTAGTGAACTTGCCTGGTCAAAAGCTGAAGATTAATGCATTGTTTTGAGATGTAGTCATTGGCGGAAGATGATGAGAAAAAGGGATCGAAGAAGAGGAAGCAATTGGGCAAAGCAAAATATTTGTGGCGGCTGTAATTAGGTATTGATTAAAGCTCTGATACCAATGGAGTTTAGAGAACTGAATGAATATTATTGACAATGGTGGTATTACAATTTATACAAAAGCATAGCTCTAGGTGATAGGAAACTAGAATATTGACAAGTAATTGAAAAAGATGTGATGGAGAGAATCATGGAGAAAGATGTGATGGAGAGAATCATGGTGACAGATGTGATGGAGAGAATCATGGTACATCATGATGCGGTCTCAGAATCTTGGTTCAAATTTGGACTTGATCAACTCCAAAAAATCCAGCCTACCCATCAATGTAACAATCACAATAAATGTCATAACTCAAATAAGTTCAATCAATCCCATCTGATCAGCCTCATTTATTCTGGTTATTACTTTCGAAACAAGCTTAGGAAATTGACTGTCATATTCTCTCTTTGGATTCACCGAGATCATGTGAGCACCCTTGGATTTCTCTCATTAAAATCAGCTCAAAGACGTGATCCCATGAATCAAGCTCTTCAAATGCCAATCAATCCTATTAATTACTCTTATTTATGTATTTCTTTATTTGATTTATTTTGTATTTATTTATGTATTTTTTTTGCTTGATTACCAAATTTTTGAACTCTATAAAAGAGTCCTCATAGTCATTGTAAAATACAGACTTAAAAATAAATAAAGAATATAATTTGTTTCTGAGAAAGAAACCCTAGTCGCTCTCGTCTTCTTCGCGTGTGATTCTCTTGAAGCTTGAGTTTTCAGACTTATCAAAGCTCTTTCACAAGCTTTGTGGCATCTATCGATCCATCTTGTTCTTAATCTTCACTCCATTTCGTTGCTGATTCAAAGAGTGTGTTACCACCATTTGAACTAGCTCCATCTCGTTCCACTTCGATCCATTGCTTGTCAAACAGAGAGTGTGTTACCACCAGCTGCTCGACTCCATCACTATCCTTTACCTCATCTACGGTTATGTGCATATATAATCTGGTATCAGAACTAAAAAGCTCATATCTCCAAGTATTTTATCTCTTTTTATTCAGTTTTTGTTTTGTTTCCTATAAAAAAAGTGTTCTTGCATTTGTGTCGATTTTGTTTAATGATTTCTACAAAAACAAAATCCAAAATATTTGTTTCTATTGTTTCCAAATAATTTATATTTCGTCCATAAACTTAAAAAAAAAAAAAATTTTAAAAAACTGATTTGCTTCGTTTCCTTTATTTCTATGTTTTAAAAAGGAAAAGGAAAAACAAAAAACGAAAAAAAATTTCTTCTTCTATTAATTTGTATTTCTATAAACGAAAATACTACACAAATTTTTCTTGTTCTTTGTGTTTTGTTTTGGTTCAAAAATAATGATTAGTCAAAATACACTCTTCCAAAAGATCAAGCTGCTAGATTTTGATGAGGCTATTGCAATGTGTGATGAAATTGAAGAACAAACATCGGATGCACATTTCAATCACATGGAGAGTACATTGGTTTTGAGGACAAAACCATTTAAAGAGAGAGAGAGAATTATGCGGAGATCATAATCTTTGTTCAAATTTGGACTTGATCAACTCCAAAAATTCAGCCCACCCATCAATGTTACAATCACAATCAATACCATAACTCTAAAATCAAATCAGCCCAATCATTTGATCAGCCTCATTTATTCTAATAATTATTTTCGGAACAAGCTTAGGAAATGGACGGCCAGATTCTCTCTTTGGATTCACCGAGATCATGTGAGCACCCTTGGATTAATCTCTAAAATCAACTCAAGGACATTATGCCATTAATTAAGATCTTCAAATGCCAATCAATCCGATTAATTACTCTTATTTATGTATTTCCTTATTTAATTTATTTGATATTTATTTTTGTATTTAATTTGCTTGATTTTTAAGCTTTAGAACTCTGTAAAAAAGTCCTCATAGTCATTGTAAAAGACAGACTTGAAAATGAATAAAGAATTAAATTTCTTTCTGAGAAAGAAATCCTAGCCGCTCTCAACTTCTTCCCGTGTGATTCTTTTGACGCTTGAATTTTCAGACTTATCAAAGCTCTTTCACAAGCTTTGTGACATCTATCAATTCAACCCGGTGTTACAAATCATCTCCTTACTTCGCTTATTCAGAGAGAGTGTTATGATTTTCTTTAAATTAACCGTAAAGCTACTCTCTCAAATAAAAAGATCGTGTGTAGTACTTAGGAATTAAAATCCACAAGGACTCAAATTCACACAATATATTTTTAGTTATTGAATTAAGCTAAATTAAATAGATTGTAATTAAAATAATAATGGAATGCAAATAAAATGGTTGTAATATCAATTGATGGTAGAACTAGACTTAGGGACTTCCGTTAAGGTAAATCAAAATTGTGAATCGGACAGATTCAATTAGAGATTTAATTAAGTTCTGTTCCTAAACTCAAAACACAAATATCAAATCTATCAACTCTCGCTGCAAAGACTATCTACGCCTAAATTCCAAATCTCTTTGTAAATTTAAAGAATAAGAACATGCATTAATCTCGAGTTTTATATGTTCACAAAACTCCTAAACCAAATCTCTTTGTGAATAGTAGTTTTGCTCATCTAAAAATATGTCGGGATATCAATAACATTCTCATGTCGATTAATTATCCTAGGATCTAAATTCAAGGTGATCAATCTAGAACTAGTATTAATTCAAATCCAGATAAAGAACTAATATGATTACCCTAATAAAGTTATGCCCAATTCAACAATTCATCTTTAACCTTTGAAAAACCCTAAATCTAACAAGTAGATTACTCAAACATAATTAATGAAACACAAATCATGATCTGAATACATTGCATTAAGAAATCAACTAAAAGAATAAAGGGAGTTCAAAATCTTCTCTCTATAGAGTGAATTCGGATCTGTCTCTCCTCTAAAGCTCTCAAAAGTTGTTTGCTATAATAAAGTGTTGTCTCTCTAAAACAAGTAAAAACCTAGAAATAGTACAAAATACGAAAAGGATTTGTCTTGCAAATAAGTGGAACTTCTGGGGTAACTTATTAATTCTTAAAACTTGTTAAAACTCGAGGTAACTTCTATTCGTGATCGGTGTCGACCGACACTGATGGATTGTGTTGATCGACATCAGCTCCGTGGATTGTCTCCGAGTTGTTCTTCTCAGCTACAAAGCTCCATATGCTCCAAAATGCCTCTACAATGCCCAACTGGTATTTGTACCTATAAAGACTAAATAAATATAGCAAAGACTCTAAAAACAATACTTATATCATGGTTAAAAACCATAATATATCAACTCCTACAGACTTAGCGTTTGCTTGCCCTCAAGCAAACAGAAAACCAAACACAAGCAAGAGGTTTGAAAACATGAAACTCACAATGTCCACACTCACATTCACCTTAGTAATCCACTAGAAATTTCTTACTTGGCAAGATCCTGACCACCATGTAATTCATCGCTAGCACTCGCAGTTTTCCTAATAATACCCACAATTTCACAACATATCCCTTATAAGCCCTTCATCGTTGGGTCTTATCTCAGATTTCAATGCCAAGAACCTTCTAGACTCATTGTCGTACAATACCAAAACAAGACAACCATACAATACTTGGTACTTTTTCTCTCCCCCAGAGTTATTCATTTTTTATTCTCTTTTCTTTTGTTTTTGGTTATTTCTCTTTTTTATATAATTCAAAGGTGTAGACGAATAATGGTATCATGGGAAAATCCTAACCTCGCTTCCACCTTTGCATGATCATCTCAATCTTGAGTAAAATAATGAGGTCATGGAAAATTTTCCTACTCCTTTACACAAAAGAGAATAATCTCATCTTTATATATTTATTAGTTAGATCAAGGGAGAGAAGTACCATTTATATTCCACACAAGTTGGATCATGTCTGGTATGAACGAGGAGTCAACCCTTTGAACATCGGTCACATCGATGAGATAAAAAGAAGAAATTAGCTCAGGTTGGAGTGGGTTTCTGTTGGAAATATGGGAGTCTCAAGTCAACCGGTCAGCCTTTGATTTTTCAATTAGTCTCAGATTCAGGTCAGGGTAGAATCAATGGTCACTTAAGCTTACTTCAAAATGTGGTGGTTTCCTCGGTACTATCATAGTTTCAGACTAATTTTGATTCCATAAAACGAAAAATAAATTAACTCTAAGAAAATAAAAGATGTTGTCAGCAACTACCTCCCCCAGACTTAAATAACACTGGGAACACTGTCTCCAGTGTTATCAAGCCTAAGGTTGGTGACAGAAATAAATATAATTGAAATTGAATGGATAATTGAGTTTTTAAGAACATGAACTTTTATGAGTGTGGGTGTCGATCGATACCATACACTGGTGTTGGTCGACACCGTGCCTGTAATGAGTCACTGAAGTTCAATAGGTTGTACAACAGGCTATCGGTTGTGTTTTCTCACAAGTTCTCCAAGTTATTCACTGTTAGATCACTCAAACACAAGTTAAAAGCACCACAATAGCATAATTCAATAATTCCAAACAAGTTTGAATAGAAAAAGATAAACTGACTCAAGAGAAAAAGAAAAATGACTGAAGAAAAAAGAAAAAGAAAAACTTGAACCGTAAGGAAGTGGAGGAGCTAATCCTCATCAGTAGCCTCATCCGCACCATCGTTTGATAAAAATCATACATGTGTCGACCGACACCCATCATTGGTGTCGAGCAGCACCAATGTATAAGGAAGTGTGAGTTACGATTATTAAACATTCCAGCTGCAAAATCAAAATAATGAAGCAAAACAATCCCAGGTTCTCAAGTCTAAAATAGATAACTAACAAGAAAGCTAGAAGAAAAGAACATCAAAGAGAACAATGACAAAGTAAAAAGGATGAGCAGTGAAGGAGACTAGGCATCCTCATCAGTCTCGAAAGAATCATCGCATGGAGGAGTGTACTTCTCGGGAGCATGGAGGAGTCTTGCATGCGTGGTACGTGTGCAAGTGACTACAGCTGCTAATATCTGCCACATCTGACACAAAGTATCGACCATGTACTTCCTAAAAACTGGACCATCATCACCATAACCTGCAGGCAGCTCGGGGAACTCGGTGTTGGAAATCGGACCTCCAGCAAAGTCTTTGACCTCCTCATTCTCAATAGCAGCGGGTGTGGCACTAGATGAACTGCTCCTACAGAATTTGCAGCCTGTGCGAGGGCTGAGAAGAGACTGATCGGGATGCAAGAATAGGCGTGTGTAGTCACCGCAAATTTTCGTGAGTGAGCGCTTAGGGAGCTTGATTTTCCATACGTGCCTGTCCGAATCTGTGAAAACCCAAATGTTTTCGTTCTTCATCCATGTAACATGCCTAAGGTAAGCATGGTTCATGATGACCCTGGAGGTGTTGAGAGAGGCATTGGACATGACGAAGCCGAAGTGGCGGAAGATAGAAGTCAAGAGGCTTTCGAGGCTCTCAAACTGCAGTATTGCAAATCTGCATATTGCAAATCCCTAAACTTATTGTAGTATTCCTTGACATAATGTTCACACTAGATCTAGAATCACAAAGACAGTCTTCAAAGTTTACTCCGAAGATTGAGCATGGGATTACAAACCTCCATGGGTCCTCTTGCTTGGGCAGTTGCTTTAAGGATGCACAATTTGTGGTTATTGGTGATGGGTGTCGAGCAAAACCAAGGTGGTGTCGGTCGACACTGATGAGTGGTATCGGCTCCTCCGTGTCGAGCTTGGTCGACATCTGTCCGTCTCCATCTACGTTCTGCTTCGAGTTTTCATGGAATTCCACTGGTGTCGAGCGACACTGATAGGTGGTGTCGGTCAACACTGGTGTTTCGGATTCAAAAGCATCATCCTCAACCTCTTCAAACTCACCCAACTTATCCATAACGAACCTGTCCTTCTGCACATGATTGAACTCTTTACTGCCTTTTACTATGATAGGATTACAAGAATGTTTGGGATTTGTTTCAGTCCTTCAAGGAAGGAATCCCTCTTGCCTCTTTGCAGATCCAATAGTCTGAGCAACTTGAGTATCCAACTTCTTGACATGGGTACTCAAAGCTTCTATCTTCCCATTCAACTCTGTGTACAAGCCATCAATATTTCCATTGAAATCGATAGTGATCTTCTGCTAACCCTCCAAAATATGTTCCAACATTGCTTTCATCTCGCTCTCTGTGGTCTTAGGTGGAGTTGTCTAATAAGAAGAGTTTTCGTAATTCCTGGTGATGCTACTGTTCGGGTAAGTCTTCTGGTACTCAGACTTGACGGCTTATCCAGAAGAATTTTGGTTTCCTATATAACTGTTCCTCTGTCCATTCCCATTGAAATTCCTATAGTTTGCCTGATTATTACCAAACATTTGACCTTGATATCCAGCTCTATTGACGTAGTTCAAGTCTTCTTCTACAAATTCTTCTTCTGGTTCAAAGGTCTCAACCTCTGCAGCAAAATGAACTGAATTCTTGTTCACCAGAAGGTTATGCGCCGAGTGTAACTTAGCCTTCACCTTAACAATCTGATTTCCATCCATGTTGTCTGCTTGTTTCTTCCTCTCAAAGTCAGCGTTCTTGGTACTATTGCTCGAGGCCAAGTTTTCAATCAGTACATTAGCATCCTTGGGGAACCTAGCTGAAACGATCTGTCCGAAAACCCTAAACTGGGACCGGTTAAAACCACAACAAACCATGCAAAACGAGCATTTTAAAATTTTTCTAACAACTTACCTAAATGAATCAAATCCATTTTATTTATTCCAAAACACCAATCAAATCAGACTAACAACCTAGCGGAAGTGAATACTAAATAATTCATCCAATAAAAATAATTAAATAATAAATGACACGAACAAGGACTCTGGTCATGTCATCCACTCCACAGCCTTGGTCCCACGAGTTCCAGAAAGACTCAGTCCTTACATGCATCACATAACGAGATGCCTCAGTATAAAAGATATTGAATGAGGTAACAACTACACAAAAGATAACATTCACCAATGCCAGCAATCAATAAACACAAACATATCAACAAGCAACACAAACCATAGATAAAAACAATAAATATCCATTACCCCTAATGGACCAACAACAAGAACCACAGAAACGAGGACCACTCCAAATCCTCAGACTAACCACAGTCTAATACGCAAGCACTCACCTCGACGCCTTCGAGATATGTCCGGGGAAAAATATGACGTCTTCTGAAACTTCCGAAAATCCTAAAAACCTATTTACCAAAAAAATATCCAGGACATAAAATATTAATAACTAATATAATAGTATTAAATATTAAATATTATATTAAAATATTAAACCAGCCAATTAACAACTTAATTAAACAACTAACTATATTCTTCTGTAACTCCACATTCATCACCATCACCATCGGCCTCTCTCTAACCAACTCCATCGCGCCTTGACCACAACGCCACCGCTCACAATGATCTCTGCAACACACGAGACTTGACACAAAGCCCAATCAACATGAAACAACTAAGGCAAAGGAGTCCTTACTTCCACAACACACGACGAAGCTAGGCGACGTCCGATCCAACTATGGGATCAACACCACTGAACAACACGTCCCAAAAACCCCCCAACCCAAACCAAAACGAGAGATAGAGAGAGAGAGCTTACCGTGATAGGGAGAGAGGGAGTGATGGCTCGATCTTCTCACACAAAGGCGGCTAGGTTTCGGTGCTCGACGAAGAGGGAGGTACACGCGCTTATACACATATATATATAACAAGTTTCCGTATTACACCGATCGGTCCTCCAATTTTCTGACTTTTTTGCAATCGACCCTAAACTTTCAATCTGATCAATTTAACCGATACGAAAAACTTCCAATTCGATCAGTTTAACCCATAACTTTCCGAAATCACCAATTGGCCCCAAACTTCCAAAATTAACAATTAAACCCAACTGCAACTTCGAGATTTAAATAAATCCACCCCTAACTTTTGAATTCGACAATTACACCCCCATTATTAGATTGTCGATGTTACAATTCCCCCCCCCCACTAACATAGATTCGTCCCCGAATCTAACTTACTGCCAATCCGTGGCCAAAAACATACTATCCACACCCCATTACCAATGCTATCACCGCTATCTCTCTTTCACCGACACAACACTATTTACTGAAGGCTATCTCAATCAATGCTATCCACGCTATGCACACTATCCTTACTCAACGCTATTGGGCTTTAGTTCTCCACTTGGTTTTGCCAACCACCATCACCCAGGACTATAATGACTTCACGACCCAACACCATGAATCGATCTGTCCATGACTTCACGACCCAACACCATGGATCGATCCGTCCAAATGCATAGAGAGCCAAACAACGACAATCTCTCTAGTGACATATCCCACCAGTCAAGAATCACAAAGAAGCCCAACCGGCCAGCCTTATGCGGCTACCAAACACCTGGTATCCGCACCCACGCTATCAATCACTACAACTAGTGATCCATCCCCTGTCTACTAATCTTCTAGTAACAACACAACGCGAAAATTCTACTAGAACGCTTTTATTGAATAACCAAATTCAAAAGTACCTCGTTTATAACACCATAAATAACGAGTATAACAATGCAAAAAAAAAAGAATCCAACACTCTGGATACAACACTATGATAAGCCCGACTAACCCTCCAATTTTCCGAACCACTTGGGAAACTTGCGCTTCATCTTCGCTTCCGGCTCCTAAGTCACCTCCTCGGCTCCGTTGTAGTCCCACAGAACCTGTATTTCTGGAACCTTCTTACCTTCTATCACTTTCTCCCAGCGATCCAGGAGACTCAGAGGCATCGCCTCCACCTCCATACTCTGTGTCAAATCCGATGGCACCTCCGCCACCACTTGATCATCCTTATATGGACATTTCTTCAACATCGACACGTGAAACACTCTAACGCTCCAACACTCTAACGGGACCCATATACGCCACTGGTCTGACCCGCTCCAACACTCTAACGGGACCCATATACCTCGGACTCAACTTAGTCTCAGAAATGGACCTGTTCAGACCCCTCAACATGGCCATCTTCAGATACACCAAATCGCCCACAACGAACTCCAACTCTTTCCTACGCCGATCCGCGTAACTTTTCTGACGATCCTGAGCTTCCTTCATGTTCAACTTCACAATCCGGACTTTCTCAGTCGTCTCCTGTATAAAATCAGCCCCAACAGACTCTTTTCCCCCACTTGGGTCCAACATAGCAGGGTTCTACAAGGCCTACCATACAACGCCTCGAATGGTGCCATGCCAATACTAGCCTGATAGCTATTGTTGTACGTAAACTCCACTAAGTTCAGGTGATCGGCCCAATGACCACCCCAATCGAACAAACATATTCTCAACAGATCCTCTAATGTCTGTATAGTCTTCTTAGGCTGCCTATCGGTTTGAGGATGATACGCTGTGCTCAGGTGTACCTTAGTGCCCATCTCCTTCTGGAAACCGGCCCAGAATACCGAGGAGAACTTCGGATACTGATCTGACACTATACTCACATGTACCTCATGCAACTGTACAATCTCCCTGACATACCTCTTGGCCAACACCTCCACACCATCAGTCTTCTGTATGGCCAAGAAGTGCGCAGACTTGGTCAACCTATCGACGATGACCCAAATCGCATCTCTGCCCCTAGAAACGGGTAAACCCACCACAAAATCCATGGTAATCATATCCCACTTTCACTTCGGAATGGGTAAGCTCCTAAGTAAACCGCTCGAAACCTGATACTCTGCCTTCACCAATTGACATGTATCACAACCCGCAATCGAGCTGGCTACATCCTCCTTCATCCCTACCCACTGATAATACCGCTTAAGATCCCGGTACATCTTGGTAGCTCTTGGATGAATCGAGAAACGGCTTTGGTGCGCTTCCCTCAGGACTTCCTGCCTAACCACTTCGTCCTTTGATACACACACCTTGCCCCTCAACAAAATCGTTCCATTGCTGGAAAACTCATGCTCGGACTTCTTCGCTTTAGCAGCCCGTACTAACTCCACATCTAACTGCTGTGCCAACCACACCCTTGTCAGAATATCTGCTTGTTCCACCGCCTCCAAACCCAACGGCTCAGAATCCTCAGACACTGCACACAGTCTCAAGGCACTCACCATGCCCACCAACTCCTCTGTATCACACTCAGTATCTGAAATGACTCGTTTCCTGCTCAACGCATCAGATACGAGATTCGCCTTACCCGTATGGTAAGCTATCTCCAGGTTATAATCCGCAACTAACTCCATCCACCGCCTCTGTCGCAGATTCAGCTCGGGTTGAGTAAAGATGTACTTCGGACTTATGTGGTCCGTGAACACCTGTACCTTCCCGCCATACAGATAAGACCTCTAGATCTTCAACGCAAACACCACTGCAGCCATCTTTAGATCGTAAGTAGGGTAATTGTATTCATATTTCCTCAACTGCCTGGACGCATATGCAATCACCTTACCCCGATACATCAACACACAACCAAGTCTCGACCCCGACGCATCGGTATACACCACTTACGGCTCATCCTGCCGCGGTAAAGCCAACACTGGAGTACTCACCAACATCTTCTTGAGCTTCACAAAGCTCTCCTCACACTTATTCGACCACACAAAAGGAATGTCCTTCCCCGTCAACTTAGTCATGGACTGTGCCATACTAGCGAACCCCTTGACGAACCTCCTGTAATAGCCCACCAGACCCAGAAAATTGCGAATCTCCGACGCATTCTGCGGTGTCGGCCACTCTTCAATCGAGCGAATCTTCTCTGGATCCACTGAAACACCAAGATCAGACACAACGTGACCCAGAAACCCAATCTCACGTTGCTAGAAACTACACTTGCTTGGCTTAGCAAACAACTGCTGCTCCCTTAACTTCCCCAAAACTTTCCTCCAGTGAACCCCGTGCTCCTCAGAATTCTTAGAATACACTAGGATATCGTCGATAAAGATGATGACGAACTCATTCAAATACTCCTGGAACACACCGTTCATCAACCTCATCCTGAAAGCCGTCTTCCTGATATCGGCCTCATATATCGGAATCACCACAAACTCGTAATGCCCGTACCTCATCCTGAAAGTCGTCTTCCTGATATCGGCCTCATATATCGGAATCTGATGATAACGCGATGCCAGGTCGATCTTAGAAAACAACAAAGCGTGAGTGATGGCTCGATCTTCTCACACAAAGGCGGCTAGGTTTCGGTGCTCGACAAAGAGGGAGGTACACAAGCTTATACATATATATATATATATAAGAAGTTTTCGTATTACACCGATCGGTACTCCAATTTTCTACCATTTTCGCAATTGACCCTAAACTTTCAATCTGATCAATTTAACACTTACGAAAAACTTCCAATTCGATCAGTTTAACCCATAACTTTTTGAAATTACCAATTGGCCCCAAACTTCCAAAATTAACAATTAAACCTGACTGCAACTTCCGGATTTAAACAAATCCACCCCTAACTTTTGAATTCAACAATTACACCCCCATTATTGGATTATGGATGTTACACTAGCATTGAAATTTCCATTGCTAGCAGCGTCCAATGCCATCTGACATCTCCAATCAACTCCTTCGAAGAATATGCCTAGCAACTGAACTTCGCTGAACCCATGATGTGGACAATCCCTCTGATAAGCTCTGAATCTCACCCAAGCGGCCTTAAAAGCTTCAGTCAGTCCTTGAGTAAATGTCAATATCTTCACCCTCAAATTCTCAGACGGCGCATCATCGTAGAAGTTGTTCAAGAAAGCTGTCTTGGTTTCTTCCCAAGTTGTCAAAGTTCCAGGTTTCAACAGCATAAGCTAGTAAGTTGTTTCCTTAGCAAGAGAGTATGGGAAGATCTTACAGAAGAGGTAGTCACTGGACACACCATTGGCTTTAATGCTTGTAGCCAAGTCCTCAAATCTCTCAATGTGGTCCATTGGATGGTCACTAGAAAGACCATGAAAAAGGTGATGTCCCACAAGAGTGTAGTAAGTGGGTTTCAACTCAAAGTCATTCCTCTGAAATGCAGGAGGTCGAATAGCAGACCTACTAGCATAAAACTGATCCGGCCTGTTGGAATTGGCAATTGTCCTCATTCGATCAACTGCATCAGCTCCATCATTGCCCTGCAGACCATTATTGACCACTGGGTGTCGAGTGACACCCTCCTCTTGGTGTCGCTTATCACCAACTACAACCTCAATTATCGCGTTTCCGTCAACATCAAGTCTTTGACTCTTCGCATTCCGTACATGACCCTCTGAATTGCCCAATGTTCCAGCTTCGTCTCTAACCAGGACAAGTGGGTTATTCATCTCTGCCTCACGCTGTGCTTTCCTGTTAGCTCGCTCTAACTTTCCAAGATCTTGTGTAGAAAGGTTCATGGTCAGAAGACTTCTGTTGCTCATGGTACCGTGCTTATGCATGCACTTGGAACACACAAGAAGAAAGAAAAGAAAGAACATGTAAGTAACCATATAAAAGAAAAAGATTAGACTAAATTCTAACTTAAATCTAAGGACGAATTAAAGAGT